>CAJQZJ010032464.1:4473815-4546860 GCA_907164525.1 Lophiomys imhausi
CCTCTCACCTCCTCCCCTTGTAAAACATATTATAAAAAGGCGCTTTGTGCTCAAATACACGGCTCTTGACAAGCAATTGCTTCCTTGAGTCCTTTCCCTCTCTTGCCCATTCTTTTTTCAGGTTGCGGTCCTCCACGCCCCCATGAATTACTAGGACCCGCGGGTCGGGTCAGTCTGAGAGATGGTGGGAGATGAGAGTGAACAGAGGCATGATGTGAAATTCACAACAATAAAAATTTTTCAATAAAAAAGAAAAACCTAACCAAAAAAGAATAACCCATAAAAATATTTGTTCATTTTACATCCCAATTGCAGCCCCATCCCTCCTCTCCTCCCAGTCCTACCCTTCCACCCAATTTGCCAGCAACCTCAGCCCCATTACAAAATGACTATGATGCATCAAATGGCATCAGGACTAAATACCTCCTCTTTCACTGAGGCAAGGCAAGACAGTCCTCCTAGGGAATTGAGATCCAGGGGGAGACAACAGAGTCCAAGATAGAGAAAATCCACACTGTAATTGTTAGGTTACCCATGTGAGTACAAAGCACCCCATTAGAGTCATATTGTAGGGATCCTAGGACAAGTCCATGCATGTCCTTTGGATGCTGGTTTAGACCCTATGAACCCCCCGTGCCTGAGTTAACTGGCTATGTGTGTCTTCTTGTGGTGTCCTTGTTCTCTCCAGCTCCTTCTAACCTTCCCTTAACTCTTCCACAAGACTCGCTGTGTTTCAGCTAATGTTTGGCTGTGATTCTCTGCATCTTTTTCCATTATCTTCAGTATAGAGCTACTCAGATGCCAGTAATGTTGGGTTCCTCTCCAGTTCCCTCTCTCCATTCATTTTTTATAATTGCTATTTCCTCTACTTAGAGGGATTCAAGCATCATACTCTGAGCCCTTCTTGTTATTTAGTTTCTTTGGGTCTGTAGATTGTAGTGTGGTTATCTTGCACTTGATTTTTGACAAACATGCCAAAAACCATTCAATGGAAAAAATAGGGCATCTCCAACAAATGGTGTTGGTCTAACTTGATGTCAGCATATAGAAGAATGAAAATAGATCCATATTTATCACCCTGCACAAAACTCAAGTCCAAGTGAATCAAAGACCTCAGCATAAAACTGGAAATACTAAATCTAATAGAATAGAAAGTGGGGAAAATCCTTGAACTCATTGGTTCAGGAGGCAACTTCCTGAACAGAACACCAATACCTGAGGCACGAAGATTAACAATCAATAAATGGGATCTCATGAAACTAAAAATCCTCTGTAAGGCAAAAGACACTGTCAATTGAACAAATGGGAGCCCACATCTGACAAAAGGTTACTGTCCAAAATATATAAAGAACTCAAGAAATTAAACACTAACAAACGAAATAATCCAATAAAAATGGGGTATAGAGCTAAACGGAGAATTCACAAAAGGAGAATCTCTAATACCTAAGAAACACTTCAAGAAATACTCAACATCTTTAGTAGTAAGGAAAATACAAATCAAAACAACTATGAGATTCCATCTTACATCCCTTAGAATGGCTAACATCAAAGCCTCAAGTGACTGCACATATTGGGGATGATGTGGAGAAAGGGGAACACTCCTCTATTGCTTGTGGAAGTGAAAACTTGTACAGTCACTCTGGACTGCCATTTTCCACAATATGCCAATGTTCCTGGCCATGTGGAATGAAGTTCTTTTTCCTAACCCATGGTGTGTGCCTCCTTCCTGCTGCTCCTGATTGGAATGCATTCTTCTTCCTGCTGCTGGCTGGAATGCTTTCTCTGTCTAAAGTGCAGCCTTCCTGCTCTAATCCCAGGAAGTCCCACCTTTCTCTGTCTTTGCCCAATCTCAGGCCTCGGCATTTTATTTAGCCAATCAGAGTCAATGTAAGTAACAGACAGCAATCAGGACCAATTAATTAAGATTTAGAATGCTTAACACTACCCCAACAATTTCCTCCTTTTGTCTAATAAAAAGGCTAAATTTTTAACTCATATAGTAAAAACAGTAAGAACAAATATGAAACAATCAAGAAAACCATATATAAAAGTTATGCACATAATGCTTACCCTATTTGTATCAGGCAATCTTGAGGAAGAAAAAAATCATCTACCTATCTTGGTATGTCTAAAGTTCTAAACCTAAATAATTTCGATCATATCCTATATTTATAAACCTAAAGATTTTATTTAGACTTGAAAATATCCTTTTAAATCCTAAACAACTGAAGTTCAATTGAAGTTTTATAACTATTATGCCTTCAACCCCATCAAAGACATAAGAAGGGATAAAGTTATTATTTGAGTGAGTAGGAAGCATAGGAGATCAGCTTCCAAAAATAAATATGACAGTTTGTTGCCTAGACAGTCCCAAATAACTCTTGATATCGTTGGAGCATCATCTTCAGTCTTCTGGCCAAGCATTTTTTCACAGACTAAATTGTGCAGCAGGAAATAAGGATTTTCCCATTCTGTCTCTGCAGAATCAGGACATCGATTTACCTGCACTTAAGCTCTGATCCATCGTTGGACTGTATATAGTCTGTTGAGAGAGCAGGGGCATTTTTTCCCAATAGGAATTATCTCCTCATGGGAGACTTCTTTTGGGGGAATTATTTCCTGATGGGAGATTTCTTTTTGATGCTCATTGTCTTCTTTCAAATGGGAGCTGCCAGGAGCTGACTGTCTTAAGTCAAACAATTCTTAAAATAATAAAAACATCTTTAAGTGCCATTTTCTGTATGCCTCTGGGGGTTTTGAAGACATCTATCGATTTATTTATAAATCTATCTATCTTCTATCTATCTATGAACAAACTGTATATTTTTAACTATTTACTATCTGTTTAACATATTAAGTCTATTTTGTGATAAATTAAGACTAGTATTTGACATGACCAGAAGCTTGACTGGCCAGTCAACTTGTATTAACCAGACTCCTAAGTAGATTGCAATAGCAACCCATGAAAGGATAGGAAGTAAACCTGTACTTTTAAATGAGTTGTATAGGCACAATACCTTATATAAGAGTTGAAATATACATAATATGTATCAATATACAAAATTCTATACCAATGTATCAAAAGATAACCTTATTAAGAATAACAATAATTTTAAGTTTCAGAGCAGATTCAATAATCTATCCTCATATCTTATCATTTCTGTATTATATACATATATTCCCCCTCTTTTTCTTTTCTCTATCCTTCTTTCTCTCTTATATAGTGGGAAAAGACTTGAAAAGAAAAAGAGATCTCCAAGTCTAACTTTCTATACCTTGCTTAACAAGACCATATAACAATTTGTAACCATTGCCCCTAAAAAACATCTATCATCCACCCCACTTTTGGGAATGGGATGTCACTCTCTTAAAACTGCTTCCTGATGAATTGGGACACAGAAAACCTGTTTAGGGGCCCAAATAAAATGAAAAAAATGGTTAATCAATTTAATAGTAACATTTGTTGTCCAATCTCTATATGCTCAGAAATTTGAATGTCCTGAGCAGTTTGTAGTCCGAAGCTGGACTTTGGTTAGAAAAATTCAGGGCTTTACTGAAGTCCTGTTTGGAATAGTCTGTGAGGCTGGGCCATCTCAGCAAGCTGTTTGAAGTTGTTCTGGATGCAAATTTTGGAGGAAACAGCTACGGAGGCAGTCTATGAGGCTGGATCATTTCGGTTACTTGTCTTGTCTTCTTTGGACTCTGATCCCATTGTTCTGAAAATATATAATTTCTCACAAGTAACATATAGTTCTGCAATTGCCAAAATGCCTTGGATGTGCAGAATGCACAATAAATTAAGGAATATTTTCTGTTCTTTGAACAGCAGAAAGACATTTTCAAGTTTCCATTCATGCCATATAAAAACATGGCATGTAATAGTATTACATTTATATGCTATATATAATCTATTTTAAATTGAAAATACAGTATAAGACTGTATGGAGTTTAAGTATTCTCCTCTATAGTTGACATACATTTATTAATTGATTAAAACAGGTTTATTCTGTGTTGTTCTGGCTTTTTGTAGATTAGGTTGGCCTCAAACTCAAAAGGAACCAATCTGTCTCTGTCTTTGTCTCGCATGTTTTGGGAACAAAGGTATGCATTTATATATTTTTTCTTTCCTTTTATCCTTTCTTTGGAGATTTAATTTTTATGTGGATATATCTATCCTTATTGAGACAGGGTTTCTCTATGTAGCTTGGGCTGTCTTGATTTGCTCTGTAGAGCTCTGTAGATTTAGATTTGCCTTGAACACACAAGGAAACTGTTTTGTCCTTGTCTCACAAGTTTTGAGATCAAGGTATGAATTTAAATAATTGAATTACCCTTATTAAACAATAATATTAATTAAACAATTTTGTATTAGTTTGAGTTCCAGTTCTCCCATGGAAACCCCATTCTTAAGGAGATTGGTGTAGAATAGCATGATATGATAACTTATGTTAGCTTTTCTTAACTGTTGGCTGTGGGAGACATGCTGTTTGCATGTTCTTCCATAGGCTAACTCTGGATCCTTACATTGGTTAACAGAATATATCTCTTTCTCTCTTCCTTTTTTTGAGACAGGATTTCTCTGTGTACCCTTGTCCTGGACTCACTTTGTACACCAGGCTAGCCTTGACCTCACAGAGATTAGCCTGTTTCTGCCTCTAAAGTTCTGGGATTAAGACGTGCACCACCACACCCAGCAATTAACATAGGTCTTTTAGGGACAAAATGCCTCCCGGAACCAGTTCTCCAGTGGGAGCCCCACACCTAAGGAAACTGGCTTGTGACCCCTTTCTCTTTATGTAAATTTGAGATTATCTGTATTTATTCATTAGATCAGTAAGGATACTATTAAACTTAACACCAAGGAAAAAATGTGTCCTTTTTGAATTCTAGACTGTCTTTAGTAAGCAGCATTATCTTGTAGGCAGGGTTCCAACCCTGCCTTCATTGTTTAAACCAGGCTGGTCTAGAATCCAGAGATCTGCCTGTTTCTTCCTCTAGTGTGATGGGATTAAGAGATTAAGGGTGTGTGCCAGTACCACCCTGTTCAAATATTTCACTTAAATCCCAGATTTTAGCATCTCTGTAACCTTGAGAGCAACTTTGAACTTAGTGACAATTCGAATTCTGCCCAAAATCTTTAAAAATCTCTTATGTTTTAGCAATGCCAAACCAGGAAAATATCCTTTCTACCTCCTGATATACAAAAATCGAGCAAAATACAACATTCCAAAGGCCTTGGCATGTCTATCTATGCCATTCCATGCTACAATTAAAGCTTTGTTAATTATTCCTTGAAATCTAGTTGCAACTGTAATTCACTTGTGGACTCTTCCCAGAAAGCCCTGAGAAGCACCTCTAGACAGGGAGCTCTTAGCTCCAGCTGCCATCAATTTTGTCTTATTTATCAGGAAAGGCCTCCCTCTTTCCTTCATTATCATTGTTGGCAACTTAGCATTCCATCTGTAAAGTCTTTCCTTTAAGACTATCTTAGTCCGAATTTTCTCCAAAAGATACACAGAACCACAATTGTCAGGGTAAAAACCATTTGTATGCTAAGAGGAACAAACTAAATTAGAATCCAAAAGTATTGAGGCATTATAAATTCCTCCATTTTTAATCCAGGTGGTTAATTCCACTCTCAAATTCTGTTTAGAAGGCTGCCAGTTTTTCAGTACATAAGGAGAGCTAAGCTTTTCACCTTTGCTCCAAGGCAACAGCTTTTGTTAAGTTAGCCATACTTTTGAAATGTATTTGAGTTCAGTTCCCTGCTCCTTAGCTAGGAAACCTGCTTTCACCCGAGGCCTTCTCACACTGAAAGCATGGATTCTAATTGCCCCACAATGGGCGCCATATGTAAAAAGAAACATGGCTAAATAAATTATTTACCCAGTATTTATATTATATTTAATTGGTTCGGTGGCTAATCTTTAACCATCCATTATAAATGAGCATACAGAGACACAGGATGAATTTTAACAAAGCCTTGGCCTGAATTGTGCAATCCTAGCCCATCTAAGCTAGCTCTTAATTCTATTACCCAAATATGACCCCATATATACATATGTCCCCTTGAACTTCCATTTTCCACGATATGCCGATATTCCTGGCCATGTAGAATGAGGTTCCTTTTCCTAACCCATGGTGTGTGCCTCCTTCCTGCTGCTCCTGGCTGGAAAGTATTCTTCTTCCTTCTGCTGGCTGGAATGCTTTAATTCTCTGTCTAAAATGCAGGCTTCCTGTTCTAATCCCAGGAAGTCCCACCTTTCTCTGTCTTTGCCCAATCTCAGGCCTCAGCATTTTATTTAACCAATCAGAGCCAATGTAAGTAACAGACAGCAAACAGGACCAGTTAATTAACATTTAGAATGCTTAACACTACCCCAACATTGATGGAACCAGAAATAATCACACTGAGTGAAGTAATGCACACTCAGAAAAATACACATGGTATTTATTCACTCATTAGGAGATACTCATATCTGACAGAGGGTAATATCCAAAATATATAAAGAAATCAAGAAATTAAACACCAACAAACCAATTAATCCAATTTAAAAATGGGGTACAGAGATAAATCAAGCATTCTCAACAACAAACTCTCTAATAGCTGAGAATCACTTAAAGAAATGCCCAATGTCTTAGTCATCAGAAAAATGCAAACAAAATAATTTTGAGACTCCATCTTTCACCTGTCAGAATGGTTATAATCAAAATCTCAAGTGACAACACATGCTGGCGAGAATGTGGAGTAAAGGGATCTTTGTGAGGATCTTTTCCCAATCAGTGGGCTATTGTTTTCTGTTGATGGTGTCCTTGGCCTTACAGAAGCTTCTCAGTTTCATGAGATCCCATTTATTAATTGTTGATCTTAGTGCCTGGCTGTTGATGTTCTGTTCAGGAAGTTGTCTCCTGTACCAATGAGTTCAAGGCTATTCCCCACTTTCTTTTCTATTAGATTTAGTATATTCAGTTTTATGTTGAGGTCTTTGATCCACTTGGACTTGAGTTTTATACAGGGTGATAAATATGGATCTATTTGCATTCTTCTATATGCTGACATCCAGTAGACCAGCACCATTTGTTAAATATGCTTTCTGTTTTCCATATATGGTTTTGGCCTCTTTGTCAAAAATCAAGTATCTGTAGGTGTGGGTTTATTTCTGGAACTTGTGTTAATTCCATTGATCAACCTGTCAGTGTTTATGCCAATACCATGTGGTTTTTAATACTAATTTTTGTAGTACAACTTCTGCTATCTCCAGAAGTTCTCTTATGTACAAGGAAGTTTTCACTATCCTGAATGTTTTTATATTTCCATACTTGTGCTTTCCAGGTCTGTAAAGAATCGTATTGGAATTCTTATGGGAATTGCATTGAATATGTAGATTGATTTTGATAAAATGGTCAATTTTACTGTATTCATCTTATCAATCCATGAGCATGGGAGATCTTCCCATCTTCTGATATCTTCTTCAATTTCTTTTTTCAGAGACTTGAAGTTCTTGTCATACAGGTCTTTCATTTGTTTGATTATAGTTACACCAAGTATTTTGTATTGTTTGTGGCTATTGTTTCTCTAATTTCTTTCTCAACCCATTTATCATTTGTATAAAGGAGAGCTACTGATTTTTTTGAGTTAATTTTGTATCCAGGTACTTTGCTGCAGTTGTTCTGTGGTAGAATTTTCAGGGTCACTTATGTACACAATCATATCATTGTGAATAGGGATGTTTTGACTTCTTCCTTTCCTATTTGTATCCTCTTTATCTCCTTTAGTTGTCTTATTGCCCTGGCTAGGACTTCAAGTACTGTGTTGAATAGATATGGAGAGAGTGGACAGCTTTGTCTTGTCCCTGATTTTAGTAGTATAGCTTTAAGTTTCTCTCCATTTAATTTGGTGATAGCTATTATCTTTCTGTATATTGCCTTTATTAAGTTTAGGTATGGACTTTGTATCCCTGATCTGTTCAAGACTTTTAAAATGAAGGGGTGTTGGCTTTTGTTCAAGGCTTTTTCAGCATCTAATAAGAAGATAATGTGATTTTTTTTCTTTCAGTTTGTTTATGTGGTGGATTACATTGATAGATTTTCAAATGTTGAACCATCCCTGCATCCATAGGATGAAACTAATTTGATCACGGTGGATGATATTTTTGATGTGTTCTTGGATTCAGTTTGTGAGCATTTTGTTGAGTATTTTTGCATCAATGTTCATGAGGGAAATTGGTATTAAATTCTCTTACATTGTTGAGTCTTTGTCTAGTTTAGGAATCAGGGTGACAGTGACTTCATAGAACGTGTTTGGCAATGTTCTTTCTGTTTCTATTTAATGGGATAGTTTTAGGATTATTAGTATTAGCTCTACTTTGAAAATCTAGTAGACATCTGTACCAAAACTATGTAGCCCTGGGCTTTTTTTGGTTGGGAGACTTTAAATGACTGCTTCTATTTCCTTAGGGGCTATAGAACTGTTTAAATTCTTTACCTGATCTTGATTTAACTTTGGTAAGTGAAATCTATCAAGAAATTGTCCAACTTCATTTAGATTTTCCAATTTTGTAGAGTACAGGCTTTTGAAGTAAGACCTAATGAATCTTTGGACCCTTTTGATTTTAGTGTCATATTAATTTGTAACTTCATTGTTTAGCCTCTATTATATATGTGATTTTCCTTTTCATCCTTCCTGTGTGTACAATTCTCATTTCCAACTGTTTCTTGGATATATTTGAACACCTGGCTTTGCTGTATGTTGTTACTGTTATCCACTTTCTTTGTGAGTAGAAGTGAGAACTTATGGAGAAAGAATCCTGTGTGTTAAAAGATCATCAAGAAAAATTGGTAGTGATGCACTTCAGAAGAGGTGCCAGTCACAGGAAATGTGAAAGGGCAAGATGGCATCAGAACTTAGAGGAAAAATCAGCCAGAGAGGCAGATGTGAAAAAATGAAAATATTTAAGATAAAAGTCGTGATGAAATAAAAATTCAATGGAAAGCCGGGCGGTGGTGGCGCACGCCTTTAATCCCAGCACTTGGGAGGCAGAGGCAGGCGGATCTTTGTGAGTTCGAGGCCAGCCTGGTCTACAAAGTGAGTCCAGGACAGCCAAGGATACACAGAGAAACCCTGTCTCGAAAAACAAAAAAAAAAAAAAAAAAAAAAAAATTCAATGGAAAGTGCCACCAGAAGGCTACATCAAGGATCTGAGTTTGCATCTCTAGTAACCAAGTAAAAACTGGGCATGACCATGCCTGTCACAGTAGCGCTGTGAAGGTGGGATGGAGAAGACATAAGAATTGATGGATATTGCTGGCCAGATTTAGGAAGAGACCTTGTTTGAAAAGAGTAAGTCAGATGTCTTCATAGGTCCTACATGTGTATACACACATCACACCCACTCACTTAATAGGACATATGCGATGCCATTTAATGTTTCTATACATGTGGTGGGATGTGCAGGGCTTGCTGCGTTAACCTTGCTGAATTTTGTTGGAGTCATATTTCCCTGATTTTTGTCAGTTTTGTTCTTTTGCTGACCTTTAGCCAACTGGTTGTCCTTCGCTGATTGTTCCTGATGTCTTCTGAACCTGGTGCCAAGGAGGGAGCTTTGGTGTAGAGTTCGTATAATCTTGGTGGTGTGTAGCTCAACACAAGCTAGGTGGGGTCTTGCAATGTGTGCTGGGTCTCAGTGGGCCCCCTGAAGTTCTCCCCTTCCCATTATGTTCCAACTGCTATTACAAGTTTTACAGAGTCTTGGGGTCTAGCAGGTCTTCCTAGTGATGTCAGTGGGGTTCAGAGGACCATGGATTGTATCATAGAGCAGCAGATCTCCTGCTACTCATGTGTCTGGTCAGAGGGTCAGGTCTGTGATCATGGCCCCCTAGGTGGCTTTTTCGAGGTGGTCCCCAGAGCACCTCTGTGCCTCTCGGCCCTAAGCAGTAAGCCCCTGTAGTCTGAATCACTCAGGCGGTGGACAAAGGCCAAGAATTCACTGCTCCTGAAATAAGGTTGTAGATGCTGAAGACAGGGTATCCCGCCAAGAAGGGGCAAGGTGCACTGGCTCCAATATGAACACCACCACACGTTCACTGGGCTTGGACTCAGTGGAGTTCTGCAGCCTTTTAACTTGACCACCCACTTTTCAGCCTCCTCCATTCTTACCATTTCAGTGGCACAGCTGCTCTCCCTTGGGTGCTGCAGCGATCACATGGAAGATGGGCACTCAGGATGCTGGAGGGTACCTCTATCTGGCAGTTGCTCAGCTTGTTTATATTTCTGTGATGTTGTAGCTATTTTCCTCAAGCTCAAAATGTATCCATGCCAGCTGCTGCCATCTTGGATTCCTCTGGCTATGACTATTTTTAATACTTAGTCTATGTTACTCTCTCAAGTTTTTTTTAATTTCTTCAAGTTACATCTCAATAGCAATCCCCTTCCTACTCCCACCTCCTCTCCCACCCTTTTCCCCTTCAACCCACCCATCCCCTTCCTTTTTTTTTAAGTTTAAGGTATAACTTCCCCCCCAACAGCTCCCCCTTTGAGTCCAACAAATAGTTTTTTCTCTTATAACAATAAATACAATACAAAACAACATGAATAGGCCACAATTATGAGAGTTAAATGGCTTAGCATACATTCCCAATGTCCAGTCCATGCATATTTGTCACCTGACTTTAACATTCTTCTATATAACCATCTCTATGAGTTTAAAGTTCTATATCCAACTCAGCTTTCATCTTTACTTGCATTACAATTTTAAAAACATCTTCTTAGATCCAGAACACCCTCTTAAGTCCTAAACAACTCAAAACTTAACTATAAGACTCTAGCTAATTAGTCTTCAACCACCTCAGAGCCTGAGAAGGATTAATATATCTGGTTATACAGGAAGTGCAGGACCAGCAGCTTCCAAAACTAAGAAATGACATACCAGTGGCTTCCTGAACAGGTCCCATTTTCTCTCCATATATTACAGCATCAATTTTCAGCTATTTGGCCCCATTTCGCTGACAGACATTGATTGTAAAGCAGGAATTATGAAGGACTTGCATATCCTGTCTTGGCAGAGCTAGGATGTCGACTTACCTGCTTCCAAGTTTTGTCCTGTTTGGACAGCATTCTGTCTACAGTTGAAGCAAGGGATTTCTCTCAGGTTTTATAAATTATAGGGATCTCTGAGAAGATTGCTTCTCATTTATGTATAAATTTTCTTATTAACCTGATAGTTACAGAGGGCTCCTTTACTCAAGTTTGGTTTAAGTTTCTTCTCTATTTAATCAGTTTATAAATTGTGAATTTAATTTAATTATAATATATTCAATAAATTTAAATAACAGTTGTGAAGTATCTGGGACATCTGAAATTATGAGAGGCTTATATTATGTAAAGTAAAAAAGGAAATTAATCTAAGGCAAGAAGAAGAACTGGATGAATATACAAACAAAATCTGATTAAGAATCTTTAAGATTCATAAAGACTTCAATCAGTTTGAAATTAGAAATTTAATAATATATTACAAGTGGGAATCAGACACCATATGAAGATTAAAATTATGTAGATACATGAATACAACTAAGAGGGCATTTAAGATTAAATTTTCTCATTTGAAATCTAATAGAAGAAATAGTAATGGAGGATATATATTCCTTGTGATGGATACTTAAGACTGAATCATTTTTTAAAAAAGTCTTAGCCAACTTGCCTGAAAACACCTCCAATGGTGGTAAACTTCACCCCACATCCTGTACTCCATTTTCTGCCCCACAACACTGCCCGCCTTCCTGGAGACACGCCAGACCCAGGGACACCAGGTCAGCCCCTCCCCACAAAGTCCCTGCACACCTGCTCACCTGAAAGCCTACCCAACATCAGTAAACTGCACCCCTTACTCTATGGTCCACTTCCTGCCCCACAACTCTAAATGCTTTCTTGGAGCCCTGCCTGTACTAGGGAAATCAGGTAAGCCCCTTCTCTCTCCAAGCCCTTGCTTACCAACTCCTCTGAAAGCACCCTCAACAGCGGTAAATTGCACCCCACTTTCTGTGCTTTTCTTCCTGCCCAACAACACTACCTACATTCCTAGAGTCCTGCAATTACCAGAACCAACCAAGTAAGACCTGGCCCAAGCACATACCTATCATATTCCCTTAAAACACACTCATCAGCCTCCAACAGCACCCTACCCCTTGGATGGTAGAATAAATTGGTACATAAGTCAAAGAAAATGTTAAATCTAAAATGTTCCTCACACAAAACATCCAGGAAATCTGGGACTCTATGAAAATACCAAACCTAAGAATAATAGGAGTAGAGGAAGCAAAAGACTGGATCTAGCTAGGAGGTCCAGAAAACATCTTCAACAAAATCATAGAAGAAAATTCCCTAAATCTAAAGAAAGTGATGCCTGTAACCATACAAGAAGCCTACAAAACTCCAAATAGATTAGACTAGAACAGAAAATCCTCCTGCCACATAATAATCAAAACACTAACTGAAAAAACAAAGAAAGAATATTAAAAGCTGCAAGGGAAAAAGGTCAAGTAACATCTAAAGGCATACCATTCAGAATTACACATCATTTCTCAACAGAGACACTAAAAGCCAAAAGGGCCTGGACAGATGTCTTGAAGTCCCTAAGAAGCCTTAGGTATCAGACCAGACTTCTATAGCCAGCAAAACTTTCAATCACCATAGAGAGAGAGAACACCAGATAATCCATGACAAAACCAAATTTCAAGACCATCTACCAAAAAAATCTAGATCTACAGTAGATACTAGAAAGATAACTCCAACATAAAGAGTAACTACACCCAAGAGAACATAGGACATAAGTAACTCATACCAGAAAAACCAGAATAAAGGAAACACACACAAACAAACCGACATCAAAATAACAGGAATTAACAATCATTGGTCATTAATTTGTCTTTCAACATCAATGGAGTCAATTCCCCAATAAAAAGACACAGGCTAACAAAATGAATGTGAAAACAAGGTCCATCATTCTGCTGCATACAAGAAGCACATCTCAGGATCAAAGATAGGCATTACCTCAGAGTAAAGGTCTGGAAAAGATTTTCTAAGCAAACAGACCCAAGAATCAAGCTGGAAATGCCATTCTAATATTGAATAAAATACACTTTCAACAAAAGTTAATCAAAAGAAATGGGTAAGGACAGATCATATTCATCAAAGGAGATATCCACCAAGATGATGTCTCAGTTCTGAACATTATTCCCCAAATGCAAGGACAACCAACACTCATAAAAGAAATATTACTAAAGAAGTTACACATCAGCTCACTTCACCTATACTAGTTGGGGCTTGGATTCTGGTCTTTTCCAAGACTAAGCAAATTTGTTTGGAGCTAGCTTTTGGAGGAGTCACCAGAGATTCTCAACCCAATTGTGAACCCAGAAACTTCTCAGACAAATGATGTAGAAGACTACTCCAATGATGTAGGTAAATGCCCCAGAAATTTGGAATCTACAGGAAGCAAGAGAGAAAAGAAATGCTGAGAATACTATTGGAAGCATGATGAAGTCCTATGAACAGAAAATCAAAAATACCAGGAAAGGTCCCCTGGCACCTTTTCGCAACTAAAAATCCAAAGCAGAGGAACTACCAAAAAAAAAAAAAAAACTCACATCTGTCATGTGATTCTACCAATGCAGTAGTTGTCCAGCAGGCCCTGAAAAAGTCCCTCAAGGGCAAGTTGACTCCTCAGAAAAAGTCTCAAGGAAAAATGCAAAAGAAGGAGCTCCAGGAAGAGCACAGCTGAAGAAAGGGAAAGAAGGAAGAAAATAGATGAGCTGATTGAGAGCCAGAAGGAAGAAAGCATGAGGATGGATCTCATTGATGGCAAAGACAGGGGTGTGATGAGATTATGTTATGCATTCTAAATGTTAGTCAACCTGCTCCCAGAGCCCAGCTTGCTTTATATCAAGTAATGCTGTGTTACCTTGCTTTCTTGTTCATTGTCTATTCATTGTCTCTGTTTGGCTTTAATAAAATTCCAAGGCCTGTGATTGAGAAGAGAAAAGGGTAAGTGGGCAAAGGTTCAGGTTTCTGGGGCAGAGAGCATCTTGGGTAGAAGAGTTGAAGAAGCCAAAGGAGAAAAAGGAGAACACACATTGGGGTAAATGAAAGAACCTCATTCCACATGGCCTGGAACATTGGCATAGCATGGAGAATAACAGCCCAGGGGACTTATGTATATATGGGGTCATATATCTAGGGAACAGAATTAAGGTCTAGCTAAAATGGGCTAAGATTGAACAATCCAGGCTAAGGTTTGATAAAATCTGTTACGTGTCTGTGTGTGTTCATTTATAATGTCAGGTTAAGGATTAATACTGCAGACCATTATTAATGATAATTAATGATAATCTAAATACCAGTTAATAATTTAACTATTTACTTCTACAGGAGTATGATTGCTACTTAGCAGTTTTCCCAGGGAGACTTCATGGCAGACTACCACAAGGAACTAATTGAGATCATGAAGGCCAAGAAGCAGGAGGCTCTGTACCCTCAAGACCCCTCCACATGTTACATGTACTGGTTCCAGAATCTAAGCAAAATCTAATGTGTGGATGCTAATGGAGAAACAAACCAGCTGGTGAGACTGATAAATCACAGTAAGTGTGGGAATTGACAGAACAAACTGCATGATATCCATGCTGTGCCTCACCTCATCCTCTTCACCTCCTGAGACATTGTAGCTGGGGAGGAGCTCCTATCATACAGTGGCAATTAAATCAAGGCCACCACTGAAACCTATGCTTGAATGTAGGATTAACCATACAGCCTCCCTGCCACCCTGCTTCCTCCAAAGAACAAAGTGTATGATTTCTTTCTTGGCCCATTTATCTTGTGTATAAAGAAAGACTTCTGATTATTTTAAATTAATTTTGTATCCAACCACCTTGCTAAAGGTGTTTATCAGTTGTAGGAGTTCTCCAATGGAATTTTTGGGGTCACTTATGTAACCTCAAGTGATGAGTGGATTAAAAAAAAAAAAAACCTGTGGTACACTTACACAATGGAATACTACTACTCAGCATCAGAAACAAGGAAATCATGAAATTTGCTGCCAAATGGGTGGAACTAGAGAAGCTCATCCTGAGTGAGCTAATCCAGACCCAGAAAGATGCACATGGCATGGATTCAGTTATAACTGGATTTTAGCCACATAGAACAGGATAACTATCTTACAACCAACAGACAGAAAGGAACAGGAACTAGACTTTGTTACCTATTAGTGGGACACTTGCCCTAGTGGAGCTGCCATGTAGGCGCCCAGTGGAAGAGGATGCTTTTAGCCCTCATATGACTGCTAAACTGAAGGAGGCTGATATGTAGGGCACCTCACACCAGAGGAGTAGGGTAGGTGGGAGATAGATAAAAAAAAAAAAAATCTGTGGTACATTTACACAATGGAAACTACTCAGCCATCAGAAACAAGGAAATCATGCAATTTGTTGCCAAATGAGTAGAACTAGAGAAGCTCATCCTGAGTGAGCTAACCCAGACCCAGAAAGATGCACATGGCATGTATTCAGTTATAACTGGATTTTAGCCACATAGAACAGGATAACTACCTTACAACCAACAGACAGAAAGGAACAGGAACTAGACTTTGTTAACTGTTAGTGGGGCACTTGCCCTAGTGGAGCTGCCATGTAGGCGCCCAATACAAGAGGATGCTTTTAGCCCTCATATGACTGCTAAACTGAAGGGGGCTGATATGTAGGGGCACCTCACACCAGAGGAGTAGGATAGGTGGGAGATGGGGAGGAGGGAAGATGGAACCAGGAGTGGTGGAGGGAGAGAACTGTGGTGAAGATCTAACTTGAAGTAATAAATAAACATTTAAAAAATTAAAGAACAAGCAAACAAAAAGTCCTCTACAATAGAAATGATTTTTTTACAGACACACACCTACTCTTAGCTAATTACTTCAAATGTTATTTGAAAAGTATATTATTTAAAGAGCCTTTAGCCTGTAGTAAAAAATAACCATTCAGTAAAAATATTCTTCCAGAGTTGAGGAAATGAAGTCCAAGTTAGCTATTGATCTTTTAAATCCAAATAAAACAAAAATCAACACATAAAATATCTTAAAAAACAGAACTGAAAAAATAATAAAGACTTATCAAGAAGAAAGAAATCACATGTCAAACCCCACACATTAATAGTGGGACACTTCTCCCTGATGGTCAGATGAAACTAGTGGATGTAATGAATCAGGAGCTAACAGATATCTACAAAACATTTTGCTCAAACACAAAAGAATATACTTTCTTCTCAGCACCTCGTGCAACCTTCTCCAAAACTGACCATATACTTGGATACAAAGCACATCTCAACAGATAAAGAAAACCAAAATAATCCCTTGTATCTTATCAGACCACTGTATATTAAAGCTGGACTTCAACAACAACAGAAACAACAGAAATTCTACAACCCCATGAAAACTGAACAACTCCATACTCAGTGACTACTGGGTCAAGGAATAAATTGAGGATATTCTATAATTCAATGAAAATAAATCCACAAAATACTCAAACTTATGGAACACAATGAAAGCAGTGATAAGAGGAAAGTTCATAGCACTAATGCCCTAATAAAGAAATTAGTGAGATTCCATACTAGCAACTTAACAGTACACTTAAAACCTCTAGAACAAAAAGACGCAAACACAATCAAGAGGAGTAGATGGCAGAAAATCATCTTGGAACTGATATCAATAAATTAGAAACAAAGAGAAAAATATAAAGAATCAACAAAAGGAAGAGTTGATTATTTAAGAAAATCAACAAGATAGACAAATTCTTATTCAAAAGAACTAAAAGGCAGAAAGATAATATCCAAATAAACAAAATCAGAAATGAAAAGGAGGACATAACAACAGACACTGAGGAAATAAAAAAAATCATTAGGTCTTACTTCAAAACCAAAATTATTCCAAAACCTTGGAAAATATAAACAAAATAGATGATTTTCTTGATAGATACCTCTTAACAAATTTAAATCAAGATCAGATAAACCATTTAAATAGGTGTATAATTCCAAAGGAACACAAAAGAAGCAAGGATAGGGAAATAAAATCAATCAATCAATTAATTAATTAATTAATTAATTAATAAAAACTAAAAATAAAGTCATAAATAATTTTAAATTTCCAGTCCATGAACGTCACATAAAACCAAGATAATGAGCATGGAGATTGAGGATGCTGGCATTTAGAATAGCAAGGAGCCAAAGCCATTTATTATGCACAAAATAATATCTATTATTGAGAAAGGATGAAAGTGAGAGGTACACTAAAATGTTATCTTATATATTATCATCATGGTATTAACTACATTAATCATAGTAATACTTTCATAGATGCACATTTATGTTCAATCTTATGGAGATGAACACAGCCTTCCTACTTTATTTAAATTCTTTTAATTTTTTAACCCATCAAAGACTCCAAACAACATATGTCCCAGTTGTTCCCAAAAATGAATCTATAGGATGTGATCAGGTTCACTATAGGTAATGAAAAAAAATATTATTCCAGTTGATTGTGCCAGGTTTTGTTGTCTTATCCAGAAATCCAAATTTATTTTCAAATTTGTTTGTTACCGAGTGATCCATATTGTTTCTCTACCCATTATCATTTTCATGTAAGCAAGATGGATGAGGCACAAGTAATCAAATTATGTGAACAATAAAGACGGTATTTAAGTTAACTTTGTTGATGAACATTTGATTTTACCTCAATATCTCATTTCTCTTAACTTTAATTAACGTGTTTGGTTTAATGGTGTTTTGGGAAACAGCCTCTCAGATTAAGGTCTCTGCAGAAATACCCAATGTCAGTGCCAAAGTACTCCCTTTAGAATCAATATTTTTTTTTCCTTTTGCCCTGTATATAGCATAATTTTCACTGACCAATGAGTAGTGTGTCCTAGGTTTTCATAATTACTCCCCAATGTCTCAAAGTCTCTGAAAGTATCAGTGACTCTATTTGGCCATATAACATGATGGTTAGTGAGTTTACAATATGTGGATGGACTTCAAATTCATTTCTAAATATTAAGAAGAAACTCTAAAATACTTCAGCATTTACATTTACATTTTATTCACTTATGTTTAGCTTGTCTCTGAATTGCAGATATACTGAAAGATAGAATGAAACAATAAATGGGTTATTTTGTCCATTTTTAACCCCAAAACGTCATATTTTTTGTCATCAAATGCACAGGTAAGCTACTAACAACTCCAAAAAACAAACAATTCTATGATGGATAGTAAAATAATTTCAGATTTGGTTTAATAATTATGTTTGTCACTAGAGAGGAGAAAATGAATTTTCACATAACATGTTCTTTTATAATATTTTTAAATAAACTGGCATTTGCAGAATTAAATACAAATATACCTATTTGATTTATCAGTATAGGTTGACAAAAAACAATATTTTATAGTGCTAAAGTATATTTTGAAAATAACATAATTTGAGAAATATAGTGTTATATATTTAAATTATAATCAGCAATTTATTTTGTAGGTCTAATTATAAGACATTAATGATACAATGCAGGAAAACCTTTATATGCTATGGGAGTGAATAATGAAACCGTGTATTAAGTTCAGTCTAGACAATAAAAATCATGGAAACAGTAATTACAGTGTGATTTTAAGGCAATGTTATTTAAACACCTATTGTAAGCTGTTCTTAAATTTTATATATTTAAATTCTATTAAGGCCAGAGAGCTGTAACAATTCCTAGAAGAAAAAACATGATTATAGCAGTGAAATTATATGCTGTTTCTGGACTTGAATATTTCAGTGTTACACTGGAAGAACTAAAATCTAATAAATGTATATGGTTATTAAATTCCAAAACATGCATTATGAGGAAAAGAGTTTAAAGTTTAAATAATTATATAAAAATGAAACCTTTGTTGAATTCAATAAAAGGAAGACCTTGCTTCACTCTGACAATATTGGAGAACACATAGCAGGTATTTAACATATACATATCAGTGTGTGCACTGTGAACAGATATTTTGTCACTAGACACATAATAAAGAATACATGCAGAACATTAGATACTAGACAGAAAATATTAAGAAGCACAGATAATTAAAGAGCAGGTAATTCTTTGGAAATTTTATTAGACAAGATAGAGTAGAATCCAAAATATGTTAAAAATCAATACAGAAATTATTTTAAAAGAAAATGTTCAAATAATACAATCTTATCTAATGTCAAAAGTTAACTAAAGCTTCATTTAAAATACCTCACAATAATACTAGCAGGAGAAGGTAATTACCAGAAAAAAATAACCAAAAATTTCAAATTCACTCTATTTCTATGAAGTTTTTATAAATTAGTCACTAAAATATTTACAGGGAAATTTATTTTAAAACATCACATTGACCCTTGAGTATAATATTTTTTGGAAATTAAGTTACTGCAACAAAGATTGAATATGGAAATATATAAAATCATATATACTGGCCATGAGTGTATTTAGAGCCATATAGTAATCCATGTGAGGCCTCTAGGAGTTAGTGCAATAGTCATCTCAAGACAATCCTCATGAACAAAATCAATATGTGATTTCTTCTCACGTGAAATAATCTACAATGCCATATTTCAGGAGACAGCTAAGGTAAATTGAACAGCTCTTCAACCTGTACACAATATATATAGAGAGGGAGAATTAGATATATTCTGCCTATAATATCAATTTTTTAAACAAATTTTTGTCTCAGCAGAGAAGTGAGAATGGAGAAGACAAATTACTCTTTGACAACAGAGTTTCTCCTGGTGGGATTCACAGATTACTCAGACCTGAAGATCAGTCTATTCTTGGTGTTTTCTGCCACCTATATAATAACCATGGTGGGAAATCTCGGACTAGTGGCCTTGATCTACATGGAACGCCGTCTTCACACACCCATGTACATCTTTCTGGGCAACCTGGCTCTGATGGACTCCTGTTGCT
Organism: Lophiomys imhausi; assembly: GCA_907164525.1. NCBI lineage: Eukaryota > Metazoa > Chordata > Mammalia > Rodentia > Muridae > Lophiomys > Lophiomys imhausi. The sequence goes on from CAJQZJ010032464.1 coordinate 4,493,823, forward strand.
CCTGTGCCATCACTCCCAAGATGCTAGAGAACTTCTTCTCTGTGGACAGAAGGATTTCTCTCTATGAATGCATGGCACAGTTCTACTTTCTCTGTCTTGCTGAAACTGCAGACTGCTTTCTTCTGGCAGCAATGGCCTATGACCGCTATGTGGCTATATGCAAGCCACTGCAGTACCACACAATGATGTCTAAGAAGCTCTCCATTCAGATGAGTATAGGCACCTTCATAGCCAGTAATCTGCATTCCATGATTCATGTAGGTTGTCTCTTAAGGTTAACTTTTTGTAAATCAAATCAAATTGATCACTTCTTCTGTGATATCCTTCCCTTATATAGGCTCTCCTGTACAGATCCTTTTGTCAATGAACTAATGATATATATTTTTTCAATGCCAATTCAAGTCTTCACCATTGCCACTGTCTTGGTCTCTTACTTCTGTATTCTTTTCACTATTTTCAAAATGAAATCCAAGGATGGGAGAGGAAAAGCATTTTCTACATGTGCATCCCACTTTTTTTCTGTTTCAATATTCTACATCTGCCTTCTCATGTATATTCGACCATTTGAAGAAGGGAATAAAGATATACCAGTGGCTATATTTTATACAATAATAATTCCTTTGTTAAATCCATTTATTTACAGTCTGAGAAATAAGGAGGTAGTGAATGCTATTAAGACCACTTACAGCATTTTAAAAAAATCTTCAGCTTCTACAGCTCAATAATTTCAATTCATTAAAATATTTTTATTAGTATAAAATATGGAAAATGAAAACATGGTTTATATAAAATATACAGTTAGTTATGACTCGACATAAAATACTGGAGAGGGTTGGGGTAGGGTCTTTTCTCTAAAAAGAAGGGGAAGGAGGAATGGGAGCAGAGGGTGGGAGGCTAGGATTGGGAGAAGGGCGAGGGGGCTATAAACAGGATGTTAAAATGAATAAATGAATTGAATTAAATTTAATTTTAAAAAGACATTGAAAATATTTATATAATTTCAAAATAATTTCTCAATTATTTACCTGAATCATATAACTCAAGCAAGTCAATGCAAATCTAATAACTATCATGCTACTTTTATTACCTTCATGGGATTTTCCAATAGTATACCTTCAGTAAATTAATACCACATTACAATCAATGTTTAAATGTTTAAGATTATTCATTGATTAATATTGTCTAGGTAATTGAACAATTATGTGTGATTTTTTCCAGTATTCAAAACTTTAAAAACTTCAAGGCAAAAACTGGGTGATTATCATTCAGAATTTGTCCTTTTCCTCTCCTCTCCATCAGTCATTTCATTTCTCTTTGAACATTTTAAAGCTTTACTTCCTCAACAAGAAAAACTCTGAGCTATAACACAAATATAACAAATATAGAAAAACTAGATTATATAAATATGATTACTAGTCTTTAGAATGTATTGTTTTATAAATATTACCAGTATTTTTAAGTATTAATTTATTTGATTAAATTATTAATGGTTTGAAAACAAATACCATAAAATCAAGATTTTAGCATATTTTCTCAGATTAAGTAAGTTGTAATGATTGTTTGAGTAGGATAAACTCAATCTGAAAACTTTGTTCCTGAGTGTCTGATTTAATCTCAATACTTTCTAGTACATTCTTTGCCTTGGATATTGGGAATCGTGTCTAATGTACAAATCATCAAAATAGAATTAGAAGGTTTTGCCAAAGAGGCCTTATAAGCTTCCAGTCTATATTTTCTCTATTCATACAGAAGAATAAAACAAAATATGCACAAAAGTCTACCCGTTGTTATCTCCTTTCTTATTTAAATGATCATATGATTATAGACTTTAAGCCTCAGTTTTCTTTAAACATGGGAGTAACCAACAACTTTCTGATTAAATTTAAGTCCTGCTTCACAAGAAAAGATCCATACCTGGTACCACTGTTGGGCCAAAAACCTGTGGATAGAAAAGATCATAGGCCCTAAGGGAGAACCTACTACTATTATTCTGTTAAATGGATGTAGTATAAAACTGAGTCTTAATGACTTAATGTTGTACCAGAGTTTAATGCATCTCTCAATTCTCATCAAAAAACTTTCTATTTGCAGTAGAGGGTGATTAACATGGAGTCCCACAAACAGCCAAAGTACAAAGAATATGAAACTGTAATACCAAGTACTAAACAAAACATCTAATACTATACCCTTAGCTTCCAAGGCTTGGGGATTTTTGTAAAAGAGGGAGTAGGGGGCTGGAGAGGTGGCTCAGAGGTTAAGAGCACTGGCTGTTCTTCCCAAGATCCTGAGTTCAATTCCCAGCAACCACATGGTGGCTCACAGCCATCTACATTGAGATCTGCCCGGCATATATGTAGAGCAAATACTGTATACATAATAAATAAATAAATAAATGTTTAAAAAAAAAAAGAGGGAGTAGGAAGACTATAAAAACAAGATTCAGTGGATGAGTGCAAAAAAAGCAGTGTCACAGCCAAACATTAGGTGAAGCTCCTGGGAGTCATGTGTAAGAGAGTGAGGGGGAAGAGAGAGACCTAGAGGGGACAGGACCACCACTTGAAAATCAACAGATCCAACTAATCTAGGCCCTGAGAGTCTTAGAGAGACTGAAACACTAGCCCCTCTGATAAAAAAAGAAAAGAAAAGCATATATAGACAAGACCTAGCCCCCCCCATACATATATACTTGGACTTCATACAGATCCCTTAGCCAGTGGTGTAGGGGGGGAGATGCCTGTCATATACTATGGTGCCTGTTAATGACACATTTTACTCTAGCTGGGCTGCGATGATGGGCAGCAGTGCAAAAGGAAGCTCTTAGTCCTCACATGACTGATGAACTGAGGAGGCTTGATAGATGTGGAACCCCCCTCATCTGAAGAGATGGAGATGAGAAAGAGCAGTAGGTGGGTGCACTTCTCCACTGGAGAAGTGGAGTGGGGGGTTGTCATCAAGTTGTAATTTGAATAAATAAATAAATATTTTTAAAAGGAAATCAAAAAAAAAAAAAGAAGTGAAAAAGCAGTGTATTCCAGGCACAACAGGGCAGCTGCACATATGAACTCCCTGGTTTTATCATCACCAATAAGCCCTCTCTGCTGTGATAGAGTAAGAAGAGTACTTAAACTCTGTGCTATTTCTCCAAATTTTCCTAGGACAAATTTTATCATAGTCAAATACCAGCAAACATGGTCAAAGCCAAGAAAACAAAATTAGAAGACATTATAAAATATCTGAACAGAGTTCTTCTGAAGGATCAAGGTTCTTAGAAGACAAGAAGAGTCCAAAACCTATAGTTTCATAAAAGTACTCAGAGTTGAAAAATAAATAAAGATTGGAATCCTGATTTGGAATACTTACATACAAAACATAAAATTAATGTAAAAGCTTCTAATTCCAAATAAAACTTACAGTTAGTAGTATGCACTGATGTTAGCCTAACATCTTAATTTCAAAGCATGCCCTAATTATGTAAGATAGTCACATTATGATACCCTGGATGAAGTGCCTACTGAACTCTGGAGGATCTGTATATCCCCTACATAAACCCAAATGTCATTAATAATAACAAAATTAATAAAAGAGAGAAACAAATCAAATAGAACAGAAGGGAAAATTATGAAGTAAAATAACCTGCTTGATTTTCACATAACTACTAGTGATAGTTCATATCATTTAAGCCAGACAAGCCAAAGTAGCACCACATATGTAGAGTTGGAAGGCAAAATGTAAATAAGAATAATTAATGCATAATATAGAAATCAACTTAAACAAATCAACATTACAAATCATCTAAAGTACTGAACTATTTTTAAGTAAAATGTGATGTAATCTGTAGATATGATGATACAGCCAATAACCTTGAAATAATCTGGTAGAATTCATGTAAGTCAATTATAGAAACTACTGTTAATGTGGGTACATAATTTATTATAAAACTGTCTGAATTGATCAAAAAAGATAAGCTACCTGTATAGTTGGCCCAAGATACATAGGTAAAACAGTAACCCAAACTACTTACAAGAAATAGAATTCACACATGCAGTACTGGGAAGAATATGCACCCATGCACAAGATTCAAATGAAATAATAACAGCATTACTACATGGTGATATGGAAAATTTTCAGCATTTTTTCCTTTTTAAAAATTTCTCTGAGAAGTCCATGTAATGAGTTTCAACCATATTCATTCTCCAACTCCCCCCCAGGTTCCCTCCCATCACCACCTACCCACCTTTTACCCTACTTCTAATATTCATTTAATGTTTTATTGAACTTGACAAAATTAGTATAGGAATAAAAAATTAAATATTACATAGTGAAATATAGTGACTTATGCTTTAATTCTATCACTTTGGTGGCAGAAAGGTGGATCTCTGTGAGTTTGAGGTCAGCATGGTCAACATAAGTTCCAGACCAGCAAGAGTTATTTAGTATATCTTGTCTCAAAAATCCAATTAGTAAATAGCGATATTATTCTACATAATTTCAATCTTTCAGTGTGCTCAGTACTATCTGGCACATTAAAAAGGTTTAATTTTTAGAAGAAAAATACTTCAAAATTTTCTAAGTGACTAAAATAGTGAAAGTATGCTTTATTTATCTACTTTTTATTAATTTTTATACAATGGATTTTGATCATATTCTTTCCTATCCCCAACTCTCACTGATGTTACCCACCTCTTGCTCACCCAAGTCTTTCTTCTTTCATATAACCTGCCAAAAACAAAACATAAAAAAATCAAACAAAAAGAAAATCATAAAACAAAATATACCCAAACATGAAGGTAATGAATGAGGGGGGGGGGGCGGGGGTGGAGGTAAGGATGGAGCAAGGAAGGAAGAAGAAGGAAGGAAGGACAAAAAACAAACCCATGGAGTCCATTTTGTGTTGGCCAAGTACTCCTAGGCAAATGCAAATCAAGACTAAGATTCCACCTCACATCTGTCAGAATGGCTAAGATCAAAAGCTCAAATGACAGCACATGCTGGCAAGAGTGTGGAGAAAGGGGATCCTCCTCAATTGCTGGTGGGAGTGCAGGCTTGTGCAACCACTATGGAGGTCAGTTTGGCAATAGCTTAGAAAACTTGGAATAGCTCTGCCTCGGGACCCAGTCATACCACTTCTGGGTATGAATCCAAATGACTCCTCACTGAATCACAAGGAAGTTTCCTCTTCTAGGTTCATAGCAGTCTTATTTGTAAAAGCTACAAAGTGGAAACAACCCAGATGTCCCTCAACTGAAGAATGGATTAAAAAACTATGGTACATCTACACAATGGAATACTACTCAGCTATGAGAACAAGGAAATTGTGCAATTTGAAGCCAAATGGATGGAACTAGAAAAGCTCATCCTGAGTGAGCTAACCCAGACTCAGAAAGATGCACATGGCATCTATTCATTTATAGTCAAATTTTAGCTATATAGTACAGAATATCTATACTACAACCAATACACCAAAGAGAACAAGGACATAGACTTTGTTTGTTTGTTTGTTTGGTTGGTTATCTTTTCTCCCTGTCATTGAGACACTTTTCCCTAGTGGTACTGCCTTGTAGGCAGGCCTCCAGTGTATGTGGAGGCTCTTGGCCCTCATATGACTACTGAACTGGGTGGGGGAATGTTATGTAGAGGAGTGGCATGGAAGGGTTAGGGGGTAGATGGTGGGAGGGCGGGACTGGGAAGGGTGGAAAGAGGACACTATGATGGAGATGTAACCTGAAGCAATAAATAAATTAATTAAAAAAAAGAAAAACAAAAACAAAAAAAAAAAGATCTGCCCTGGATGTGATCAGTATGTGTTTTCTTTTCTTTTCTTCTTTCCATTTCTTTTCTTTTCTTTCATCCCTCAATCAATGTTTGTGCTTGGGTTTATGGCCCTTCAATGAAGCGTGGTTGACTAGTGGTAATATTCCTTGATAATACTGACTCTCCTACTCTCCCTTTCCTAGCAGCTATCAGTCACCATAGTTTTTCATCTAAGAGTGGTATTTCATGTGCAACTCCCATTTCTAATCCAGGATTCTGACTTCAGGTGTATAGAGTTCTGTAGGTTCCATATAATCAAGCAATTTTTCAGTAATGTTCTTCCATTATATAGACTGTCATGCATTGATCCTTATATCAAGGAATTGATGATACTCATTTTTTCCTGGTTCAGTTCAAACCTATTTTACAATTACTATAAACCTGATATTTTATTTGGATATTCTTTTTACTATATTCACAATGAAATCTAAAGAGGGTAGAGACAAAGCTTTATCAACTTGTGCATCCCACTCTCTGTCTACATCAGCATTTCATGGGTCTCTTTTCTTCATATATGTTCAATTACATTTAATCAATGAAGAAATGAAGAAATACCTGTAGCTATTATTTATACCTTTGCAATTCCTTTATTGAACCATTTCAATAAGTCTGAGAAATAAGGAATTAATGAATTTGATAAAAGGAACCTTGAGGAAGAGATGATTCTGCAACATTCTAAAACAAGGAACATATTTGGACAACTAATTTCAAGTTGAAATGTACCTTTCTAAACCCACATATAATGATAAAGTTGTAAAAGGAAAAAGACATATTTGATTCAAATTATTAAAGTATAAGTGCATTTGAATAAAATTAATTTATAATAAAGAAATTCTGTTAACAAAAATCTTGAAATTATCGGGAATAAATTAAATAACTATTGAAGTACTGATATGAATCAATTCACGGTTTTTAACACATCTAATAAATTTTAGGAATAAAGTTACTATCTCTGATGGTAACATCCATTTAATATCATTAGCAAGTTTCTCAATTACAGAACTTAAAATTTCACGAAAATGTGTTTTTATTTATAATCTTATCATCAGCAATTCTATCAATAGAAGATAACCTTTATGGTTCAAGTTTAATTTTCACAATTGACATTTGTTCTTTCAACAGATTATATTTTGACATGTACTCATCCAAAATATTTACTTCCTAACAAGAATATTTTTATATTTAGTATTAGTCACTTTTACTTTCACATTTTCTGAACTATAGTATATGTATAAGGCTTATCAATCTGTGCTTTAAAACAATGCTATTACAGTGACATTGCTACATGTTTTAAGATTTCTTTTATTTGATTATTTTCCCATCATATATGACATTGCAACTCTTAAGTGTATCCATTAAATCATTTTTTAATCCTCCATGGTATGGTATAATCATTGTTTGTTGGATGTTAGGAATAACACATTCACTAACTCAAATGAAAATCATTGGTATATGCATAATTTTAAAAACAGTGAAATGTCATTCGAGCCCAAAGAAGTATAAAACTGGTGAAAACTCTAAATATCTAGACAAAAATAGCTATTCACAAAAAAAAATTTTTAAACTACTCCAAAATATACTATTTATTGTACTAAGGTTTGATATTTATCTCTTACTGGGAAATTAGGCATCCTTTTGTGTTTTCCTTGAATACAAAATGGGATACACTGAAATACTCAGTAGTTTTCCATTCTCACTCCAACTCTGGTAAGAGTTTGTATCAATATTCTCTTTTCTCTAGAAGTTTGAATGCTGGGGAAATAGAGATTATCTTTAAATCTTTCCACCCTATACAAAGAACTAAGGAATTCTAAGAAGAGGAGAAATAGTTTTTCCCACAGAAGATGATACCAATTGTTAGTTACCCAGTACCAAACAGTTAGTACTGAAAGCATATATATATATATATATATATATATATATATATATATATATATGTAACAATAAATGGACTAAACAGGATATATTATATACTTAAAATATAAGAAATGAAACAATGATCTCTCAAGACAAAAGAAGTGTGTGGGCAGAACAGTGAGCTGCCAGGACCAAGGTGGCATGAAGGTGAAACAGTCAGCCACCAACACCCTTATATCTGCTTACCATCTGGATAAGAGCCATGGGGCCTGAACAACACACAGTTTAGGCCTCCAGTCCACGGATCAGCCTAACCTCTGGAGATGAGATTCCAAATGCAAGGAGGCACACAGCTGGAAGAGAGGGCTGCCAGGACCAGGGAAGAACACGAGTGGAGCAATGAACAGCTGGCACCATTGCCCTAAGCTCTGCCCATCATCTGAGGAGGAAGAGCTGGGCACCAGTGATGCACAGATTCGACTTCTGGGCCACAGAGCTGCCACACTTCTGGAGGTGAGCTTATGGGACCTAGGAGACCTGCAGGTGGAACAGTGACCTGCTGGTACCAAAGAGGTACGCAGGTAGAACAACCAACTGCCAACACCTTCAGCTCTACATGGCCCACCATCCTGGAAAGGGCTGGCAGGCCCAGATGACACACAGATTTGGCCTCTAGTCCATGAATCTACCTGATTCCCAGGGGTGAGCTGCTGGGACCAAGGATCTCAAGACCACCCAGGTTAGACATGTTCCACCACAATCCCCTACCTGTGGATCTAACTGAGACAGAACCAGAAAAAGGTGAGTTGCAGGCTACTCTCTGGATCCAGCCTCTTGCAGTACACAGCACCTCAAAGGGAGCTGCCATTTTTAGGAACATACACCCTCTGGCCAGGGCTCTGCCCACACTCTTGAAAGTAACAGGAATAACCATTCAACACAAAGGACAACCAGATGGCTAGAGCTCAGGATAAGAACACAAGTAACAAATCCCAGGGCTACAAGGCACCACAAGAGCCCACTTATCCTACAGAAGCAAGCCCTGGATCCCCATGACATCTAAAGTACAAGAAAATGACTTTAACTCTGAAGTTATGAAAATGAAAGAGGACTTAAAAGAAGAAAATAAATCCCTTAAAGAAATTAAGGAAATTAGAATCCTACAGAAGAAAATAACTGGAGAAATCTATTAACAAAATCCAGGAAAACATAAAAAAAGGAGAAGAAAAGGGATTAAAGCTATTAAGGAAATACAAACAAAGATAATCAAGGTGGAGAAGGAAATGAATAAACTGACTCATGCCCTGAAGATGGAAATGGAAGCAATAAATAAAACATAAGCAGAGACAATCTTGGAGGTGGCAAACCTAGAAAAGAGAACAAGAACTACAGACACAAAATCTCCAATAGGATACAAGATATGGAAGATGGAATTTCAGGCGTGGAAGATTCAATCAAAAAAATCTATGTATTCATCCAACAAAATGTTAAATCTAAAAAAAAGAATTCCACATCCAAAAATCCAAGAAATTAAAGACTCAATGAAAAGATGGAATCTAAGAATAATAGGAATAGAACAAAGAGAAGACTCCCCACTCCAGGTACAAGAAAACATTTACAACATAATCATAGAAGAAAATTTCCCCAATTTAAATAAAAAGATACAAATAAACTTTCAAGAGGTCTACAGAACGAACACCAAATAGGTTAGACCAGAAAAGAAATTCCTCCTGTACATAACAATAGAAACAATAAATATACAGAACAAATAAAAGGATTTCCAAAGATTCAAGAGAGAAAGGCCATGTAACATATGAAGACAAACCCATCAGAATAACACCTAAACTCTCTTCAGAAATTCTAAAAGCCAGAAGGACCTGAGCAGTTGTTTTTCAGTCCCTAAGAGACCACAGAGGTTAAACCACACTACTATACCCAGAAAAATGTTCAATCACCATAAATGGAGAAAACAAGATATTCCACAACAAAACCAAATTTAAACACTATCTATCCATAAACACAGCCCTACAGAAGATCCAAGTAGGAAAAATCCAACTCAGAGTAGATAATTATGCCCAAAAAAAAAACACAGGAAACAACTCCACCTCAATAAAGCCCAAAAAACACACAAACATACTATCAACACCTATATAAGAATAACAAGAAACATCAATCAATGGTCATTAATATCTTTCAACATCAATGGGCAAAACTTGTCAATAAAAATACATAAGCATGCAAATGGATTCATAAACAAGGCCCATTGTTCTGCCTCATCAAGAAATGCACTCATCAACAAAGATAGACTTATATCAGATTAAAGGGTTGGAAACAGGTTTTCCAAGCAAATGGACCCAAGAAGCAAGTTAGGATAGCCATGCTAATATCAAAGAAAATGGACTTTCAACCAAAATTAAACAAAAAAGATAGGGAAGGACACTACATACTCCTCCAAGGAAAATTTCAAGATGACATTTCAATCCTGAATATCTATGCCCCAGATATAAGGGCACCCATGTTTGTAAAAGCAACTTTTCTAAAGCTTAAATCACAAATTGATCCCAATATATGAATAGTGGGAAACTTCAACATGACTCTCACACCAATAGACATGTCATTGAGACAGAAACCAAATAGAAAATAATGAAGCTAACAGAGTTCATGAACCAAATGGATGCCATATATACCTACAGAACGTTTCACTGAGACACAAAAGAATATACCTTCTTCTCAGCACCTCACGGAACCTTCCCAAAATTGGCCATACAGGCAGACACAAATCAAGCCTCAACAGATACAAGAAAATTGAAATAACCCTTTTATCTTATTAGACCACCATGGATTAAAGCTGGAATTCAACAACAACAGAAATAACCAAAAGCCTACATACTCATGGAAACTGAACAACTATCTACTCAATGACCACTGGGTCAGGGAACAAATAAAGAAGGAAATCAAAGACTTCATAAAATCCAATGAAAAAGAAGGCACAACATACCCAAACCTATGGGGCACATGGAAAGCAGTGCTACAAGGAAAGTTCATACCATTAAGTGCTTTCAAAAAGAAAATTATGACAGTTCATACTAATTACTTAACAGAAGAACAGGAAGTGCTATTAAAAAGAACTAGACACATATTTATCCCTCTCAGGTGTCTAGTTCTTTTTAATAGCACTTCCTGTTCTTCTGTTAAGTAATATTTATCCCTCTCAGGTCTCTGAGGTGGTTGAAGAATAGATAGCTAGAGTCTCATAGTTAAATTTTGAGTTGTTTAGGAATCAAGAGGGTGTTCTGGATCTAAGAAGATATTTTTAAAATTATGAGGCAAGTTAGTATGAAAGCTGAGTTAGATATAGAACTTTAAACTCATGGAAATGGTTAGATAGTAGAATGTTAAAGTCAGGTGCCAAATACATATGGACTGGACATTGGGAATGTATGCTAAGTCATATAACTCTTATAGTTGTGGCCTATTTATTTCTGTTGTTTTGTATTGTATTTATAGTTATAAGAAAAAGAACCATTTTTTTGGACTGAAAGGGAGAGCTGTTGGGGGGGAAAAAGAAATACCTTAAACTAAAAAAAAAAAAAAAAAAAAAGAAGGGAAGAGGATGGGGTTTGAGGGGGAGGAGGGTGGAAGGGTGGGACTGGAGGGGGGAGTAGGGAGGGGATTGTGATTGAGATGTAACTTGAAGAAATAAAAAATAAATTATTATTAAAAAAAAAAGAAATACAAAAAAAAAAGAACTAGACATTCCCAAGAGGAGCAGATGACAGGAAATCATCAAACTCGGTGCTGAAATCAACAACTGAGAAACAAAAAGAACAATACAAAAGTTCAACAAAACCAAGAGTTCGTTCTTTTAGAAAATCAACACAATAGACAAACCTTTAACCAAAATAACTAAAAGGCAGAGGGAAAATACCCAAATCAACAAAATCAGAAATAAAAAGGGAGAAATGACACAGACACCTAGGAAATCCAGAGAATCTTTAGGTCTTACTTCAAAAACCTGTACTCCACAATATTTGAAAACCTAAATGAAATGGACAATTTTCTTGATAGATTCCACCTACCAATGTTAAATCCAGACCAGATTAACAAATTAAACTGTCCTACAACCCCTAAAAGAATAGACACAATCATTAAAAGTGACCCAACAAAAAATAGTCCAGGGTAAGATGGTTTCAGCACAGAATTCTACCAGCCCTTCAAAGAAGAGCTAATATTCTTTAAACTCTTCCACAAAATAGGAATATAAGGAACATTGTCAAACTCATTCTATGAGGCCACAGTCACCATGATACCTAAACAACACAAAGACCCAACAAAGAAAGAATTTCAGACCAATACTCCTCATGATCATAGACATGAAAATATTCAATAAAATACTTGCAAACCAAATGCAAGAAAACATCAAAAGTATCACACACCATGATCAAGCAGGTTTTATCCCAGGAATGAAGGGGTGGTTCAACATATATAAATCTATAAACATAATCCACTATATAAATAAACTGAAAGAAAAAAAACATATGATCATCTCACTAGATGCTGAAAAAGCATTTCACAAAATGCAAGAACCCTTCATGGTAAAAAGCCCTGGAAAGAGCTGGCATACAAGGCCATACCTAGAAGTGATAAAAGCAATATACAACAATCCAGTAGCCAACATCAAATTAAATGGAGAGAAACTTCAAGCATTTGCTCTAAAATCAGGGACAAGGCAAGGATGTCCATTCTCTCTATATTGCTTCAAAATAGTACTTGAAGTTCTAGCTAGAGCATTAAGAAAGCTAAACAAGATCAAGGGGATACAAATTGTAAAGGAAGAAGTCAAAGTATTCCTATTCGCAGATGATATGATAGTATACATAAGTGCCCCCAAAGTTCTACCAGAGAACTCCTACAACTGATAAACACTTGCAACAAGCAAAGTGGCTGGATACAAATTTAATTAAAAAAAATTCATAGCCCTTCTTTATTCAAAAGATAAATGGGCCCAGAAAGAAATCAGGGAAACAATACCCTTCACAATAGCCACAAACAATATAAAATACCAGGAGTAACTCTTACCAAGCAAGTGGAAGACCTATAAGACAAGAACTTCAACTCCTTGGAGAAAGAAATTGAAGAGGACATGTTCATGGATAGGTAGGATCAACATAATAAAAACGGCCATCCTACCAAAAGCAATATACAGATACAATGCAATTCCTATCAAAATGCCAACACAATTTTTTAAAGACCTTGAATAACAATTCTCAACTTCATATGGAATAACAAAAAAAAAAAACAGAATAGCTAAATCAATCCTGTATAATAAAATAAAACATCAGGAGGTATCACCATCCCAGATTTCAATCTGGAATACAGGGCAATTGTAATAAAAAAAAAAAATCATGGTACGGGTATAGAAACAGACCAATTGATCAATGGAATTAAATCAAAGATGCAGAAATAAACCTATTCACTTATGGTCAATTAATTTTTGATAAAGAAGCCAAAACCATACAATGGAAAAAGGACAGCATCTTCAACAAATGATGCTGGTCTAACTGGATGTCAACATGTAAAAAATGCAAATAGACCCATATTTGTCACCTTGCCCAAAACTTAATTCCAAGTGGATCAAAGACCTTAACATAAACCTGCACACACTAAACCTAATAGAACAGAAAGTGGGGAAAAGCCTTGAATTCATTGGCACAGGTGACAACTTCCTGAACAGAACACCAATAGCTCGGGTTCTAAGACTGACATTCAGTAAATGGGACCTTAGAAACTAAAAAGCTTCTGTAAGGCAAAGGACATTGTCATTAGAACAAAATGAAAACCTATAGATTGGGAAAAGTTTTTTACCAACCCCACATCTGAAACGGGGCTATTATCCAAAATTTATAAAGAACTCAAGAAATTAAACACCAAGAAAGCAAATAATACAATCAAAAATGGGGAACAGAGCTAAACTGAGAATTAACAAAAGAGGAATCTCTAATGGCTGAGAGACATTTGAATAAATGCTCAACATCCCTAATGATCAGAGAACTGCAACTCAAGACGACTCTTAGATTCCATCTCACATCTGTCAGAATGGTTAACATCAAAACTCAAATGACAGCACATGCTGTTGAGGTTGTGGAGAAAGAACAATCCTCCATTGCTGGTGGCAGTGCAAACTTGTAAAATCACTATGGAAATCAATCTGGTGATATCTTAGAAAGCTTGGAATAGCTCTTCCTCAAGACCCTCAAGACCACTTCTAGGCATTCATCCAGAAGATTCCTCACCAAACCACAAGGATATCTCCTCTACTATGTTTATAGCAGCTTTATTTGTAATACCTAGAAACTGGAAACTTCCCAGATGTCCCTCAACCAAAGAATGGATTAAAAAACTGTGGTACATTTACACAATGGAATACTACTCAGCTATCAGAAACAAGGAAGTGTTGCAATTTGCAGCCAAATGGATGGAACTAGAAAAGCTCATCCTGAGTGAGCTAACCAAAACCCAGAAAGATGCACATTGCATCTATGCACTTATAACTGCATTTTAGCCATATAGTACAGGATAACTATTCTGCAACCAACAGACAGAAAGGAACAGGAAAATAAACTTTGTTACCTGTTAGTTGGAAACTTTCCCCTAGTGGAGCAACCATGTAGGACCCCAGTGGAAGAAGAAGTTCTTAGCACTCTTATGACTGCTGAACTGAAGAGGGCTGATATATAGGTGCACTCCATACCAGAAGAGTAGGATAGGTGGAAGAAGGGAGAGGGGATGGAAAGGTGGGGCTGGGAGGGATAGGGGGAGGGGACTATGATGGAGATGTAACCTGAAGTAATACATAAACTTTAAAAAGAAAGAAAAACACAAGTAAAAAGAAAAAAACTGACTCTCCTCTTAACAGTTATCAAATTTCAACACCTCCTCAGCTAATGGTAAGATCTAGGGCCTACCTTTCCTTTTTATGCTGGCATATTGTCTAGCTTAAGCTTGCACTTGTCCAGGCTTTTACAACCACTGTGATTTTATATCTGCAATTGTCCTGTTGTAACCAGAAAACACTGTTTCCTTAATGTTTTTCACTACTTTTGCCTCTTACACACTTTCCAATACCTCTTCCTTGAGGGTGTGATATGTATGCTCTACTTAAGGTTGAGCAGGTCATTCTCTTACTCTGTGTACATTGACTAGCTGAGAGTATTTCTGTTAATTTCTATCGATTACAAGAAGAAGCTCCTCTAATGATATTTACAATGTACTTCTCTATGAATATAGTAATAAACTGTTAGGAGTCATTTTAATTGAACACTGTGTCCATTTAGCAGGATAGTATTATTGTGTTCTCCTGTAAGTGCTATGAGATTTCTGGCCACAGGTTCTTGGACCCTTTTAATAGTGGTAGGTATATGCTTCATCTCATATAGTGAACATTAGAATCCAATTAGAAACTTTTTGGTGACTCCCATATCATCCATGCCATATTGCAACAGTGGGCAAGTCTTCTTAGGCCACTCATTTCAGTTTTCAGAGTTCACAGCAGAATGAGATTGATGATTACTTTGCTCCTCTGATAAAGTTCAAAGCACCTTCTGGTACCACAGACACTAACCAGTATGATGAAACTTCCAGGTAAGTATAACTTATTTCTTCATGTTCTGTGTCTCAAGTATATGGATTCTTATTACAGGAGTACTTGTTTGTCAATGCACATTCCTGGTATTCCAACTATTCACAAGTTTGGAAATAGAACCAACCTAGATTCCCATCAATGGATGAATGAATAATAAAAATATGGTATATTTATTCAATAGGATAGCTACTAAAAGTGAAATTTACAGGTAAATGGATGGGGCTAGGAAGAACCATTCTGAGTGAGGCAAAGCAGACACAGAAAGACAAATGTCATATGTTTTCACTTATTTATAGAGCGTGGCTTTGAGTCTTCAGATATATGTGTTCCATTAGTTAAACACATTGTGATTCATAATTAATAAGGGACTGAACAAGGGAAGGACTTTCAAGAAAAAAGAGAACACAGTGGAATAAAGGGTGTAGTAGTGTGAATAAAAGTGACCTTCATAGGCTCACATATTTGAATGCTTAGTCACCAGAAAGTGGAACTATTTGAAAGGATTAGAAAGATAAAGAAGTGTGGCCTTGTAGGAAATGAGTCACTGGGTATGGTCTTTGAGGTTTCAAAAGCCCATGCCAAACCCAGAATCTTTCTCTATGCCTACAGATTAGGATGTAATCCTCAGTTACTGCTCCAGCATCTGCCTGCATGCCACATGCTTTTTGCCATGATGATAGTGAACTAAAACTCTGAAACTGTAAGCAAGTCTCTAGTTAAATACTTTCTCTTATAATAGTTGTTTTCCTCATGGTGTCTTTTTCACAGCAACAAAATGAACACTAAGAGGAGGGTTAAAGGGAAATATTGGAGTAAGAAGGATTGAATTGTAGTATGGTATGGATGGTAAAAAAAAGGTAATGGAAGCATAATTAATGAAGGTCTATTTAGTCATGTGGATTCCTGCCACTCTAGAAGGCCTCTTAAAATATGTATATATAAAGAGGCTTAATGAAGATATCCTACAATAGGCAAATAATACCTCAGCTAGACTATTCATGCTAGCAAATCAAAACTCCAGTGCCAGAACTTTCTCATCATAATTCTATTGTTGAATATGAAGAATGTTGTTGGTATCACAAATGTCCAAGCCATATAAAAAGGCACAGGAAGAGGCCTTTCTTTAACCATAGCACAAAGAGAAAGTCACATATATGTGCTATAGGCAGCAGAATTGAATGGGCACGTCTTTTCTAGGGCTAGTGCTCAAATGATTCCATCATAATCTTAAGATTCCAGACATAAAACTGAAGGATTTGGTGTTCTCTCTGCTGTATTTCTGCCATGTATTAGTCCAATCTTTCCTTATTACAGGAATGAAAATGTTTACTCTGTACTATTCCCCTGTGTACCGAAAGTATACAACTTTTACGTGCATGAGTGTGTGTGTGTGTGTGTGTGTGTGTGTGTGTGTGTGTGTGTGTGTGTATGTGTGTGCTTTATAGAGGTCAATAGTTAATAGATTGTATTGAGAAGAAATTTTCAACTTTGAATTTTTGAACAATGTTGGGACTTTTAAGACTATGAAAACATTTGAAATCGGAATAATGAATTTTGCATTATGAAATTGTGAGCCTGTGTGTGTCAGGGATGGAATGGGGTGGTTTAGAAATTCTGGCCTTGAGTTTCAGATGGACAAAGGGTGTAATGATTAATTGTAATTGTTAGAAGAATTTGTAATTGCCTAATACAAATCTCTGATGTGTTTTGATGACATCTCAAGAGAGTTTCTAATTAAGGGCTGGAAACCCATCTTCAACGTTGTTTTAGTTATATTTCCATTACTATGATAAAATATCATGACCAAAAGCAATATGGGGTGAAAGAGGTTTATTTTGCCTCACAAAAAAATAATCTATCATTAATGCAAATAAGGGCAGGAATCTGGCAGCAAGAGCTTAAACAGAGCCCATAGAGGACTGCTTCTTACTTGTTTAATCACCTGATTTTCTGTTTGCTTTCTTATATACACCAGGACTACATGCCCAGTGGTGGTACTATGCATAACAGGCTGGGTATTGCTACACCAATTGATAATTGAAAATTTTTTCCAGAAGTTTGCATGCAGGCTAAACTAATAGAGAAATTTTCTCAACTAAGATTCCTTTTCGTCAGATGATTTGAGCTTATGTCAAGTTGATAGAAACCTAACCAACTCATATGTGGATCTCACCATGAACTTGATAGTTGGCTGAATAAAAAGGAAAATGAGAGCAGCTGATGGGCTCAAGACACGGAGAGACATGCCAGCCAGCATGTGTTGTGCTGAAGAAACCCAGAGAGCATGCATGAAAGACACTCAGAGTCCCAGACCCCACCTCTCTGTGATGTAAGTGGGCAGAAGACACCCAGTGGTGCCACTAAAAGAAGCAGGTATGTGGTGGAAAGGTGGAAGAGAAGGGGAGGCAATGATGTGTTCCTTTTGAAGAGAGACAAAACTGGAGACACATGGCTGGTGGAGAAAAAATGAAAGTGAGAGGTACACTAAAATGTTATCTTATATCTTATCATCATGACATTAACTATATTAATCATGGTAATACTTTCATAGATGCACATTTATGTCCAATCTTATGGAGTTGAACACAGCCTTCCTACTTTACTTAAATTCTTTTAATTTCTTAACCCATCAAAGACTCCAAACAACATATGCCCCAGTTGTTCCCAAAAATGAATCTATAGGATGTGATCAGGTTCACTAGAGGTAATGAAAAAAATATTATTCCAGTTGATTGTGCCAGATTTTGTTGTCTTATCCAGAAATCTAAATTTATTTTCAAATTTGTTTGTTACCGAGTGATCCATATTGTTTCTCCACACATTATCATTTTCATGTAGCAAGATGGATGAGGCACAAGTAATCAAATTATGTGAACAATAAATAAAGACAGTATTAAAACTAACTTTGTTGATGGACATTTGATTTTACCTCAATATCTCATTTCTCTTGCCTTAATTAAGGTGTTTGGTTTAATGGTGTTTTGGGAAACAGCCTCTCAGATTAAGGTCTCTGCAGAAATACCCAATGTCAGTGCCAAAGAACTCCCTTTAGAATCAATGATTTTTTTTTTTCCTTTTGCCCTGTAGATAGGATAATTTTCACTGACCAATGAGTAGTGTGTCCCAGATTTTCATAATTACTCCCCAATGTCTCAAGGTCTCTGAAAGACAGGTGACTCTCTATTTGGCCATATACCATGATGGTTCGTGAGTTTATAATATGTGGATGAACTTCAAATTCATTTCTAAATATGAAGAAGCAACTCTAAAATACTTAAGCATTTACTTTTACATTTTATTCACTTATGTTTAGTTTATCTCTGAATTGTAGATATACTGAAAGATAGAATGAAACAATAAATGGGTTATTTTGTCCGTCTTTAACTCAAAAGTGCCATATTTTTGTCATCAAATACACAGGTAAGCTACCAACAACTACAAAAAAAAGCAATACTAGGATGGATAGTAAAATAATTTCAGATTTGGTTTAATAATTATGTTTGTCACTAGAGAGGAAGAAATGAATTTTCACATAATATTTTCTTTTATAATATTTTTAAATAAACTGGCATTTGCTTATTTAAAATATACCTATTCGATTTGTCAGTATATGTTGATGAAAACAATATTTTATAGTGATAAAGTATACTTTGAAAATAACATAATTTTAGAGATATGTTATATATTTAAATTATAATCAGCAATTTATTTTGTTAGTCTAATTATAAGACATTAATGATACCATGCAGAAAAAACCTCTCTATGCTATGGGAGTGAAAAATGAAACAGTGTATTAAGTACAGTCTAGACAATAAAAATTATGGAAACAGTAATTACGGTGTGATTTTAAAGCAATGCTATTGAAATAACTATTGTAAGTTGTTCTTAAAATTTATATATTTAAATTCTATTAAAGCCAGAGAGTTGTAGCAATTCCTAGAAGAAAAAACATGATTATAGCAGGGAAAATATATGCTGTTCCTGGATTTGAATATTTCATTGTTACACTGGCAGAACTAAAATCTAATACATTTGGGTGGTTATTAAATTCTGACATATGCATTAGGAGGAAAGGAGTTTAAATTTTAAATAATTATATAAATAGGAAAACTTTGTTGAATTCAATAAAGAGAAAACCTTGAATTCTGACAACATTGGAGAGTACACATAAGGCATTTAACATACACATATCAGTAAATGCACTGTGAGCAGACACTTTGTCACTAGACACATAATAAAGAACACATGAAGGCCAATAGATACCAGACAGAAAATATTATGAAACAGGGACAATTAAAGAACAAGTAATTCTTTGGAAATTTATTAGACAAGAGAGTAAAATCCAAAATATGTTAAAAATCAATATGGATTTAGAATTAGAAACATTATAAAATTAAAACAAAATTAGAAGACAATATAAGATATCTGAACAGATTTCCTCTGAAGGATCAAGGTTCTTGGAAGACAACAAGAATCCAAAACCTTATAGTTTTGTAAAAGTACTCAGAGTTGATAAATAAAAATTAGAATCCTTATTTGGGTTATGTACAAAACATAAAATTAATGCAAAAGCTTCTAATTCCAAACAAAACATAGAACTGGTAGTATACGTTGATGTTAGCTCAACATCTTATTTTAATAGCATCCCCTAATCATGTAAGATAGTCACATTATGGTACCCTAGGTGAAGTGTCTACTGAACTCTGGAGTATCTGCATATCCTCTACATAAGCCAAATGTCATTAATAATAACAAAATGAATAAAAGGGAGAAACAAATCAAATAGAACAGAAGGGAAAATATGAAGTAAAATAAGCTGCTTGATTTTCACATAACTACCAGTGATAGTCCATATCATTTAAGCCAGACAAGCCAAAGCAGCACCATATATATAGTGTTGGAAGGTGAAATGTAAATAAGAATAATTAATGCATAATATAGAAATCAACTTAAACAAAACTGTCAACATTACAAACCATTTAAAGTAGTGAACTATTTTTAGTAAGTAAAATATGATGTAATCTGTAGATATGACGATACAGCCAATAACATTGAGATAATATGATAGAATTCATGTAAGTCAATCATAGGCACTACTGTTAATGTGGGTACATCATTTGTTATAAACTTGTCTGAATTGATGAAAAAGGAAAGCTACCTGTATAGTTGGCCCAAGATGCATAGGCAAAATAGTACCCAAAGTACTTACAAGTAAAAGAATTCATGCACACAGTACTGGGAAGAATATGCACCCATGCACAAGATTTAAATGAAATCAGGACAGCATTACTACATGATGATATGGAAAAACTTCAGCCATTTTTCCTTTTTTCAAAATTCACTGAAAATCCCATACAATGAGTTTCGACCATATTCATTGTCCAACGCCTCCCGGGATCCCGCCCATCACTACCTACACAACTTTTGCCCTATTTTAATATTCATTTAATATTTTATTGAACTTGAAAAAATTAGCACAGGAATAAAAATTAAATATTACACAGTCAGATATAGTTACTTATGCCTTTAATTCCGTCACTTGAGAGGCAGACAGGTGGATCTCTTGAGTTTGAGGTCAGTCTGGCCAACATAATTTCCAGGCCAGCAGAACTATTTAGGAATATCTTGCCTCAAAAATCCAATTAGTTAATAGATATATTAGTCTACATAATTTCAATATTTCAGTGTGCTCAGTACTATCTGCCACATTAAGAAGGTTTAATTTTTAGAAGAAAAATTCTTCAAAATATTCTAGGTGATCAGAATAGTGAAACTATGGTTTATTTATTTACTTTTTATTAAATATTTCATACAATAGATTTTGATCATATTCTTTCTAACCCCCAACTCTCACTGATGTTATCCACCTCCTTGCCAACCCAAGTTTTTAAAATATATTTATTACTTCAATTTACATCTCCATCACAGTGCCCTCTTTCCACCCCTCCCAGTCTAACCCTCCCAACTTCTACTCCTCTCCCTTCTATCCTACTTTTCCGGAGTGAAGTGTCCCTACATATAAGTCCCCCACACCAGTTCAGCAGTCATCTGAGGTCTAAGAGCTTCCTCATATACTTGGGGAATACATGGCAGCAACACTAGGGAAAAGTGTCTAATTGACAGGTAACAAAGTCTATGTTCCTATTCCTTCAGGGTCATTGGTTATAGTATAGTTACCCTGTAATATATAGCTAAAATTCGATTCTAAGTGAATAGATGTCATATGCATATTACTGAGTCTGGGTTAGCTCACTCAGGATGAGCTTCTCTAGTTCCATCCATTTGGCTGCCAATTGCATGATTTTGTTGTTTCTGATTGCTGAGTAGTGTTCCATTGTGTAGATGTACCACAGTTTTTTTTTTTTTTTCATCCATTCCTCAGTTGAGGGACATCTGGGTTGTTTCCAGTTTCTAGCTGTTACAAATAAGGTTGCTATGAACATAGATAAGGAAACATCCTTATAGTTTGATGAGCAATCATTTGGATATATCCTCAGAAGTGGCATAGCTAAGTCTTGAGGTAGAGCTATTCCAACTTTTCTAAGATATCACCAGACTGATTTCCATAGTGGTTGTACAAGTTTGCACTCCCAGTAGCAATGGAGGAATGTTCTCCTTTCTCCACAACCTCGCCAGCATGTGCTGTCATTTGAGTTTTTGGTTTTAGCCATTCTACATGTGTGAGATCGAATCTCAGAGTCCTCTTGAGTTGCATTTCTCTGATGCTTAAGAATGCTGAGCATAAATTCAAGTGTCTCTCAGCCATTAGAGATTTCTCCTTTGTGAATTCTCTGTTTAGCTCTGTTTCCCACTTTTTGATTGAATTATTTGGTTTCATGGCATTTAATTTCTTGAGTTATTTGAAAATTATGGATATTAGCCCTCTGTCAGGTGTGGGGTTGGTAAAGATCATTTCTCAATCTGCAGATTGGTATTTTATTCTAATGACAGTGTCTTTTGCTTTACAGAAGCTTTCTAGTTTCATGAGGTCCCATTTACTGAGCTATTGGTGTTCTGATCAGGAAGTTGTCCCCTGTACCAATGAGTTTGAGAATTTTCCCCACTTTCTCTTCTATTAGATTTAGTGTGTCAGGCTTTATGTTAAGGTCTTTGATCCACTTGGACTTAAGTTTTGTGCAGCCTGATAAGTATGGATCTATTTGCATTCTTTTACATGTTGACATTCAGTTAGACCAGCACCATTTGTTGAAAATGCTGTTCTTTTTCCATTCTACGGTTTTGGCTTCTTTGTTGAAGATTAAGTGACCATAGGAATGTGGGTTCATTTCTGGGTCTTCAATTCAATTCCATTGTTCATCTGGTCTGTTTTTATACCAGTACCATGCTGTTTTTATTACTATTGCTCTCTAGTATAACTTGAAATCCGGGATGGTGCTACCTCCAGATGTTATTTTATTGTACAGGATTGATTTAGCTATTCTGGGTTTTTTGTTATTCCTTATGAAGTTAAGAATTATTTTTTCCAGGTCTGTAGAGAATTGTGTTGGTATTTTGATGGGAATTGCATTGAATTCGTATATTGCTTATGGCAGGATGGTCATTTTTATTATGTTGATTTTACCTATCCATGAGCATGGGAGATCTTTCCATCTTCTGATGGCCTCTTCAATTTCTTTCTTCAAGCACTTGAAGTTCTTGTCATACAGGACTTTCACTTCCTTAGTTAGAGTTACCCCCAGGTATTTTATATTGTTTGTGGCTATTGTGAAGGGTGTTTTTCCCTAATTTCTTTCTCAGCCCATTTATCTTTTTTATGAAGAAGAGCTTCCAATTTTTTTTTAATTAATGTTGTATCCAACCACCTTGATGAAGGTGATTATCAATTGTACGAGTTCTCTGGTGGAGTTTTTGGGGGCACTTATATACATAAGTATCATATCATATCCAAATAGGGATTCTTCGACTCCTTCCTTTCGAATTTATATCCTCTTGATCTCCTTTAGTTGTCTTATTGATCTAGGTAGGACTTCAAGTACTATGTTGAAGAGATATGGGGAGACTGGGGATCCTTGCCTTGTCCCTGAGTTTAGAAGAATAGAAATAGTGAGCTGTCAAGACAAAGGGGGAATGTGGGCAGAACAGTGAGCTGCCAGGGTTAAGGTGGCATGCAGGTGTAACAGCTAACCACTATTACCCTTAGTGTGATAGCCACTATCTGGAGAGGGGCCATGAGGCCTGAACAACACACAGGTTAGGCCTCCAGTCCACGGATCAGCCTAATCTCTGGAAATGAGATTTCAAATTCAAGGAGGCACACACCAGGAACAGAGGGATGCCAGGACCAGGGAAGCACGTGGGTGGAGCAGTAAGCAGCGGACACCATTGCTCTCAGCTCTGCCCACCCTCTGGGGAGGGGGAGCTGGGCACTAGTGACACACAGATGCGACTTCTAGACCACAGAGCTGCTGAACTTGTGGAGGCGAGCTGCTGGGACCTTGGAGACAGGTAGGTGGAACATTGAGCTGCTTGGACCAAAGAGGTATGCAAGTAGAACAACCAGCTGCCAACACCTTCAGCTGTAAAAGCTGGCAGTCCTGAGTGACACAAAAATTTGGCCTCCAGTCCATAAATCTTCCTGATTTGTAGAGAGCTGCGAAGTGCCACGCCCTAAAGATGGCGCTGGTCTCTGCCTTCCACCAGCCCGACGGTGAGCGCTCTCTATGATAATAAGTTCATATTTGGCAAAGACCACTGATATGGCTTGCTTCCGCATACGTGGGCCTCTAAGATAGCACCACTTGGCTTTACTTGACTGGCTGTTCATTTTAGTATTTAGCCTGTGGGTTGGGTCTGCCCGGGCATTCGGAATTCAGAAGACTGTTTTCAAGGGACCTGAATAAACTGCTGGAGAAGAGCTTTTGTGAGTTGCGTCATCCTTGGTGGTCGAGGGGGACAAGACAAAGTGGTGGCCCGTACGGGGTCCCAGAAAAGACTCAGAACTCCTGCAGTCAGGGGAAGCGCTGGTAAGTTCCTGGGATAAATCAGGACAATAAAGTTTCACGGAGATAGAGAACACAAAGTAAAGATTCGCGGATAATAGCGAACATACGGTAAAGATTCGCGGATGATAGTGAACATACGGTAAAGTTTCGCGGAGATAGCAAACAAAGGTGAAGTTTCGCGGAGATAGCGAACAAAGGTAAAGTTTCGCGGGGAAGCAGCGAACCGAAACTAAAATTTTTAAACATGGGATTGTCTGAGTCACACCCAATTTTTCTGGCTCTTCAGGAGCTACTTTTAGCTAGGAATATGAAGATTAAGAAGTCTACCTTAGAAAGATTTTTAAATGAATGTGATTCTGTGGCTCCGTGGTTTGCGGTGTCCGGGAATCTTACGGTATCCTGCCTGGACAAATTAGGCAGGGACTTGGATTTTGCTTGGGAGCAAGGGACTCTGAAGCATGGAGTAAGACCGATTTGGAAAATGGTGAGGAGTTGTTTAGAAGATCAGAGGTGTTGTAATGCAATCAAAGAGGGAGAATCAGCCTTGGAACTGCTACAAGGGGAAAGATCTGAGCAGGTAGACAGTGAAAAGGAAAGTAACAAAGGCAAAAGATTTGAGCAGGCAGACAGTGAAAAGGGAGGCAAAAAGAAAGTTCCTCTCTATCCCAATCTTAGAGATTTTAGAGATTTTAGAGATTTGGAGGACTCAGAGAGCACGGATTCTGAAGGAGAGCTACACGCTCTAATAGAACAGTTGGAGAGGACTGTTATTAGAAAAAAGGAAAAGAAAAAAGTAAAAGAAAAGGACATATCGGCGGCAGTCAATGTGGGTGGAGCCGTTGCTACAGCGCCTGAAATGTCAGCGGCAGTCGCAGTGGGTGGAGTCGTTGCTACAGCGCCTTCAGCCACGCTGGCGGCAGCTGGTGTAAACAAAGCCGTTGCCATGGCGCCTTCAACTCCTCCCCCATATCCAGAAGCCACTCAGATAGATCAGCCAGTTCAGTCCCTGAAAGTAGGGAGATCTTTCTGCCCGGGGATGTGGACACAAGTAAGAACAGAATTACAGTTTGCCTATCCGGTATACCAAGATCCACAAGGGAACAGGTTCGAGGAACCGCTTGATTTTAAGGTGGTAAAATCTCTTGCAGAGTCGGTTCGTACCTATGGTACTACCGCTTCTTTTACAATGGCTCAAGTGGAAGCATTAAGCAGACATTGTATGACTCCGAGTGATTGGAGTGGCCTGGTCCACGCCTGCTTAAGTCCAGGGCAATACTTAGACTGGAAAGCTTTCTTGATTGAGTATGCCACTGAGCAAGCAGCCAATAATCAGAGAGATGGAAATCCAGCCTGGGATAGAGATATGCTGCTTGGGCAGGGGAGATTTGCCAACCAGCAGATAGGATATCCTATTCAGATTTATGAGCAAATAAACAAGATAGCTATCAAGGCTTGGAGATCTCTCCCTAATAAAGGGGAGGTGAGTGGGAAATTAACTAAGATTCTACAGGGCCCCATGGAGCCCTTTTCAGATTTTGTGGCATGAATGGTGGAAGCAGCAGGGAAGATTTTTGGTGACCCGGATGCTGCTTTGCCACTAATAAAACAGTTGGTCTATGAGCAATGTACCAAAGAATGTAAAGCAGCTATCACCCCTTATAAGAACAAGGGGTTGGAAGCCTGGATGCCTCAGTGCAGACTGCCGCTACCTTGAATAATTTGTCAGCCAATGTAGCCACGGCCTTGGATGTATTGTGGCAGGTGGCCCAGATTGGCTGTGAGTGGAAAATGACTGGTTTGTGTGTGACCTCTGTGCCATATCAAAATTATACTGTAGCTGCAAATTTGTCTAAGCAACTCTCTCAGTATCTTACAGGAAATTGGTCTGGCAAGTTTGATAAGCTGATGCAGAATCTGAGAACTGCCATCGTGCATGTGAATTCCACCCAGGTTGATGTCTCTGTTCCTGAAGGACTGTCGACATGGATCCTCCGAGCCATGAATAATCTGAGGGAATGGGTGCCCTAGGAGGCATGCTCTTCCTAGTCAGTTTCATTGCCCTATGGTGTATCTGTAAGATGAGGATTTCACAGAGGAGAAGTAATGCCATGCTGGTGCAAGCCTGACTAGAATGCCTCGATATGTACCAGTTCCTGTAGAGGCTCCTAATACCATGATGCTATTCAGATTTAAAAGAGATTTTGGCATCACTGCAGCTATTGTTACTGCTATCACTGTTACTGCTGTGGGAGCTACTGCCTCAGCTATTGCCTTGTCTAGTTCTATACAGACTGCCAATGCCCTGAATAACATCTCAGCCAAAGTAGCACAGGCATTGGATATTCAGACCCATGAATTCTCATCTCAAAGGAGGTCTTATGATAGTTAATCAACGCATAGATTTAATACAAGAACAGATTGATTCTCTTTGGCAACTAGCACAATTGGGGTATGAGTGAAAATTGCAAGGTTTGTGTGTTACTTCCGTGCAATATCAAAATTATACAAAGGCTGCTAATTGGTCTAGACAATTGTCAAAGTTCCTCTTACAGGATTGGTCGGCTGAATTTGAAAATTTGATGAGAGAGCTGAGAGCGACAATCATCCACATCAACTCCACTCGGGTGGATCTGAGCCTGGCTACTGGTTTGACTTCCTGGATACAGACGGCTATGAATCATCTTAAGGAGTGGGCGGGCATAGGCTCTTTGGCGATACTAATGATACTAGCCTCTCTGGTTTGCCTATGGTGCATCTATAAAATGAAAGCTACACAAAAGCGTAATGTAGCCATGATTATACAAGCCCTTGTCGCCATTGAGGCAGGCCAGTCCCCTCAGGCATGGCTCGCTGCCGTGAAGTAAATCTTCACTGAGCATAGTCTCTGCCCACTGAGGAATTCGTTCCACGGATATTAGGGTCTGGCAAGTCAGTGACGGAGTTGACGGGTAAGTCTCGGCCACCTAAGACAGGGCAGTCCCGAGTGGGGAGGCTGACCCAGAGATGGGTAAGAGTTTGAGCACCGCCCTCCTACAGGCTCAGGCCCACCGTGAGATCCCCAGATAGAGGGATTACAAAGCCTTTCCAGGGACTTCTACCAACTTTAGAAAAAATAAAAAAGGGAGAACTGTAGAGAGCTGCGAAGTGCCGCGCCCTAAAGATGGCGCTGGTCTCCGCCTTCCACCAGCCCGACGGTGAGTGCTCTCTATGATAATAAGCTCATATTTGGCAAAGACCGCTGATCTGGCTTGCTTCCACATACGTGGGCCTCTAAGATAGCACCACTTGGCTTTGCTTGACTGGCTGTTCATTTTAGTATTTAGCCTGTGGGTTGGGTCTGCCCGGGCATTCGGAATTCAGAAGACTGTTTTCAAGGGACCTGAATAAACTGCTGGAGAAGAGCTTTTGTGAGTTGCGTCATCCTTGCTGGTCGAGGGGGACGTGACACTGATTCCAAGAGGCAAGCTGCTGGGACCAAGGACCTAAAGATCACCCAGATTAAAACATCCCCAATCACAATCTCCTACCTGTGGATCTGACTGAGACATAGTCAGCAGAAGTAAGTTGCAGACTACTCCCTGAGATCCAGCCTCCTACAGTACACAGTGCCTCAAAGAGGACTGCCATTCCCAGAAGCGTGCAGCCTCTGGTTCAGGGCTCTACCCACACTCTTCAGAGTAACAGGAATAACCACTCAACACCAGGAACAACCAGATTGATAAAGCTCAGAATAAGAACACAAGTAACAAATCCCAGGGCCATATGGCACCACAAGAACCCTGTTATCTTACAGAAGCAAGCTCTGAATCCCCATCATTCTTAAAGTACAAAAAAAATGACCTTAATTCTGAGGATAGAAGCCATAAAAGAAGAATATTAAAAAGAAACCTTAAAGACATTAAGGAAATCACAATCCCACAGATGAAAATAACAGAGAAATCCATTAACAAAATCCAGGACACAAACTGGAGAAGAAAAGGTATGAAGCTATTAAAGAAATACAACCAAAGGAAAAAAACTGGAGAAGGAAATGAATAAACTGATTCATGGTCTGAAAATGGAAATTGAAGCAATAAAGAAAACACATGTAAAGATAGTCTTGGAGGTGAAAACCTAGGAAAGTGAACAGGAACTACAGACACAAACATCTCCAATAGGATACAAGATATGAAAGATGGAATTTCAAGCATGGAAGATTCAATCAAAGAAATCTATGCATCCATCCATGAAAACGTGAACTCTAAAAAAATTCCACATCCAAAAAGTAAGGACTCAATGAAAAGATGGAGCCTATGTATAATAGGAATAGAACACAGAGAAGACTCCCCACTCGAGGTACCAGAACACATTTACAACAAAATCTAAAGGAAGAGATGTATTTAAATGTTCAAGAAGCCTACAGAACACCAAATAGGTTAGACCAGAAAAGAAATTCCTCCTGCACATAATAATAAAAACAATAAATATTCAGAACAAATAAGGATTTTTTTAAAGCTGCAAGAGAAAAAGGTCAAATAAAATATAAAGGTAGACCCATCATAATAACACCTAACTTTCCTTCAGAAATTCTAAAACCAGAAGGACCTGGGCAGTTGTCTTTCAGTCTCTAAGAGACCACAGATATCAGACCACCTTTTTATACCCAGCAAAATGTTCAATAACCATAACCGGAGAAAACAAGATATTCTATGACAAAACCAAATTTAAGCAATATGTAAAAACAGATCCTAGAAGGAAAACTCTAACCTAGAGAAAATGACTATGCTCAAGAAAACACAGGAGACAACCCCACTTCAGGAAAACCAAAGGAAATACAGAAACATACTACCAACTCCTACATCAAAATAACAAAAAACAGCAATCAATGCTCAACAGTATCTCTCAACATTAATGGAATGAACTCACCAATAAAAAGACACAAGCATGAAGAATGAATTGGTAAACAAGACCCATCATTCTTTCTCATATGAGAAATGCACTCACCAACAAAGATAGACTTACATCAGAGTAAAGTGCTAGAAAAAAGTTTTCCAAGCAACTGGACCCAATAAGCAAGCTGAAGCAGCCATCCCAATATCAAATAAAATAGATTTTCAATCAAAATTAATCAAAAAAGATAGGGAAGGACACTACATATTCATCAAAGGAAAAATTCAACAAGATGAAATTCAGTACTGAACATATATGCCCCAGATATAAGGGAACACACATTTGTAAATAAACATTACTAAACCTTAAACAACATATTGATCCCCACATATTAATAGTGGGAAATATCAATACCACTGTCACACCAATGGACAGGACCTTCAGACCAAAATCAAACAGAGGAATAATGAAACTAACAGACACATTTTGACCTCAGGGAAAATAGCTACAACATTTCAGAAATATAAACAAGGTGAGCAACAACCTGAAAAGTGTCCCCGCACTTGGCAAATCCAGGGACTAGCTGGGGTCCAATGGAGGGACTCTGAGACGTTCAGGGAAACAGACCAAGCAGCCATGGGGCCTGTCTCAGAACTGAGGCCACTGGACCCACTGAGGAAGCCGCAGGGCCTGTGGAAGTGGGCACAAGTCACACAAATACACAGCAAGTAGCTCCAAACCCCAGACGGGTTCTCAACAGCCTCTAGAGCACATAGCTTCCACACCAGTGTTCCAGAACCAGCAGAACTACAGGAACAGGTATATTCTCAGTGGATCCATTATGGTGGCTATCTGCAGAGCATTCTGAGCTACAGGAAAACTTTCAGAACACCTCAATTTAGCTCCAGTGGAGTGACAGTCTGGGAGGCGCAAGCATATCTGGGCATGCCCAGAAAGGTGTTAAACATACAGGTTCCCCTACTGGATATACAATCACATGGAAGAACATTGCACCTAGATAAGGCAGAGGGCTGTTCTTCCTTCACAAGTGCACTGTCCCACAGGTCTGATCAATTCAGAGCCTTGGCAGGAAGTCCCAAACACCAGAGAGAGGTACCTACCGGCTTCCTGAACATCCAGCTTCCACAAGGTCGCTCCACCACCCAAAACAGAACCAGAAGTGCCACTGAAACAGTAAGATTAGAGTGGACTGAAAAGTGGATGGTCAAGTTAAAAGGCTGTGGAACTCCACCAAGTCTAAGACAAGCAGACAGGTTGTGGTGTTCATATCAGAGCCAATGTACCTTCCCCTTCTCAGTGGGATACCCTGTCTTCAACATCTACAGCCCCAGTGCAAGAGCAACAAGTTCTTGGCCTTTGTGCACCACCTGAGTGATTCAGACTAGAACGGCTTACTACTTAGGGCCGAGGTGACCTGGGGACCACCTAGAAGAAGCCCCCAGGGGGAATATGACCACACTCTCTGACCGAACACACAAGTGGCAGGATATCTGCTGCTCTAGCCTACAATCCATGGTTCCCCAAGCCTCAATGACACCTAGGAACATGTGCTAGAACTCAAGACTCTGCAAGCTGTGATAGTACATTTCATCCAATCCCCTACCTGAGTTCTTAGTTGGGACACAATGGGAAGGGTGAACTTCAGGGGGCTCACTGAGACCTAGCACCCATCTCAACACCCAACCTAGTTTGTGTTGAGTTAGAGCCCACCAAGATTATACGGACTCTACACCAAAGCTCCCTCCTTAGAACCAGGACGAGAAGACATCAAGAACAATCAGCTAAGGACAACCAGATGGCTAAAGGTCAACAAAAGTCAAAACTGATAAAAATCAGGGAATGACTCCAACAAAACTCAGCGAGGTTAACACAGCAAGCCCTGAACATCCCAACGCAGCTGAAACACATGAAAATTATGACAAGTCTATTCTTAGGAATATGATTGACTCCTGACAAGAAGAAATTAAATCCCTGAAAGAATTTAAAGAATCCTCAATTTTACAAATGAAAGCAATGGAAAATATTATTAGATATCTCCAACTCAACTCTGCCCAACATGAATAGGAAAAAGACAAGGCAATAAAAGATTTGAAAGATTTGCAGGCAAAGACTAGCAAATTGGAACAGTAAATGTATGAAATGAATAAAGTTGTTCAAGACTTGAAGATGGAAGTGGAAGCAATGAAGAAAATAGAAGCAGAGACAATCCTGGAGATGGAAAGTCAAGGGAAGAGAACAGGAACTACAGACATGAGTATCAAAAATAGGATACAAGAGATGGAACACAGAATCTCAAGTGTGGAAGATTTGATTGAATAAATCAGAGCAACAGCCAAAGAAAATGGAGAACTCTATGAAAGTTCTCATCCACAACATCCAACAAATCAAAGACTCAATGAAAAGATAGAATCTAAAAATTATAGGATAGAGAAAAGAGAAGACACCTGACTCCAAAATCCAGGAAACATCTTCAACAAAATCATAGAAGAAAACTTCCCAACCCTAAAGAAAGAGATGACAGTAAAATTCCAAGAGGCTTACAGATCATACAGATTATACCAGAAAAGAAACTCCTGTAGCCACATAATAATTAAAATTCCAAATATACAGAACAAAGAAAGAATATTAAAAGCTGTAAGAGAAAAGGGTCAAGTAACATATAATGACAGACCCATCAGAATTATACCTGACTTCTCCCCAGAAACTTTAAAAGCCAGAAAGTCCTGAGCAGACTTCCTACAAGCCTTAAGAGAACATAGGTGCCAGGCCAGACTACTATACCTAGCAAAACTCTCTATCAACATAGGTGGAGAAAACAAGATATTCCATGACAAAACCAAATTTAACCTGTATCTACCCATAAACCCAGTCCTACAGAAGATCCTAGAAGGAAAGTTTCAACCCAGAGAAGATAACTACACCCAAGAAAACAGAGGAAGCAAAAAACTCCACTGCAGATAAACCAAAAGAAACACACAACCACCACCTACATCAAAATAACAGGAAATAACAATCTTTGGCCATTAACATCCTTCAACCTCAATGGACACAACTCCCCCAATAAAAAGACACAGGCTTACAGAATGGATCCATAAACAATACCCATCATTTTGCTGCATACAAGAAATGCATATCACTAACAAAGATAGACAATACCTCAGAGCAAAGGACTGCAAAAATGTTTTCCAATCAAATAGACCCAGGAAGCAAGCTGGTGTAGCTATCCTAACATCAAATAAAATAGTCTTTCAACTGACGTTAATCAAAAAAAGATAGGGAAGTGTACTACACACTCGTTAAAGGAAAAATTCATCAAGATGACATCTCAATACTGAATATATATGCCCCAAATACAAAGGTATCCACATTTGTAAAAGAAACTCTTCTAAAGCTTAAACCACACATTGATTCCCACACATTAATAACGAGAGACTTCAACACTCCACTCACGGCAATGGACAGTTCATTGATACAAAAAGCAAACAGAGAAATAATGAGACTTACAGAGGTCATGAAACAAATGGATCTAACAGATATCAGCAGAACATTTTACCCAAACACAAAAGAATACACCTTCTTCTCAGCACTGCATGGAACCTTCTCCAAAATCGACCATATAGTCAGACACAAAGCAAACCTCAACAGATATAAGAAACTCAAAATGAGCCCTTTATTTCATCAGACCATGATGAAATAAAACTGGACTTCAACAACAACAGAAATAACAGAAAGCCTACATATTCATGGAAACTAACAACTCTGTACTCAATGACTACTGAGTCAGGGAAGAAATAAAGAAGGAAATCTAAGACTTCTTAAAATCCAATGAAAATGAAGGCACAACATACTGAACCATATGGTACACAATGAAAGCAGTGCTACGAGGAAAGTTCATAGCACTAAGTGCTTTCAAAAAGAAAATTGTAACACCTAATATTAACAAATTGACAGCAGAATGGGAAGAACTGGAAAAAAGGAGCAAACAGTCCCAAGAAGAGCAGAAGGGAGGAAATCATCAAACGTAGGGCTGAAATTAACAATTTAGAAACAAAAAGAGCAATCCAAAGAATCAACAAACCCGTGTTGGTCCTTTGAAAAAATCAACAAAATAGACAAACACTTAGCCAAATTAACTAAAAGCAGAGGGGAAATACCCAAAGCAACAAAATCAGAAACAAAGAAGCAGAAATAACAACAGACATTGAGGAAATCCAGAGAATCTTTAGGTTTTATTTTAAAAATCTGTACTCCAAAAAATTTGAAAACCTAAGTAAAATGGAAAACTGTCTTTATAAATTGCACCTACAAAAGTTAAGTCAAGATCAGGTTAACAGATTAAGCAGTCCTATAACTCCTAAGGAAAGAGAAAGAGTCATTAAAAGTCTCCGAAACAAAAAATGCCCTGGGAGCACATGGATTCAGTGCAGAATTCTACCAGACCTTCAAGGAAGAGCTAATATCAATAGTCTTCAAACCCTTCCACAAAATGGAAACAGAAGGAACACTGCCAAACTGATTCTATGAGGCCACAGTCACCCTGATTCCTAAACCACACAAAGACCCAACAAAGAAAGAGAACTTCAGACCAATACTCTCATGATCATAGATAGATGCAAAAATACTTAATAAAATACTGCCAAACCAAATCCAAGAACACATCAAAACTATCATACATCATTATCAAGTAGGTTTCATCCCAGGCATGCAGGGGTGGTTCAACATATGAAAATCCATCAATGTAATTCAACATACAAACAAGCTGAAAGAAAAAACCACATGATCATCTTGCTAGATGTTGAAAAAGCATTTGACAAATTCAACACTCATTCATAATGAAAAAGAGCAGGCATACAAGGACCATGCATAGAAAATATAAAGGTGATATACAGCAACTCACTGGCCAAAATCATATTAACTGGAGAGAAACTTAAAGCATTTCCTATAAACTCAGGGACAAGGCAAGGGTGCCCACTCTCCCCATATCTATTCAGTACTTGATGTCCTAGCTAGAGCAGTAAGACAACTAAAGGAGATCAAGGTGATACAGATTGGAAAGAAAGAAGTCAAATTATCCCTACGTGCACATGATATGATAGTATACATAAGTGACCCCAAAAATTCCACCAGAGAGCTACTACAATTGATAAACACCTTCATCAAGGTGGTCAAATACAAAATTAATTCAAAAAATCAAAATCCCTCCTTTATAACAAATTATAAATGGGCTGAGAATGAAATTAAGGAAATAACACCTGTCAAAATTGCCACAAACAATATAAAATACATACCTGGGGGTAACTCTAACCAAGTAAGTGTACCACCTGTATGACAAGAACTTCAAGTCCTTGAAGAAACAAATTAAAGAGGCCATCAGAAGATGGAAAGATCTCCCATGCTCGTGGATAGGTAGGATCAACATAATAAAAATGACCATCCTGCCAAAAGCAATATGCAAATTCAATGCAATTCCTATTAAAATACCAACACAATTCTTTATAGACATGGAAAAAGCAATTCTCAAATTCATATGGAACAACAAAAAACCCAAAATAGCTAAATCAATCATGTACAAAAAAACAATCTGGAGTTATCACCATCACAGATTTCAAGCATACTACAGAGCAATAGTAATAAAAACAACATGTTACTGGTATAGAAACAGACCAATTGATCAATGGAATCGAATTGAAGACCCAGAAATGAACCCACACACCTATGGTCACTTAATTTTTGACAAAGAAGCCAAAACCACACAATGGAAAAAGGACCGCATCTTCAACAAATAATGCTTGTCTAACTGGATTTTCACATGCAAAAGAATGAAATTAGACCCATACTTATCACCTTGCACAAAATTTAAATCCAAGTGGATAAAAGACCTTAACATAAAGCCCGACACACTAAGTTTAATAGAAAAGAAAGTGGGGAATGCATTGGACAGGTGACAACTTCCTGAACAGAACACCAATAGCTCAGGCTCTAAGACCAACAATCAATAAATAAGACCTCATGAAACTGAAAAGCTTCTCTAAGGCAATGGACACTGTCATTTAAACAAAACAGTAATGTACAGATTGAGAAAAGATCTTTACCAGCCCCACCTCTGATAGAGGGATAATATCCAAAATTTATAAAGAACTCAAGAAATTAAACACCAAGAAACCAAATAATCCAATCAATAAATTGGAAACAGAGCTAAACAGAGAATTCACAAAGGAGGAATCTCTAATGGCTGAGAGACACTTGAATAAATGCTCAAAATCCTTAATCATCAGAGAAATGCAACTCAAGAGGACTCAGAGATTCCATCTCACACCTTTCAGAATTGTTAAGATCAAAAACTGAAATGACAGCACATGCTGGCAAGGTTGTGAAGAAAGGGGAACATTCCTCCATTGCTGGTGGGAGTGCAAACTTGTGCAACCACTATGGAAATCAGTCTGGTGACATCTTAGAAGACTTGAAATGGCCCTACCTCAAGATGCAGCCATACCACTTTTGGGTACCCACCTAAATGATTTCTCACCAAAGCACAAGGACATATCCTCATCTATGTTCATAGCATCCTTGTTTGTGATAGCTAGAAACTGGAAACAACCCAGATGGATGTCCCTCAACTGACAAATGGATAAAAAAAAAAAAGGTGGTACATTTACACAATGGAATACTACTCAGCTATCAGAAACAAGGAAATCATGCAATTCACAGCCAAAAGAATGGAACTAGAAAAGTTCATCCTGAATGAGCTATCCCAGACTCAGAAAGATGTACATGGCATCTACTCACTTATAATTGGATGTTAGCCCTACAGTACAGGATAACTCTCCTACAACCAACACACCAAAAAAAAAAACAGGAACATAGACTTTGTTACCTGTTAGTGAGACAATTTGCCCTAAGGGTGCTGCTATTTAGGCCCCCAGTGCAAGAGGAAGCTCTTAGCCCTCATATGACTGCTGAACTTTGGGGAACTTAGTTGTAGGGACAAACAACTCCAGAGGAGTAGAATGGGTGGGAGAGGAAGAGTAGGGTGGGAGGGTGGAACCAGGAAGGGTGGAAAGATGGCACAGTGATGGAAATATAACTTGAAGTAATAAATAAACATTTAAAAAGATAGAAAAAAAGAAAAAAAGAATCCATCAATGTAATCCACCATATAAAAATGTTGAAAGAAAAATAAAATCACATGATCATCTCATTAGATGCTGAAAAATCATTTGACAAAATCCAACACTCCTTTATGTTGAAAGTATTGGAGATCAGGCATACCATGACTATACCTAATAATAATAAAGGCAATATATAACAAGCCAATAGCCAATATCAAATTAAATGAAGAGAAATATAAAATAATTCCTCTAAAATCAGGGACAAGGCTGTCTGTCCACCCTCTCTATATCTCCTCAACATAGGACTTGAAGTTTTAGCTAGAGCAATAAAAAAACTACATGAGATCAAGTGGGTACAAATTGGAAAGGAAGAAGTCGAAGTATTTCTATTTACAGATGATATGATAGGAACATCAGTGACCAAAAAATTCTACCAGAGAACTTCTACAGCTGATAAATATCTTCAGCAATGTGGCTGGACACAAGAATAATTTGTAAAAATTAGTAGCTATTATTTACACAAAAGATAATTGGGCCAAGAAGAAATTAGGGAAACAATACCCTTCACATAGCCACAAATAATATAAAATATGTGGGAGTAACTCTAACCATGCAAGTGAAAGACCTATACAACAAGAACTTCAAGTCACTGAAAAATAAAATTCAAGAAGATATTAGAAGTCAGAAAGATCTCCCATGCTCTTGGATATTATGTAGAATCAACATAACAAAAATGGCCATACTACCAAAAGCAATATACAGATTCAACACCATTCTTATCAAAATACTAACACACTTTTTATTGACCTTGAAAGATTAACTCTCAATTTCATGTGGGAAAACAAAAACCAAGATAACTAAAAGAATCCTGTACAATAAAAGGACATCTGGAAACATCACCATACCTGATTTCAAGCTGTACTACAGAGCAATAGTAAAAAAAAAAAAAAAATCACAGAAACAGACTAAGTCATCAATGGAATTGAATGAGAGACACAGGAATAAACCCAAACATCTACCAAAAAGGTACATTGTAAAAAGGAAAGCTTCGTCAACAAATGGTGCTGGCTTAACTGGATGGTAACATGTAGAATAATGCAAATAGATCCATATTTATCACCTTGCACAAAACTTAAGTCCAAATGGATCAAAGACCTAAACAAAAAAACAGATAATCTAAATCTAATAGAAGAGAAATTGGGGAAAAACCTAGAACTCATTGACACAAGAGACAACTTCCTGAACAGAACACCAATAGCTCAGGCTCTAAAATCAACAATCAATAATTGAGACCTTATGAAACTGAAAAGCTTCTGTGAGGCAAAGACCACTGTCATTAGAACAAAACAGCAGCCTACAGATAGGGAAAAGATCTTTACCAACCCCACATCTGACAGAGGACTAATATCCAAAATTTATCCAAAAGAACCCAAGAAACTAAACACCAAGAAACCAAATAATCCGATCAAAAATGGGGTACAGAGCTAAACCGAATAATTCACACCAAAAAAAAAAAGAATCTCTAATAGCCGAGAGACACATGAAGAATGCTCAACATCCTTAGTCATCAGAGAAATGTAACTCAAAATGGCACTGAGATTCTATCTCACACCTCTCAGAATAACTAAGATCAAAATCTCAAATGACAGCACATGCTGGTGAGATTGTGGAGAAAGGGTACACTCCTCCATTGCTGGTGGCAGTGCAAACTTGTACAGCATCTATGGAAATCAGTCTGGCAATATCTTAGAAAACTTGGAATAGATCTACCTCAAGACTCACCCAAACCATTCCTGGACATATATCCAAAAGATTCTTCACCAAACCACAAGAACATCTCGACTATGTTCATAACAGCTTTATTTGTAGTAGCTAGAAACTGGAAATAACACAGATGCCCTTCTACTGAAGAATGGAGAAAAAATTTACACAATGGAATATTATTTGGCTATCAGAAACAAGGAAATCATGCAATTTGAAACAAAATGAGTAGAACTAGAAAAGCTCATCCTGAGTGAGCTTACCCAGACTCAGAAAGATGCACATGGCATGTATTTACTAATAACTAGATGTTAGCCAGATAGTACAGGAAAACTATCCTACAACCCACAGACCCAAAGGAATAGGAATAGAGTATAACCATCCTATGAGAAATTCCACCCAGCATCAGATCAAAACAGATGCCAAGATACACAGCCAAACATTAGGTGAAGCTCTGGGAGCCATATGTAAGAGAGAGAGGAAGAATAGAGAGACCCAGAGGGGTCAAGATCAACATATGAAGATCAACAGAACCAACTAACCTAGCCCCCTAGAGGCTTACAGAAACTAAAACACTAACCAAAATAAGAAGAAAAAGAGCTTAGACTTGACCTAGACCCCTCTATACAAATATAGAGGATAGGCAACTTGGTTCTCATACAGACCCCTTAACAAGTGGGGGTGAGGCAGTCTTAGCCATGAACTTTGTCATCTGTTAGAGGGACAACTTACCTTAGTGGAGCTGCCAAGTCGGTCCCCAGAGCAAGAGGAAGCTCCTAGTCCTCATGTGACTGAAGAACTTAGGGGGGCTGATATGCAGGGGTCCCCAACACTGGAGGTGTAGGATAGGTGTGAGAGGAGGTAGATAGTGGGAGGGAGAGACTGGAAGGGGAGTAAGGAGGGGGCTCTGATTGAGATACAACTTGAGTTAATTAATAAATTTTTAAAAAGAACAGACACACTAAATCTAATAAAAGAGAAAGTGGGGAAAAGCCTAGATCTCATTGGAACAGGTGACAGCATCCTGAACAGAACGTCAATAGATCAGCCTCTAAGATCAAAAATCAATAAATGGGACCTTATGAAACTAAAACCCTCTATAAGGCAAATGACATTGTCATTAAATCAAAACAGCAGTATACAGATTGGGAAAAGATCTTCACCAATCCCACATCCCACAGAGGCTTAATGTCTAAAATATATAAAGAACTCAAGAAATTAAACACCAACAAAACAAATAATCTAATCAAAATATAAGGTAAAGAGCTGAACTGAGAATTTACAAAAGAGGAATCTCTAGTGGCTGAGAGGCACTTGAAGAAATGCTCAACATCCTTAATCATCAGGGAAATGCAACTCAAAATGACTCTGAGATTCCATCTCACACCTATCAGAATGGCTAAGATCAAAAACTCAAATGACTGTACATACTGGCAAAGATGTAGAGAAATGTAAACATTCCTCCATTGCTAGTGTGAGTGCAAATTCAAACAAACACTTTGAAAATCAATCTGGTGATATCTCAGAAAATTGGTTCTACCTCAAGATCCAGCCATACCACTCCTGGGCATATATTCAAAAGAGTCTCCACCAAACTACAAAAACATCGCCCCAACTATGTTCATAGCAGGTTTTTTCAAATGGCTAGAAACTGGGAACAGCCAGATGTCCTTCAATAGAAGAATGGATTAAAATAAAACTGTGGTATATTTACAGAATTGAATACTACTCAGCTGTCAGAAACAAGGAAATCATGCAAATTGCAACCAAATGAATGGAACTAGAAAAGCTCATCCTGAGTGAACTAACCCATACCCAGAAAGATACCCATGGTATGTACTCACTTATAACTGGATATTATCCACATAGTACTGGACAACTATCCTACAACCCACAGGCCCAAAGAGACAGGAACCTAGCATAACTATCCTGGAAGAAACTCAACCTAGCAGTGGGTCATGGACCCTTCATATGACTGATGAACTAATGGGGGGGGTTGATATGTATGGAATCAGATCATCCCTCATCCGAGGAGAAGGAAAGGAGGGAGAGGGTTAAGAGGATGATAGGGTGGGACGGGGAGGGGAGGAAGGATGGGGCCATGATCAAAATGTAACTTGAATAAGTAATTTTTTACAGAATATAAGAATATAGAGAGAGTCACAGTTTTCAATGTATGTATGTTATATAGATGATGCATTGGTGAATGATAGATAGGTAGATAGGTAGATAGATGTTAGATAGGTGATAGATAGACAGACAGACAGACAGACAGACAGACAGACAGACAGACAGATAGATAGATAGATAGATAGATAGATAGATAGATAGATAGATAGATAGATGATAGATATATAGAAGATGAATGATAGATGGGTAAATGATAGGTGAATAGATAGTAATTGAAAGAGAGCAATGTGGGAAGTGTAGGAAGGCAAAGAAAAGGGAATTGATTTAATAATATAATCTCAAAAATATTTTAAAAAGGACTTGGCTATTAGGTTACATCAGACATAAAATGCACATTCAAATCAGTCTTTGAGGAAGTGAGTGCAACAGTGGGAATTAGACCTTCAGGTGATGGATAGGACAGAGCAAGTGTGGTACAAATCTGTCTAGAAATAGTGTTTCTTGCAAAGTCACAAGCCTTGTTTCCTCTTAGCAATTGTATTTTGTTCTGCTTCTAATTCCATTGTCTCTGTGAAGATACATATTCAAGATTTTCTTTATGCTATACTTTATTAAATCACAGGACAGAGGTTGTTTTTTTAATATTTTTTCTCTTATTTTTCTAGATTGTGATAAACTTTCTTCCTCATCCTTCCAACTTGCTATGCTTCTCTTTACTTCTTTCTTCCTTTGCTCCCTCCTTTCCTCTTCTTTCTCTGCTTTGCCTCACTTCCCTCCATCTTCTCTGTTCTTTCTTTTTTCCTTCCCCTCTTCTCCATCTGTCCTTTCCCCTTTTCCTTTCTCTTCCCTTTCTTCTCTTCCTTTCCCTTGCCTCCTGTTGCCTCCCTTTTCCTAACCTCCTGTTCTTCTTCCCTCTCCCCTCCTTTACCCTCCTCCTCTCTTGCTTTCCTATGATTCCCCCTCCTCTTCTCCTTTTTACTTTTACATTCTCTTCTATCTCTTTATTCCTTTGTTCCTTTTCCCTTTCTTCTTCCCTCCCTCCCTTTCTCCTCTCCCTTTAAATATTTAAACCTCTTCTTACTCAACGAGGAAAACCTTGTAGGTATAAAATACAGACAACTCACCTAGAAACACAGATTCTATCAAGTTGTTTTCTTCCAATTTTTTGAAGTAAATTGTTTTGTTCATATATCTGAGCATTTTGAAGATGATCACCATAAATTTCTGGAATTTAACATATTTCTCACTTTAAATAATATCTAATTATTATTCTTCAGTTAGTGGAAACTCAACTGGAGAACTTCAAGGTTATTACTGAATCACTCTGCTATTATCTCAGTTTCTGACACACTTCTATCTCTCAGTCATGAAAATTTAGTCCTTAGGTTTTATAATTCCTGTTCAAGAACAAGAACTGGATATTTCCTAAATAACTTATTCAAATGACACATTTTACTAGTTTCCAGTCTCTATTTTATGTCCTTTGTTGAAGAAAAAACTGTAGATAAAGATACTCACATTCAGGACAATGAAAGAGTTCAGCTGTAAAAATGCCTGCCTCCAAGCCAATTGACTTAATTGTGATCGAGGAGGTCCACATAGTGGAAGAAGAGAACTAACTACCACAGCTTTCCTGTCCTACATACATACATGCATCAACCATGCCATGCAAATGTACCTACATGCATGCAGCACAAGTAAGTAAGTAACCAAGCACACAAGTAAGGAAATAAGTAATTAAGTGACAAAACATTTAAAGGTCACATTCTTGTACCACTTCTGTTTATCCAATGGCTGCAATACAATTTGTTAAAATTTACAACATAACCTTGAACTCATTTCATGTTTGTATGTAGGAATATGTAACTTTCATCGCTTCCATTTTTATATTTTCAAATACATAAGGGGAGTTAGATGAACATAAATTAGATTTAGTGAATATCTAGGAGCTTTTGATACAGTCTCTTTTTTATTTTTTTATTTCTTCAAGTTACATCTCAATCACAATCCCCTCCCTACTCCCCGCCACAATCCGACCCTCCCACCCTCATCCCCCTCAACCCCCCATCCTCTTCCCTTTTTTTTTTAAGTTTAAGGTATTTCTTTTTCCCCCCAACAGCTCTCCCTTTCAGTCCAACAAATGGTTCTTTCTCTTATAACTATAAATACAATACAAAACAGCAGAAATAAATAGGCTACAATTATGAGAGTTATATGGCTTAGCATACAATCCCAATGTCCAGTCCATATGTATTTGGCCCCTGACTTTAACATTCTACTATCTGACCATCTCCATGAGTTTAAAGTTCTATATCTAACTCAGCTTTCATACTAACTTGCCTCACAATTTTTAAAATATCTTCTTAGATCCAGAACACCCTCCTGATTCCTAAACAACTCAAAATTTAACTATGAGACTCTAGCTATCTATTCTACAACCACCTCAGAGACCTGAGAGGGATAAATATATCTGATTATATAGGAAGTGCAGGGCCCACAGCTTCCAAAACTAAGAAATGACATACCAGTGGCTGCCTGGACAGTTCCCATTTTCTCTCCATACATTACAGCATCAATCTTCAGTCGTTTGGCCCCATTTCTCTGATAGACATTGATTGTAGAGCAGGAATACGAGGCACAAAGATCAACTTGGGTGTGGGCAGTTGACATAGCAACATATGGACTAAAAAACAAAGATTATGGCCTGGCATTGCTTTCAGCTGCTAAGAGCCTTACAAAGTGGGCAGAGCCAAGATTAGGCTGAAGCCAGTTGAAACAGGGAAAGAACCTATTTAAGGATGAAGTGGGTGGAGTCCGAGAGTTTCCATGCTCTAGAGTTCCCATGCTAGAGATGCAAGGCAG
Source organism: Lophiomys imhausi (assembly GCA_907164525.1). Taxonomy (NCBI): domain Eukaryota; kingdom Metazoa; phylum Chordata; class Mammalia; order Rodentia; family Muridae; genus Lophiomys; species Lophiomys imhausi. The sequence goes on from CAJQZJ010032464.1 coordinate 4,536,848, forward strand.
CTTGTATCATCTGATGGAGGAAATGCTGGTGAATTGAAAAGCTGATCTCAAACAGAGCTAAAAAAAAATATTGCAAGCTCTCCCTGAGGCAGAAAGAAGCTGGTGAGCAGAGAAGGCCTCAGCAATACAGGAGAAGGCCAAAGACTAAACCCTGTTGCAAAGCTTTTACCTGGAGAGGTTCAACCAGTTCAAGCAGTGGCCTGAATGGAACTGAGGTCAACCTCATTGCCTGAGGCAGAGTAGCTGAGTGACTAATACAAACTGAATAACTGGGCTTATGGACAGCTAAGGCCTTCCAGAGAGAAGAAAGCCAAAAGCCTCATTTAAAGTGAAGCTGCCATAGCCAATTTACCTTAAAGGACCTCTGTCTGAGATATTCCTGAAGAAAGACTGTTGACTAAGTGCCTTAAAGGATCTACTCCTGGGGTGTTCCTGACAACTGAGAACCTGCCCCAGAGACTGTGTTGCTGACAACTGAGGACCTACCTCAGAGACTGTATTCTCATTAGGATTAGTTGTTATAGTTATTAATAGGTTTAGTTGTTAGATAACAGAGGTTATACTCATTCTTAGGGCTAGCAGTTAGGTAATTGTTTATATTTGTTATAATTGCATATAGTTATTAATAAATATTGGATAATTAAATAGATTTGTCTTCACAAATAGTACTTTGTTGTGGGTTTAACTAGTTTTTTATGACTATGCATTGAAACATTTACCCACACACTTTATCTGCTACACCTTTATAAATCCTTTTATTATCACAAGTTTAAATTATTGTTGTAGCTAAACATATTGTATCAGTGCCATGTTTTCCTCTTCAAACAATCTTGTGATAGGTGAGTACCATTTTTATTAATTTTGTGATTGGTATTTTGATTTAATCTCAAACATTATTTTTTATAAAAGTTACCAAATGTATCATGTTATAGTTACTATTAACTTGTTGAATGTAGTCTTTTTGTTTTCATTTTAAGACAGAATTTTTCGTGTAGACTTGGCTGTCCTAGAACTAGCTCTGTAGACCAAGCTGACCTTGAACTCACAAAGATCTGCCTGCCTCTGAGTGTTGTGATTTAAGGTGTGTGCCATCACCACCAGACTGAGCATAGTCTTTTAATTCCTCTTTATAAAACTTTTGGATGTAGTGTACTCTGTCTATATTATGCCATTTATGTTAAGAACTTGACTATATGCTGAATTCCTCTTACCTGGATTTGCAAAGATACTTTTGTTTGTGTTAAGTGACATTATTTTGCTAGTAAGAGTACTTATGCTACAGTAGCTCATTCTCCTGTAGCTCTCTATTTTGTTCTATTTCATTTGCATTACTTTTATTCTGATTAATGTCATGAGGTTTGAAGAGGAATAAAAAGACATAGTAAATATCTTCCCTTGCCTTGTCCTTTCCCATAAACACCACCATATATAAACCCACAAGCCTAGTTCCAGACCATGACCTAAGAATCCTTTTTTGTACCTGAGGCACATTTGCTGGTTAACTAGCTTCAAACCCTTTCCTGTATATCTCTCCCATTTCCTCCATTTCTGCCCTGCCTATAGTAATCTCAATGCCCAGAGACTTAGCTTCAGATAGATGGCCTTCAAACTTGCATTCTTCAAGAACTCTATTTGACTAACAAGTCACTTCTTTTCTCTACCATCCTTCCCTCTGCTAACTGCTATCCCTGTGCCCTTTGATTTGGCTCCAGATCCATGGTTTAGGAGACACATTTTTCTGGTCCAACTAAACAGCTCATCCACTTTACTTGACCTAAGTTCAGGCCATATGTTTCATGTACTGGCCTAATATAAAGAAGACCAGACTATCACATCAGACACACAACAAAGAAGGAAGTCCACATCCTTAAATCAAATAGCAACATCAAAAACAACACTAATGGCCAAGACAGTATTCCTCATGTTGAACCCCATTAGTCCTACAGAAGGGTTCTCTAATGAGAACTACCTAGATGAACCCCAAGACATAGAATTTAAAAGAGTAATGATAAATGTTGTCAAAGGATTAAAAGAAATTTCAGAAGACACAAATTTCCACTGAACGCCAAGAAGATGACAATAAATGCTTGAGTCATATCCAAGAAAGTAAAAATATATGGCTATGCAAAATGAATCTAATTATAATTTATAGACTGAATTCAATAAAAAGAGAAAACATATTTATGAAGCTAAAATGAAGAGAATTAGAAACTCAAAATCCCAATTAGAAATCTGAACAAAAGCCTTAGAAATAGAATGAATCCAGGAAAAGATATCAGGACTCAAAGACAAAACAGAGGAGTTAAACAAAATAAGAAAATAACATGAAAAAGTAAGGTGCAGGAAAGAAGATGCATCATATAGACAAGGAAAAAGAATTTTGGGCCAATGACATAGACCATATCTTTTCAAATATCATAGAAGAAAACTTCTCCCAAATTAAAGAAAGACCTACTAATATAGATACATGAAGCACACAGAACTCTAGTCACAACCAACAAATCCTTAGCCCAACTTAAAGAGAAAGTTTAAATTATCAAAATCAGAAATGAGCAGGTAAACAATCCAACAAGCACCAAAGAACTCAGAATATTATAATAGACTATCTAAAAAACAAAAAAAAATCTCTACTCCATACTCCATTTCTCTTTTAAATTGAAAAACATAAAAGAAATGGATGAATTTCTTAATTGACAAAAATTGCCAAAGATAAAATGAGAGAAGACCAGCTACTTAAAGAGACCTCCCACAAAATGAGGAAATTGAAAAATAGTAACTTAAACCCTCCCCACAACAACACCAGAAAAGAAAAATTACAGGCACAGATGGACTCACAGGAGAATTAAAGCAGACTTTCAAAGAAGGCATACAGTCAGTCTTTCTTAAATTCCTCAAAACAACAGAATGAGAAGGAGGATACCCAATCTCCTTTTGCTAATCAAACTCAAATACAAAATGGAATAGAAATGCAACAAGCAAACTACATAACAATATATCTGATGAACATAAATGCAAAATGTCTTGATAAAATATCTATCAAATTTTCTACAAGCATACATCAAGAAGATCATGAACTATGATCAATTTATTATTTTCTCAGAAATGCAGGGTTAGTTCGATATATGTAAGTCAATAAATACAATATATCATATAAAAGAACTTAAGAAAAAATCATATGATCATCAATACATATAGGAAAAGCCTTTGACAAAATCCAACATGCTTTCATCTAAAAAGAGCATGACTGAAGAGAACATGCCTCAACATAATAAAGGCTATTGGTGACAAACATAGAGCCAACATTATACTAAATGAGGAAATATTTGAGACAATCCTATTGAACCCTGGAGCAAGACAGATCTTCCCACTAGCTCTACTCATTTTCAATATTTCTGGAAGCACTAGCCATAGCAATAAGGCAAGAGAAAGAAATAAAAGTATACAATTAAAAAAAAAGAAGCCGATTTGCCCCATATTTGAAGTCAATATATATAAGAAATGCCAAAATTCCACCAGAAAACATCTAGAAACAACAACTCGAACATAGTGTGTGTGAATATACAAAATCAACTCAGCAGCCTTTCTACACACAACCAGCAAAAGCAGTAAGAAATAAGTCATTGACACACTTCCATTTACAATAGCATCAAGGGCTATAACATGTCTTAGATTAAACCTAATAGGGGGTGAAAGACCTCCCCAGTTAAAAACTTCAAATCTCAGGAAAAAAAGACATAGAGAAAGATCCCATAATCATGGATGGATAGAATTAGTATAGTGAAAATGACCATCCTTCCAAAACAATTTATAGATTCAGACCAATCAAAACATTTACAAAATTCTTTTCAGAAATAGAAAAAAAAATACTGAAGTTCACACGGACCCAGAAAAGACTTTAGTTAGCCAAAGCAATTTTCAAAAAAAAAAAAAGAATGCTGGAGGGATTGCTTATCCAGACTTTAAGATATATTATAGAACAATTGTAATAGAAAGAACATGGTACTAACACAAATCCAGACATGTACCAATTGAATAAAACGGAATAATGAAATGAATGTTCATGGCCACAGTCATCTGGTATTTGGAAAAGAGACAAAAACATACACTGTAGAAGAGTTAGCATCTTCACCCACAGGTGCCGAGAAATCTAAAGGTTCACATACAGAAGAACAAAATTAGATCCATATCTATTATCCTGCACATAGATCCAAGTGAATCAAAGACCTCAATTTGAAACCCAAAATACTGAAGCTGCTGGAAGAAAATATATGCAGTACCCTACAAGATACATGTGTAGAGAAAAATGTTCTGAACAGGACTGCATTTACAAAAGAATTGAGTCCAATGACTGACAAGTTAAGATTCACGAAACTAAAAAATTTCTGTACAACTAAGAAAACAAATCAGTGAAGGAGAAACCCACTGAACAGAAATCAGCTATCCATCTGACAGAAGATTAATACCTAGTGTAGAGAAAATTTTATCCAGAAACATGGCTGCTCTGGCAAGGGATCATATCCAAAGAACTTCTAGGTCTGTGTGATCTAGCTGGAATGACATGCCTTTAATCCCTCTGGCTGGAATAGAGACAAGCCCTTAGTACACACCTTTAATCCCAAACAAAGAAGGTAAAGTTAATTTGTAGAAGGTAAGCACTCATGTTTGTAAGTGACATCTAATTGAGGGGCAGACAAAGTGACAAATCAAAGAAAGATTTGACAAATGAGCCAGAGACAGGATATACCCAATTTTCATGAGAACAGAGAGGAAAGAGAAGCTACTTAAGAGCAGTACAGTAGAGATGAAACAGTAGAGTGGAGAGACAGTAGAGTAGAGAAGACATTACATCAGAGTGCAGTAGAGAGTTCAGTAGAGAAGGCACTACAGTAGAATTCAGTACAGTGTAGGCAGTTTGATGCAGTTCAGGTGAGTGCAGTTTATTGCAGTTGAATTCAGTTGAGTTTAGGCAGTTCGGTGCAGTTTGGTTTATGGGGTTCAGAAGGAGAGCAATTGAGGAGAAGCTTGGAGAAATCAGATTGAATCAATCAGCTTGGATAAGAGTATGAGCCAGAACACCTGAGTTGAAACACTCAGAGTTGAGAAAAGAGCTAGAATAGGGCGAGTTATTTAGCAGTAAGCCTCTGAAACAGCATTAGGTGAACAAAACTTAGCTTTACGGCCCATAATATAAAAAATATCAAAAACCAGAGTCAAGGAAATAAATGATTTAGAATTACAGGGCACAAGTGATCTTATCAGGAAATGGGGAAAAAAAAAGAGGTTCTTTGGGGGAAGAATAAATACAGGAGAAAGGGGAGGAGGGTAAAATAACAGGAAGGATGTTGGAAAAAGCCATAAGCAATCATACTCTTAATTACTTATATAAAGAACTATACTACACGTAATTCAGGATATACATAGTTTTAATGAACTTTTCTCATTTGTGCTAACAATGGTCCCTCCACAAGCCAAAGACCACCTAACAAAAACCCCTGTACCAGGCATTGGACTCTTTTGACTTGTTGGTTAGGGCAGTCCAAGAAGACTCCCAAAGCATACAGTCCATTGCTACTGCACTTGGTTGCCCCCAGAGGTGGAAGGTAAGTGCCTAGTACTGAAGACACTATGAACTTCAGAAACAGCACACAGGCCCATAAGCTGGAAATGACCAGAATGTCCCCTCCCGGAGGACTAGATTTCTTGGTAACAGAAGATACCATGTAAGCTTCCAAAGGAGAAAGGCTATCAACTCAGGCATGACATCTATGAATCACAACAACCAACATGGCACAATAACCTTAAGAATTAACCAAGGCTCTACAACTACTTTTCTAAATTAGCATAATTTCTAACAACAATCTAAACATTTGAAGTATGGTTCTGTTAAAAAAAAAACTTCTCTTTGTAACCACAGAAATCCAAAATCAATCAAATAGCAGAGTTATGGAAACCAGTGGCAATGGATACATCTACAAAATACTCTTACATGTAAGGCTCAGGAAACACAAAAGAAGAGGGATTGAAAAACTGTACTAACCAGAGGACCAGGGAGTCTGATGTTATCACTGATGCCTAATGCAAGTGTGTTTTACATAAATTATTTAAAAATCAAATTTGTCAATTCATACATATCTTATTTTTTAAGATGGCACCCAATTTCTTGTCTACATCTATTTTTCTTCTGCCTAAGAATATGTTGTCAAAGTGTTTTTCAATGAAGGTTTACAGGCAATGAATTTCCTAAGAATTTTTTCATATTTATTATGAGTAAGCAGGGTGACAAAATGCAGATAGACTATAAATTGTATGAGATTCCAAAGTAAGAAAACAAATGAAAAGTCATTAGGTATTGTTACAATTCTATAACAATAAAAATGTGATTTTTTTATGATTTCAGCAAACATTGAAGATTTATCAGGCACTTTCTCAGAATGTTAGAAATACTGTATTGGAAATGTCAAAGAAATGTCTTCTCTCTAGCAAATACATCAATGATAAAGATGGGAAGAGTGATGGTGAAGAATGGGAAGTGGCCAAACTCAGTTGCCCTGGCAAACACAGTTTAGTGACAAGTGATTAATAAATGGCATGAGTAAGAAAAAACAACAACAGAGTCACAAAGGAAAGGGGCAGGTAGTATGATTAGAAAATATGGAAGAATTTAAATAATTCATACAAAATGCACATGTAGGAATAGAGAGATGGTCAATTGTTAAGAGCATATACTGCTCCTGTAGAGGACTCAGGCTTCAGTTCCAGCATTCACACTGGGAAGCTCACAACTGCCTATAACTGCAGCTCCAGAGAATCTATCACATCTGCCCTCTCTAGGTACTGGGACTCACAGGCACATATCCACACATAGGTCCACATACACATAACTAAAAATAAATAAATTATCTTTAAAACAGTATATGAGAACATCAAATTCTCACTGTTATAGGAAAAGGAGGTACAATCAACTCACATAAAAAATTCATAAAAATAGTTGAACATACTATACCTTCTATTTTCCTTTCCAAATAAGAATTATATTTATAATGGAGACTGGAGAAATTGTTCTGTAATTAACAGCACATGATGATCATCCAGAGGACCTGAGTTAGATACTCAGAATGCACATGGTGGCTCACAACAACAGTCTGAAACTCCACTTCTAGGTGAACTCATGTCCTGGCCTCTGTGTGTACTAGGCAATCACATTGTTCATGTACATACATGCAGGCAACACACCTATACACATAAAATAATAAATTTTGTTTTAAAGGACAACAGGTAAATTAATCAGGCATTTTTCTTATGCTTTTTTGAATAAAACTCCATATAGGCTGAGAAGTTACTTATAATGGTCACAGAAACTTCTAGAAATGCCCACATAAATGGAAGTGCAACTCACTGAAATAATAAAGCTGGAAAATGTTCTAAGTAGAAGAGGATGGAAAGAAGGAATGTAAAGCAGATGCAGAGATACAATTTTACATTATACATACATTTAATATAAACAAAGTGTCAAAGAGACCTATACAAAGTCAGATAAGTACAAATCAGTAAGATGATCCCTGGGCAGACTAGCTGAAGGTCATTGGCTTCACAGGACATTGTCAGGCACATTTAAGTGGTTTATACAGTTTAGGGGTTAATATCTCAAGCACTCTGCTCTTGGTGCAGGAAATTCCTTTGGGACATGATAGAAGACTTTTTAACTTTGCAGTATAATGGGCATGATTATTAACACAGACTTGTAGGTCACCTCTGGGATTTTCATTCTATTAAATGGACTTGTAGGTCTCCTCTGGGATTTTCATTCTGTTAAATGGACTTGTAGGTCTCCTCTGGGATTTTCATTCTCTTAAATGGAAACACTTTAGAGCATGATACATATATATTCACAAGTTCTGAAAGTTACACCATATAGCAAAGAATATAGTGAGAAAAAGTCCTCTCAGTAAATCAGGTAATAAATTCTAACTTATTTTTACCTTGAACTTTTGCCATCAGAATATTACTTATTATTTATATTCTTCCTATATTCCAACTCTCTTCTGATCTTTTGAATAATTGAATGGTATATGAAAATAGAAGGAGGTGTGATGCAATAATTAATATGACTTTCTGAAAGGGTGGGATTTCTGAATATATACTTAACATCACAAGATATTCTGCTAAAAATGCAAAGATCTACATTGAAAGCTATTTCTATTTTACTTAACTTTATTCATTGCACTTAGTTATGAGAACAAAGAAACTTCAACCAACTTCTTTGGATGTTCTGATTATGGAAATGCAAATGCATTATGATCATCAAATTAACAAGATTAGATTTGGAAGTATGTCCTAGAGTGCTCTGATAATGGAAAACAAACTAGGATTCCTTTAATTTATTTAAAGTTTGAAAGGTTTTTCTATCTGTGCATTAAAAACAGGTTTAAGAAACAAACTTATTAGATTGTATCCACTGTCATATAATTTAGACAATCACAATATTCTACAGAAACATTAGAAAAGGGAGGATTCTTGTTTCTTAAGGGAAGATTTTTAACACTGTAATATTAGACTTCTTTATTATTAAATTAATTTGTCTCTTTCTTTAAAATTATTTCCATACAATATATTTCACATTCTTTCCCTTCCCCAAGGTCTTCTCAGTTTCTTGATTGTAAGAGCCAGATGGTAGATGACTTTAAGAAAACAGCTTCATCAAGACTATTCTTAATGGTAATAATTCTATGAGCAAAGGAAAGCATTCACTTGGATTCATTACTAGGATATAGGAAATTAGATGATGTGGTGAAGATCATTCAAAGGAGATGAGGTTAAAATTAACTCTTCTTTTATATCATTGTATATTATATATTCTTCAGAAGTTTGTAACAAACAGCCTCAAAATGCTTTTAGTATAGATAAAAAATTATTGAGACACATGCAAGAAAAATAAAACAGCATGACTTATGCAATTATACAGAATAAATTCTGTGGTTTTGTTGCCTAAAGATGATATGATCCACTATTCAGAATAGGATACTGGTGTCATCTAAGAGATCGAGTTAAAATTTTGTTAAACAGTTTCAGGTGTAAAGTTACAAAAAAGAGGAAGAATTTAGGTATCTGGAAAAAGTATTCTGAAAAGAAATTTGGAATAAACATGAATAATACCATAGAGAAAATCAATTATTTATGAGTCTTTGTGACATGGGGAAAAGAGAAATGAGATATAATAATCTATGGAAAATTATTTCTTCAAAACACCAAGCTGATTTCATTAAACATGAATCCCTATCCAGTTATCATTTGTAATCTTTCTGCAACCTCTGATATATAAATTTAGCATATCTCTCATACTTTTGTTTAAATTTCCTTCATCTGGGAGAGATACAATAATAGTTTTGTCATATTTGTAAAAATAACTGATTTTAAAATTTGGGAAGGGACTAAGAGAACTATCAAAAAATAAAATGAATTATTTGAGGACACTAAACCAAATCTGAGAAAATTAAATTTATTTTTATTTTATGTCTTTATATGTTTGTAGAAGGTAAACCTTTTCTAATTTAGGTATCTACCCTGAAAGTATCAAATACTCCTATTAACAACTTTCAATCAAAGATTATGATGAATTAAGGGGGAAAAATAACCCTGCAAAATACAACAACTTCATTTCAAAGACAGTATTTGCTGTTTGAAGAAGAAACCCCCCCCCCCTATGTGTTATATAAAACAAAGTGGAAAATAGTACATAGTAGCAATCTTACATCTTTCTCACTTGTCAACAGAGAAACTGATGATGACTGAGGACAACTACTCCCTATCAACAGAATTCATCCTGGTGGGATTCTCAGATCACCCAGACTTGAGGATCCTTCTATTCCTGGTGTTCTCCACCATCTATGTGATCACTATGGTGGGGAATCTTGGGCTAGTTGTCTTGATCTACATAGAACGCCGTCTTCACACACCCATGTACATCTTTCTGGGCAACCTGGCTCTGATGGACTCCTGTTGCTCCTGTGCCATCA
>CAJQZJ010032464.1:4551860-4571837 GCA_907164525.1 Lophiomys imhausi
AAAAGCCTTGAAATCATTGGCACTGGTAGCAACTTCCTGAATAGAACACCAATAGCTCAGGCACTAAAACAAACAATCAATAAATGGGACCTTATAAAATTGAAAAGCTTCTGTAAGGCAAAGGACACTGTCCTTAGAACAAAACGGCAGCCTACAGACTGGGAAAGGATCTTCACCAACCCAACATCTGACAGAGGGCTAATACCCAAAATATATAAAGAACTGAAGAAATTAAACACCAAAAAATCAAATAACCCCATCAATAAATGGGTTACAGAGCTAAACCGAGAATTCATAGAAGAGGAATCTCTAAAGGCTGAGAGGCATTTGAGGAAATGTTCAACATCTTTGGTCATCAGGGAAATGCAACTTAAAACAACTCTGAGATTCCATCTCACACCTGTCAAAATGGTTAAGATCAAAAACTCAGATGATAGCACATGCTGGCGAGGATGTGGAGAAAGGGGGAACACTCCCCCATTGCTGGTGGGACTGCAAATTGTGCAACCATTTTGGAAACCAATCTGGAGATATCTAAGAAAATTAGGAATAAATCTACCTCAAGACCAAGCCATACCCCTCTTGGGCATATATCCAAAAGATTCGAAAAGAAGCCACGAGGACATTGCCTCAACAATGTTCATAGCAGCTTTATTTGTAATAGCCAGAAACTGGAAACAACCCAGATGTCCTTCAACTGAAGAATGGATAAAAAAACTGTGGTACATTTACACAATGGAATACTACACAGCTTTCAGAAATGAGGAAATCATGCAATTCGAAACCAAATGGATGAAACTAGAAAAGCTCATCCCAAGTGAGCTGACGCAGTCCCAGAAAGATAAACATGGTATGTATTCCCTTATAAATGGATATTAACCATACATCACAGGATAACTATCCTACAACCCACACACCCAAATAGATAGGAACCTAGCATATCTATCCTAGGAAAAATTCTACTCACCAGTGAGTCATGGAATCTGCTGCAGGTTAGTGGAACCCCACACCCTAGATGGTGTGCCTTATCAAGCTCCAGTACAAGTGGAAGCTCTTGGCCCTCACATGACGCAAGATCTGAGGGAGTATCATATGTGAGGGCCCACCTCATCTGAGGAGAAGGAGAGTACCAAGTAGAGGAACAAGGAGGAAGGGAGGGAAGGAGAGAGGAAGGGAGGGGCCAGGAGGGGAGGAGGGAGGAAACTATGTTCTAGAAGTAAATAATACTTTTTAAAGAAAAGAGTTAATAAACTTAAAAATATAATAAAAATACAATGTAAAATTTTCAAACTATAATTTACCAAAGGTATAATTGCCTTAGTGGCATGAAAGGAAAATGGCCTTAATTTCAGATTAGAATGTTAGACTGCAGGTGGCCACAGAGATTGCACAAACTTGATAGCAGCTTAAAAGTTTTTTTTTTTTCTTGTAGAGGTATGGGCTATTTCCATGGCTTGGCATTAAAAAACAGGTAACAGGTTTCAAACACTGTAAATAAATTAAAGGTGACAGCTGTTCAACCTGGTTTTACAAACCTCCAAGAGAGAAAAAACTTAGAGCTAAGGTAAAATAATGCATGGTGTTAGCCCATGCCTTTACCTCCAGCAGAGACAGGAGGATCACTATAGAGTTCATTGTCTTATGAATTCTAGAGTTACCAGTCCCAAAGGCTGAAGACTGATGCAGGAATGTATGGAGAGAAAATGGGAACTGTCCAGGCAGTCATTGGTATGTCCTTTCTTAGTTTTGGAAGCTGCAGGCCCTGCACTTCCTATATAAGCAAATATATTTATCCCTCTCAGGTCTCAGAGGTGGTTGAAGAATAGACAGCTAGAGTCTCATAGTTAAATTTTGAGTTGTTTAGGAATCAAGAGGGTGTTATTGATCTAAGAAGATACTCTTAAAAGTGTGTTGCAAGTTAGTATGAATGTTGAGTCACATATAGACTTTTAAACTCATGGAGATGGTTAGATAGTAGAATGTTAAAGTCAGAGGCCAAATATATATAAACTGGACATTGGGAAGGTATACTGGGCCATTTAACTCTCATAAATGTGGCATATTTATATCTGTTGTTTTGTATAATACTTACTGTTATAAGAGAAGGAACCATCTGTTGGACTGAAAGGGGAAACTTCTGGGGGGAAGAGGGTGGAAGGGCGGGATAGGAAGGGGGAATAGGGAGGGGTTGTTACTGAGATGTAACTTGAAGAAAAAAAAAATAAAGTATTTATAAAAATAAATAAATAAATTCTAGAGTTACAAGAAACAGAGTGGTGATGGTGCACACCCTTAGTCCCATCATTGGGGAAGAATGCACCCTTAATCCCAACACACTAGAGACAGAAACAGGCAGATCTCAGAGCTCAAGGTCAGCCTGATACAAAACAAGCTCTAAACAGAGAAAGACTTTGATCCAGGGGTGGAGGAGCACATCTTTAATCCCATCAGTTGGGAACCACATGTCTTTGGTCCCAAAACTTAGAATGCAGAGACAGGCACATAAGGATTTGGAAGGATTTAAGTTTAAAAGCTACTTACAAAAGACAGGCTGCAATTCAAACAAATTGTCCTTTGAGATTCAAAATACATACACTAAAGGTTTGTTTAGCTCCAAAATTTCAAAATAATTTCTTCTTTAATCCGGATTGAAAGGTAATACTTTATATATTGTCAAAAAACCAAATTCGCTCCAGGAAAAATATTACCTGACCCCTCCCCCCAAAAAAGGTAATTGTCCCAGAGTTAGGATTAGGGCAGGACTCTGTTCTTATCTTTCTAGGAGATTTAAAGCATCCATTCAAGGAATCCAGGGACAACTGGACAACGGAAACCTCAGCAGAAAACAGATCAGACACCAAAGAAGACAAGTGGCCCAGATGATCCAGCCTTGCAGACTTCCTCAATAGCAGTTCCCTCAAAAGTCTACAACCACAACAACTCAAAATCGCTAAGATTGTTCAGCTCCACAGACTGCTCCAGCCAGAACTTCAGTAAAGCTCTGAAGATCAGCTTCTGTCTATGAACTTCTTAGGACATCTAAATAGCTGAGCACAAAGGGACTGAACATCAAATGATTCTATTAACATTTTTAACTATTTTTCCATTCTTATTTGGGCCCCAAACAAGTTTACTATGTCCCAAATCAGCAGGAAGTCATTTTAAGAGAACAACATCTCATCCCCAGAACGTGGGGAGGGTGTTCCCCCCCCCCTTTGGTTATTTGATATATAATAGAAAATTTTGTTATTTAGGGGAAAAGACTACAAGCTGTTAAATGGGTTTTGGAGGTTAGACCCAGGGACTTCTCTCTTTTTCTTTTCTGTATCCTTCTTTCTCTCCTATGTAAGAGTGAACAGACTTGAGAAAAATGGGACATAGACATAGTATAGGAAAGATCAAGAAAAAAGGACAGACTATTGAATATGGCCTTATACCTTTGTATACTGATACAAAATTAATATTATATTTGACTAAACTGGTGTTGATCATTGTATATTAATCAAAATTAAGATATTAAGATTGTATAGGGCTTCATCGGTATTGATATTTGTATATTGATACAAAATTAAGATTATATTTAGCCACAGTGGTATTGACCCTTGTATATTGATGTAAAATTAAGATTGTATTGGGCCACATTGGTATTGATCTTTGTATATTGATACAAAATTAGGATTATATTTGGCCACATTGGTATTGATCTTTGTATATTGATACAAAATTAAGTGTAACACTTCTTAAAGGTATTGTTCCTAGTAATGCTTAAAAAAGAAATGTCACATTTTGGCTTCTTGCTACCAACTGTCATAAACTGTTTCGGATAATTAAGAAATGGAAAATAATAGTCATGCAAACGTGTCATTTTGTTAGTTACTATGACAGTCTATCACAGTTATTTTCTAAGCTACTCAGAAATCAAGTTGCTAAGAGACAAGCAATATTTGCTTATCTAAATATAAGAGATAGATAGGGCATCTTCAAAAACCTCAAGAGTTCTGCAGAACATGGCATTCAAAAATGTTATCTTAAGATTTTTTGATATCAAGACAAGTCAGCTCCTGACAGCACACCCTATTCTACTCCAAGTAGAAGATGAACATCAAAGAATCTCCAGTGGGAGATGATTGAATTGGTTGTAAGCCTTTCTCTTGGCAAGAAAAACCCCTTGCTTCAACTGTAGACAGACTTCTATCCAAAAAGGACAAAACTTGGAAGCAGGTAAGTCAACAGCCTAGATCTGCCAAGACAGGGTAGGTAAGTCCTTCATAATTCCTGCTCTACAATCAATGTCTGTCAGAGAAAAGGGGCCAAATGGCTGAAGATTGATGCTGTAATGTATGAAAATGGTAACTGTCCAGGCAGCCACTGGTATATCATTTCTTAGTTTTGGAAGCTGCGGGCCCTGCACTTCCTATATAATCAGATATATTTATCCCTCTCAGGTCTCTGAGGTGGTTGAAGAATAGATAGCTAGAGTCTCATAGTTAAATTTTGAGTTGTTTAGGAATCAAGAGGGTGTTCTGGATCTAAGAAGATATTTTAAAAATTGTGAGGCAAGATAGTATGAAAGCTGAGTTAGATATAGAACTTTAAACTCATGGAGATGGTTAGATAGTAGAATGTTAAAGTCAGGTGCCAAATACATATGGACTGGACATTGGGAATGTATGCTAAGCCATATAACTCTTATAATTGTGGCCAATTTATTTCTGTTGTTTTGTATTGTATTTATAGTTATAAGAAAAAGAACCATTTTTTGGACTGAAAGGGAGAGCTGTTGGGGGGGGGGAGAAATACCTTAAACTAAAAAAAATGAAGGGAAGAGGATGGGGGGTTCAGGGGGAGGAGGGTGGAAGGGTGGGACTGGAGGGGGGAGTAGGGAGGGGATTGTGATTGAGATGTAACTTGAAGAAATAAAAAATAAATTATTTTAAAAACGAGATTTATATAGAGATTATATCAACTATTGGATTGGAACATACTCTCATTTAGCAATATTATATCATCTGATCCATGGGTACACAGTATCTTTCTATTTATATTACCTGTAATTTCTTTCAATAATTATTTGTCTTAGTAAAATATACCCTTCTATTTTCTTTATTCTTACATATCTTCTTTTGTTTGATGATTGAAAAAAATGGAAATAGCTTTCTTCATTTCATTTTCTAGATTCTCTTATGTGAAATATACTCAATTTAAGTATATTGGTTTACTATATTGGCATATATTGGCTTTGTATCCTCCAAAGTTGTCAAAATGTATATTATTGGAATGTTTCTTAGGTTTTTTTCTATATTTAATATCATGTTCTTTGTTTTTAAAAATATTATTTGCATTAACAATAATTTGACTGTTTCTCATTTCATTTTCTTACTTTCTTACCTTGACTAGATCCTTTAGTAAAACTAGAGAAAAGTTTCAAGAAGACATAGTTATTTTGTCCCTGAGCAAAGGAAGAAAACTTTTTTAGCCTTTGCAGCTAACATAGTTGGATATTTACATATCTTGCCTTTATAATATTGGAAACACTTCTTTCTTTTCCTACTTGTTAAATATATTTTAACTAAAGGGATATTGAATTTTGTCAGATGCTTTTTTTCAAAGCATCATTGTCTTATATAGGGTTTCTATTGCTACAACAAAACATCATGATCAAAAAGCAAGTTGGGAAGGAAAGGAATGCTTATTTGGTTTACACTTTCACATTGCTGTTCATCACCAAAGGAACTCGAAAAGGGCAGGAACTTGATGCAGAGGCAATGGAGGCAGTGCACTTACTGGCTTGCTTCACATAGCTTCCTCAACCTGCCTGTTGGTGTATTGGTGTAGGATAGTTATTCTACACTATATGGTTAAAATCCAATTATAAGTGAGTAGATGCCATGTGCATCTTTCTGAGTCTGGGTTAGCTCACTCAGGATGAGCTTTTCTAGTTCCATACATTTGGCTACAAATTGCATGATTTCCTTGTTTCAGATAGCTGAGTAGTATACATTCCATCTTATAAATGTACCATCATGTTTTTATTCATTCGTCGGTTAAGGGACACTAAATCTAATAGAAGAGAAGGTGGGAAAAAGCCTCAAACTCATTGGCACAGGTGACAACTTCCTGAACAGAACACCAACAGCTCAGGACCTAAGACCAACAATCAATAAATGGGACCTCATGAAACTGACAAGCTTCTGTAAGGCAAAGGACACTGTCATTTGAACAAAATGGCAACCTACAGATTGTGAAAAGATCTTTACCAACCCCACTTCCAATAGAGGGCTAATATATGTAGAGAGCTGCGACGTGCCACGCACTAAAGATGGCGCCGGTTTCCGCCTTCCACCAGCCCGACGGTGAGCGCTCTCGGTGGTAAACAAGTCCATATTTGGCTAAGACCGCTGATCTGGCTTGCTTCCGCATATGTGGGCCTCTAAGATAGCACCACGTGGCTTTACTTGATTGGCTGTTCATATAGTATTTAGCCTGTGGGTAGGGTCTGCCCGGGCATTCGGAAGATTGTTTTCAAGGGACCTGAATAAACTGCTTGAGAAGAGCTTTTGCGAGTTGCGTCGTTCTTGCTGGTCGAGGTCGATGCGAAAAGTGGTGGCCTGTACGGGGACCCAGAAAAGACTCAGAACTCCTGCAGTCAGGGGCAGTGCACTGGTAAGTTCCCAGGATAAATTGGGACAATAAAGTTTCGCGGAAATTGCGAACAAAAGATAAAGTTTCATGGAAATTGCGAACAAAAGGTAAAGTTTCACTGGAAATTGCGAACAAAAGGTAAAGTTTCGCGGGAAATTGCAAACAAAAGGTAAAGTTTCACGGAAATTGCGAACTAAAGGTAAAGTTTCACGGGAAGTTGCGAACTAAAGGTAAACTTTCACGGAAACTGTGAACCGAAAGTAAATTTTTAATCATGGGATCGTCTCAGTCACATCCAATTTTTCTGGCTCTTCAGGAGCTACTTTAGCTAGGAAATTGAAACTTGAGAAGTCAACCCTAGAAAGATTTTTGAATGAATGCGACTCCGTGGATCCGTGGTTTGCGGTGTCCGGGAATCTTACGGTATCCTGCTGGGACAAATTAGGCAGGGACTTGGATTTTGCTTGGGAGCAAGGTGCTCTGAAGCATGGAGTAAGACCGGTTTGGAAGATGGTGAGGAGTTCTTTAAAAGATCAGAGATGCTGTAAAGCAATCAAGGAGGGAGAATCAGCCTTGGAACTGCTACAAGGGGAAAGATCTGAGCAGGCAGACAGTGAAAAGGGAAACAAAAAAGGCGAAAGATCTGAGCAGGAAGACAGTAAAAAGGGAAACAAAA
This sequence comes from Lophiomys imhausi, assembly GCA_907164525.1. Lineage (NCBI taxonomy): Eukaryota > Metazoa > Chordata > Mammalia > Rodentia > Muridae > Lophiomys > Lophiomys imhausi. The sequence goes on from CAJQZJ010032464.1 coordinate 4,559,179, forward strand.
AGAAGGTCCCTCTCTATCCCGATCTTAGAGATTTTAGAGATTTTGAGGACTCAGAGTGCACGGATTCTGAAGGGGAGCTACACGCTCTAATAGAACAGTTGGAGAGGACTGCTATTAGAAAAAGGGAAAAGAAAAGGGTAAAAGAGAAAGACACGTTGGCAGCAGTCAGTGTAAGTAAAGCCGTTGCCGCGGCGCCTTCAGCCACGTTGGCGGCGGTCGGGGTAAGTGAAGCCGTTGCCGCGGCGCCTTCAACTCCCCCTCCATACCCAGAAGCCATTCAGATAGATCAGCCTGTTCACTCCCTGAAAGTAGGGAGATCTTTCTGCCCGGGGATGTGGACACAAGTAAGAACAGAATTACAGTTTGCCTATCCGGTATACCAAGATCCACAAGGGAACGGGTACGAGGAACCGCTTGATTTTAAAGTAGTTAAATCCCTTGCAGAGTCGGTTCGTACCTATGGTATTACTGCTTCTTTTACATTGGTTCAAGTAGAAGCATTAAGCAGACATTGTATGACCCCGAGTGATTGGAGTGGCCTGGCCTGCACCTGCTTAAGTCCAGGGCAATACTTAGACTGGAAAGCTTTCTTGATTGAGTATGCCACTGAGCAAGCAGACATTAATCAGAGAAATGGAAATCCAGCCTGGGATAGAGATATGCTGCTTGGGCAGGGGAGATTTGCCAACCAGCAGACGGGATATCCCAATCAGCTTTATGAACAAATAAACCAGACAGCTATCAAGGCTTGGAAATCCCTTCCTAACAAAGGGGAGGTGAGTTGGAACTTAACTAAGATTCTACAGGGCCCCATGGAGCCCTTTTCAGATTTTGTGGCATGATTGGTGGAAGCGGCAGGGAAGATTTTTGGTGACCCGGATGCTGCTATGCCACTAATAAAACAGTTGGTCTATGAGCAATGCACCAAAGAGTGTAGAGCCGCTATCACCCCTTACAAGAACAAAGGGCTAGAAGCCTGGATGAAAGTGTGTAGAGAACTTGGAGGGCCATTAACTAATGCTGGTCTTGCTGCCGCGGTAGTACAGATGACCAGAAAAGGTGGAGGAAGTCCAGGAGTTTGTTTTAAGTGTGACAAGATGGGACACTTTAAAACACAATGCCCCGGGGGAAGGAGTACAGAAAGTACAGGAAGTGCACAATGCCCCAGGCAGCTGGGGTTATGCCCAAAATGTAAAAAACGGAACCATTGGGCTAATGAGTGCTGTTATGTGACAGACATCCATGGCCAGCCTTTGACTCAAGGTTATGGTGGCGCTCATCCAAAAAACAGACAGCGGGGCCCACGACCCCAGGGCCCACAAATATATGGGGCAGTAGAGAATCAGGACAAAGAACAGAATCAAGAGAGATGGCCAACCCTCCGCCATCCGAGAGACTGCGGAGAGCCACTGCAGGCTCAGCAGGATTGGACCTCTGCTCCACCACCAGACTCGTATTAACGCCCCAAATGGGGGTCCAGTTAATTGAAACAGATTTTAAAGGACCCCTTGAATGTGGTACAGTTGGTTTGCTGTTAGGGAGGTCATCATCAGCCTTGAGAGGACTTATTGTCCATCCTGGGGTTATAGATCCAGATTATACAGGAGTGGTTAAGATCGTGGTAGCCTCCCCCCATGGTATAACAGCTATCTCTCCTGGAGATAGAATTGCTCAGATTGGGCATTTTGCCGAGCTTACATGATTGCTATGCGGCAAGGGATTGAGAGAGAGGAAAAGATGGTTTTGGGTCCACGGGCACGGATCTGACTTTTCTCTCCTTGGATTTGGACCAATGCCCCGTCTTGGAGTTAAAAGTTGATGGTAAAAGGATCCTGGGCCTTTTGGATACTGGGGCTGATAGGAGTATCATAGCAAAGAAAGACTGGCCTTCAGGTTGGCCCGTACAAGCCTCTTCTCAAACACTTCAAGGCCTGGGTTATGCTAAGACTCCAGATATGAGTGCAAGATTATTAAAGTGGCAGGACCAAGAAGGCCACTCAGGAGAAATGCAGCCATATGTACTTGAGCTCCCTATCTCCCTTTGGGGAAGAGACCTTTTAAAGGTTATGGGATTTAAATTGAGTAATGACTATTCTGATTCAGCCCAACGTATGATGCAGGATATGGGATATGCTCCAGGCTTTGGAATAGGAAAATATTTGCAGGGGCAGAAGAGTCCCATATCTATGCAGCAAAGACAAAAGAGACAGGGCCTGGGTTTTTCCTAGGGGCCACTGAGGAGGGCATTCCCATAACTTGGAAGACGGAGGACCCAGTATGGGTTCCTCAGTGGCCACTTTCCTCTGTAAAATTGAATGCAGCCAAAGAGTTGGTGGATGAACAGATGTCTTTAAAGCGTATAAAACCATCTGTTTCTCCCTGGAATACACCTACCTTTGTCATTAAAAAGAAATCTGGAAAATGGAGATTGTTGCATGACCTGCGTGCCATAAATCAACAAATGCAGATCATGGGCCCAGTGCAACGCAGCTTGCCGCTTTTATCATCTTTGCCAGCCTCATGGCCCATAATAGTTATAGATATAAGGGATTGTTTTTTCTCCATCCCTTTGTGTGCCAAAGATAGTGAGAGATTTGCATTTACTGTTCCATCCTGTAACCATGAAGAACCTGATCAGCGGTTTGAATGAGTAGTATTACCTCAGGGCATGGAGAACAGCCCCACTATGTGCCAACTGTATGTGGGGGAAGCCATTGCTCCCTTGAGAAATGATTTTCCAGATTTGAGATGTGTTCATTATATGGATGATATCTTACTGGCAGCTAAGAGTGAACAAATGTTAGATCGGGCCTATGAAGAATTAGTTCAATTATTAAAAAAGAAAAGGTTGTTTATTGCTCCTGATAAAGTTCAAAAGGAAAATGTGGTTAATTATTTAGGAGCAAAGGTTGGACCTGAAAAAATAATACCTCAAAAGATTGAGATAAGAAAAGATAATTTAAAGACTCTAAATGATTTTCAAAGGTTGTTAGGAGATATCAATTGGGTAAGAGGCTATTTGAAGCTACCAAATTATGAAATAAGACCCCTATATGACATTTTGAAAGGTGATTCAGCACTTAATTCTCCTAGGCAATTAACAGAAGAAGCAAGAAAAGCTTTATGTAAAGTGGAAGAAAGGTTGCAGAGTGCCTTCCTAAAGAGATGGCAGGAAGGACAGCCCATTGCATTGTGCATATTTGCCACCTATGGTCAACCTACAGGATTGTTATGGCAGGATGGACCATTACTATAGACTTATTCGAAGATTTCTCCAAAAAAAATCCATAGAACATTATCCCACTGCAGTTGCTGCTTTAGCCTTGAATGGTACCCAACAATGTTTGCAGTCTTTTGGAGTTGCTCCTGCCCGTATAATAGTGCCCTATTCCAGTCATCAAATTAAGATTTTGTGTTGCACTGTAGATGATTGGGCAATATTGCAGTGTAGCTTTGAAGGAGTGATTGATAACCATTACCCTAAGCATCCATTACTATCATTTTTTAAAGAGCACCCAGTGATATTCCCTAAGGTTACTTCAGCAGTACCACTTCAAGGGTCACCAAATGTGTTTACTGATGGCTCAAAGACAGGCTGCAGAGCCTATTTAATAGAAAGACAAGAGCCCATGCTATGCCAATTTCAACCAGGCTCCCCCCAAATAGTAGAGTTTAAAATAGTAATTGGGGTGTTTAAAAGATGTCAATTTGCATTCAATTTGATTTCAGATTCAGTCTATGTGGTCAACGCAGTGAAAGTATTAGAATTAGCAGGTCCTATTAAGAATAGTAGTACTATATGTGCCTTATTACAAGAGTTACAAGTTTTAATCCGGCAAAGAAAAAGGTGTTTTTATATTCAACATATCAGAGCACATACAGGATTACCTGGACCATTAAGTGAGGGTAATGATAAAGTTGATCAATGGACTAGGATGACATGCATTTTTTGGAGCTCATTCCTGGACCAAGCCAGACAGTTTCACCAATTATTTCATGTAAATACAAGAACTCTACAGCAGAAATTCCATTTGTCTAGAGCAGATGCTAGACAAGTGGTTTTGGACTGTTCTCAGTGTGTGATTCATCATCATCCTCCCAGTGTGGGAGTGAACCCTTGAGGGTTGATGCCTCTCAAAATCTGACAAATGGACGTTACCCACATTTCAGAGTTTGGAACCTTAAAATATATTCATGTATCTGTGGATACCTGCTCAGGTGTCATACATGCTACACCTATGAGTGAAAAAAGACTCACAATGTCATAGGACATTACTTAAAAGCCTGGACTACATGGGGAAAACCACAACAGCTAAAAACGGACAATGGACCAGCCTATACGGCTCAGTCCTTTGTCTCCTTCTACAACCAGATAGAGGTACAGCTTAATCACGGATTACCATATAATCCTCAAGGACAAAAAATTGTAAAGCGTACTCATCACACCTTAAAAAAATGTTTACAAAAACAGAAAGGGGGTATAGGCCAAGGCCGTACCCCCAAGGAGAGAATGTATTTAGCCTTATTTACTTTAAATTTTTTTAAATTTGGATGCTCAAGGCCGCTCAGCAGCGGACAGACATCAGGATTCCCATGGTCCACCTAAAGGCATGGTGAAGTGGAAGGATATTTTGACAGGCTCTTGGTGAGGGCCTGACCCCGTGCTAACATGGGCGAGAGGATCTGTTTGTGTTTTTCCTCAGGATCAACAAGATCCAGTGTGGGTGCCTGAACGCCTTGTGAGGAAGATTCGTCATGAAGACCTTCCTAGGGATCCTGGTGATAGTAGCAGTGAGTATGTCAGGAATGACCGAGCCGAGATAGGGGATCCTGTCGATATTCCCAAAGCCAATGCCGGTCAGCCATGATGCAACTGTGTTTCCACGCTTATTTAGCAGTAATAGAAGCTTAGGCTTACCCTACCTTCCATTTGATGATCAGAAAAGCCCTATAGAGGGTAATAGAAATGTCAGCTTGAAGGGTAGTCTGTGCTTTTTAATGAGCTTCAATAGGTCAGATGATACAGAGTGCATTAAATTGTCTCGGCAGTCGGTGGACTTTGTATCAAAGATTCCTCCTTGGAACGGCACACACGGTTTTAATATCTCAGTTAACCGTTCTCGCCTTGAAGGATGGTGGCCCACATGAGTCTCTGACCAGGACCCCCCCCAGACAGCCATGCTGGGCACCTTTTTGTAGAGGATCCGCAGGAGAGGAAGGACCTTTTCCCTGGACTGGATGTCAGGAGTGTAAAGCAGTTTGGGTTCAGGGTAGATATTTTTCCTTTAGTCCCTCAATTAGTCATGTAGGTAATAAAAAATTGTTCAGGATTGCTCAATTTATCTACTATGGATAGAGATCAGACTGCATTGGGTATGCAACAGACTGTTACTAATTTTTTTGATTTGTGGCTTTTGTGTGGAGTAAATGGAAGTTGCATGGACTTGGGACCTGTCATTATGCTTGGAGGAGGATCTTATCAAAAGGGCAGTTTTTCTTTGGGGAACTATTCTGTGGGGGTTGGAGATTCTAGTGGTGACAGTGGCTGGGGGAATGTGACATTTCTTTTGTCCAGGAATAAGACCTTTTCAGCCTCGCCAGTGTGTCTCTGGCCTCCTTTTCTGTGGATTGTAAGTAATGGGAGTGCATCCTTGGGTGAAGAAAAGTTAGTATGCACTCCAGACACATGCTTTTATGCCCTGTGCTGGAATGCCACAGCCTTTCCTGTGGCTGTGGTGACTAGAATGCCTCGATATGTGCCAGTTCCTGTAGAGGCCCCTAATACCATGATGCTATTCAGGCTTAAAAGAGATTTTGGCATCACTGGGGCTATTGTTACTGCCATCACTGTTGCTGCTGTGGGGGCTACTGCCTCAGCTATTGCCTTGTCTAGTTCTATACAGACTGCCAATGCCCTGAATAACATCTCAGCCAATGTAGCACAGGCATTGGATACTCAGACCTCTATGAATTCTCATCTCAAAGGAGGCCTTATGATAGTTAATCAACACATAGATTTAATACAAGAACAGATTGATTCTCTTTGGCAACTAGCACAGTTGGGGTGTGAGTGGAAAATGCAGGGTTTGTGTGTTACTTCGGTGCGATATCAAAATTTAACAAAGGCTGCTAATTTGTCTAAACAATTGTCAGAGCTCCTCTTACAGGATTGGTCGGCTGATTTTGAAAATAAGATGAGAGAGCTGAGAGCGACAATCGTCCACATCAACTCCACTCGGGTGGATCTGAGTCTGGCTAATGGTTTGACTTTCTGGATACAGGCGGCTATGGATCATCTTAAGGATTGGGCGGGCGTAGTCTCTTTGGCGATACTGATGATACTAGCCTCTCTGGTTTGCCTATGGTGCATCTACAAGATGAGAGCCACACAGAAGCGTAATGCAGCCATGATTATACAGGCCCTTGTCGCCATTGAGGCGGGTCAGTCCCCTCAGGCATGGCTCGCTGCCATGAAGCCTTAAATCTTCACTGAACATAGTCCCTGCCCACTGAGGTATTCGTTCCACGGATATTAGGGTCTGTCAAGTCAATGACGGAGTAGACGGGTAAGTCTCGGCCACCTAAGACAGGGCAGCCCCGAGTGGGGAGGCTGACCCAGAGATGGGTAAGAGTTTGAGCACCGCCCTCCTACAGGCTCAGGCTCGCTGTGAGATGCCCAGATATGGGGATTACGAAGCCTTTCCAGGGACTTCTACCTACATTTTTAAAAAACAAAAAAGGAGGAACTTTAGAGAGCTGCGACGTGCCGCGCCCTAAAGATGGCGCCGGTTTCCGCCTTCCACCAGCCTAATGGTGAGCGCTCTCGGTGGTAAACAAGTCCATATTTGGCTAAGACCGCTGATCTGGCTTGCTTCCGCATACGTGGGCCTCTAAGATAGCACCACGTAGCTTTACTTGATTGGCTCTTCATATAGTATTTAGCCTGTGGGTTGGGTCTGCCTGGGCATTTGGAAGACTGTTTTCAAGGGACCTGAATAAACTGCTTGAGAAGAGCTATTGCGAGTTGCGTTGTTCTTGCTGGTCGAGGTCGACGCGACAAATATCTATAATTTATAAAGAACTCAAGAAATTAAACACCAAGAAACCAAATAATCCAATCAAAAAATGGGAAACATAGCTAAACCAAGAATTCGCAAAGGAGGAATCTCTAATGGCAGTGAGCCATTTGAAGAAATGCTCAACATCCTTAATCATCAGAGAAATGCAACTCAAGATGACTCTGAGATTCCATCTCACACTTGTCAAAATGTCTAAGATCAAAAACTCAAATGACAGCACATGATAGCGAGGTTATGAAGAAAAGGGAAACCTCCTCCATTGCTGGTGGGAGTGCAAGTTTGCACAACCACTATGGAAATCAATCTGGAGATATCTTAGAAAACTTGGAATAGCCCTACCTCAAGACCCAGCCATACCACTTCTGGGAATCCACCTAAACGATACCTCACCAAAGCACAAGGACATATCCTCATCTATTTTCATAGCAGCCTTATTTGTAATATCTAGAAACTGGATCCTTCCCTCTTGACCACTAATTTTTAAAATGCCTTACATCTGGATCTTATGGAGGCATTTCCTCAATTAGAGTTCCTTCCTCATGACTCTAGCTTGTGTCAAGTTGACATAAAACTAGCAAGTACAACCATCAACCTTATTTATTCATATATTTATTTTATAAGGAATTTCATCATGACCTCACATATGTATGCAATGTGGTTTTTCTCATATTTAATTCCTTTTAAACTCTATACCTCCTCCAGTGGTACCCTGTCTTCCTCCTACTTTCATATCTCTTCCTCTAAATTCCATATCTATCCTTCTGGGTCTAATGTGCTTCATACTTGATATAATGATCTCCAGTTTTCATGTCCAATTTCCGTTTTCCTGAAAATGACATAATTTCATTCTTTTATCTGGCTGAGTAATACTCGATTGTGAATATATAGCATAATACCCTATTGTGCATGAAGACAGTGTTTCCTTTAATTTCCTCACCTGTCTGTTCATGAGTACCTCCAGAGGTCTCTGCAAGCATCATGGCAGTCAGAAAAACAAACCCTTAAGTAGTGAGAATGAAAACTCAGTTCAGTATGACTTAGTCAGTCTGTCTGAATCAAACTTTTAGAGAGTCTAATGCCAAGCAGTTTATTGTAAGCATATTTAAACACAGTAGAATTAAGAATAGGGGTTTCTAGGTAACAATCCCAGGTACACAATAAATATTAAGGCTTAACTATATAGACACTCCTTTGCAAAGTACATTTGATCATGAAAATAGGTTTGTATAGCTCTAGGGCCTAGGTTATGGTGTGGTCTCTGACAGAGGTAGCATAGAGGTCATTGGGCTATCTCCCCTAAGGATAGATTCTATTAAATGAGAAATAAAGATAAAGGTCCAGGGAAGTAGAGTCTGGGATAATCATTCTGGAAGATCTGTGTGAAGTATAGGTCTACAGATAGCAAAGGTCACCAGGTAATTAACAACATCTACTCCCAGATTTCTGGGTGGAAGGCAGATATATTATTTTTTTCATTGAGGAGATGACCCTGCATGGTTAGCATTCCTGATTTCCCTGGTGATTTTCTGCCATTCTATAGCTTCTGGTGGGATATTACCAGCCTAGTCTGGTATTAAGTCAGAAATGCATGCTCCTCTGCCTGAATGTCTGGACTAGGCCAGAGAGGCAGGAAAAAAGTTTATTTTCACTGCCAAATGTTATAGCTCTCTTAGTTGTACTGCCAGTGCCAGGCCAGGCAGTTTCAAGGAGCCTGGGTCTCCAGGAGTCAGATCAGGCAGCTGGGCTGGTGGTGTGAGAGAGGTGGTAGAAGCTCAGTACCTCTCTGCTGGAGCATGCACCCCATCAGGCCTAGCCAACCAAGCAGCAGCTGCAAGCTCTTCATGGGAGGAAGACTGCTTCCTTCCCAAGACCAAAACAAATAATCAAGTCTCAGGCAGTCATGGTGGGAGGAAAGAGAGAATTTATTTCATTATCAGTGGCATTATCAACCTTTGAGCACTGGGGAGGGGTTTGGGGGGTAAATGTATTTGATTTGCTAGGTATGATCCTATCAGAAGAGAGGAAATGTAATACCTAATTAACCCATGAGCAGTGGAAATGGGGAAATAACTCCTTGTTCACTGGGCAAGTTTCTAACAGCTGAGCTACATGACACTCCTTAGAGGGTCTGATGTTTCCTCAGATCAGAGGGAGGAAGGCTTTCTGCCAAAAAAAAAAAAGGCGGGGGGAGTCAATCATTTTACTACTGATCTCACTTACTTTCTGTAAATGCCAGACTTCTACCTTATCATCAGAGATTCACCACAATTACATGTGATAAAATTTTTGTGCCCCCAAGCACCTAGGTTAATTCTACAGATTGACTATTGTGAATAGTGTCACAACCAATATGGTAGTTCAGATAGTGAATGTAAGACAAAATCATATGCAAGTAGTAGAGGAAATAGTCACGAAAAGTGGCAGTGATAAAGCTCTTGAAAGTAGATGGAAATGAGCCACACTAATTCTCCGTCTTTAGCCTAGACAGTGTCTGCAGCACTGGCTGCATCCTTCTGCTAGTGCACCTCCTACGTGGTAGTTCTACCTATAGTCAAAGTCCTGAGTTCTGTTATCATCACATCCTTTTTGTAGGACATTTATACAAATCCAAGTCTCTAAGCTTCTTTAATTTACTTCTTGTTTTTCCAACCCATTGTAACCTGCACAGGATCAAACCAGACAAAATCTCTACACTGAAAATGGGAAGTGAACAGAGAATCCCACTCAAAACCTAGAGACTATTCACAATTGATACCTTCTTGGAAGAAAAAAAAAGTTTTCTCCAATGGAGCACATTGTTACACTACACACACCGTTTCATATTTTAGGCACACAACTGTGAAATGAATTATAAAAATCAACTCAGTCAGTTACAAATCTGCAAGATTATCATCAACCAAACTTGACCAAATTTGCTTTAACACCACCACAGGATATTGTAAAGCACATTAAAGTAGTTTCAATGACTTAAAAGTTAATATCTCAAGAGAATGGTCTTCGGTACAGGGAAATTCCTTTAGGATTTCTTAAAATATTTTAACTGCTGTGTGATAGACATAAGTAACATTGATCTTAGGTCATTTCTGATTTTCACTCTGGACTCCAAGATACTTACATATACGTAAATGCTAAGATGTCCACCATAAAGAAAACTCCTCATTAAGAAAAGCTTGGTAAACTCAAGGTAAAAGAGGTGTGCTAATACTTTTACTGTTTTTTTAATAATAAAAACAGATTTATATCTCTGAAATTTGATAATTTTTATGTTCCTAGATATGAATCTCTCCATAATATTCAGAGATCTTCTCATAACTGAATGGCATCTGAAGCAGACTGAGACATAAAACAGCAATTAATGTGACTTTCTGGTAGGATAACTTTAGTCTACACAGGAAAGATCACAAAATATTCTATAATAACACAGGTACTGCACACTGAAAGGTATTTTTGCTTCATGTAGCTCTATGAATTGCATTTAGTTATTACAACAATTAAATTTCTACTGATTCCCTCTGATTGATTTGGTTACAGAAAAATCCATTTTGACCATCAAATTAGTAAGATTAGTCAATATGCTCTGTTGAAATATTAATCTCATCCCATGAAACAGACTTTTAAAGCAAACCAAAATTTACCTTCCTAAATTGTCTTAGAATTTATGTTTTTCTATGTCACGATTAAAAACTGAAGTTTACTGTTGAGATTACTTTATTAATTCATTTGCTATAAAAACATATAATATTTTAAGGAACACAGAAGAAATATAAAAGAAAATATCTATTTCTTAAGATGTTGATCTTGCAATTTTCTTTATAGCCTCTTCTTTTTTATGTTTATTTATTACTCCAAGTTACATCTCCATCACAGTGCCCTCTTTACACCCCTCTGAGTCCTGCCATCCCACCCTCTACTCCCCATCACTTCCATCCCAATCCTTTGGAGTGGAGTGTCCCTACATAACAGTCCACTGCCACAGTTCAGCAGTCATAAGAGGGCCAAGAGCCTCCTCATACACTGGGGGCCTACAAGGCAGCACCACTAGGGCAAAGTGTTCATTGACAGGAAAAACGTCTATGATCATGTTCTCTTTGGTGCATTAGTTGTAGTATAGTTATCCTGTACTACATGGATTATAGCCTCTTCTTAAGGCAATGGTCATATGTGCAAAGTAGAGTTCACTCAAGATTGTCACTGGGATGCAGAAACAAGGGCATCGATCCCAGGTAGTGGATACAGAATTGGAATTAGTTCTGTGTTTCCTACTGACTATTATATTTCCCTTCACAGAAGCATGTAACAACTAACCCCCAAAATGTTTGTAATTTCACCAGAAAAAATTTCAGAAATGTTCACAAAAATAAGCAATGAAGTTTATGCACCAGATTTGGGGATATTTTCTTGCACAGGGTTATATATGATAATGGAGAAAATGAGATCACTATGGTCAGTGAAACTGAATTAAACTTTTATTGAGTAATGTCGCTTATAAAATGTCCCTTTTTAAAAAAAAGTCGATGGGAAAAATGTCAGAGATTGAGTTATTGATTAAAATAAGCAAGAATTATAATCTAGGAACATTTATTTCTTCATTCTAAGGTGATTTAATTCAAGATGAATTGCCAAACAGCCCTTAGTCTTTTGTGATTTTTCTGTCCTCTCTAATATATATTAGTTAAACACAAATTTACCACTAACTCCGGTACATCTAACTATTTACTTGTTCTGAGACAAAGTCTCATGCATTCCAAGCTAGTCTTCACTCAATAACTGAAGGATGATCTTGAACTTGGTCCCCCTGCATCTGCCTCATGAGTACTGCAGTGTCGGGCAAACACCATGAATGCTTTTTTCCTTGTGAGACATTGAGTATGGAGTAAGGAGTTGAATGCATGCTGATCACTCATTCTACCAATTGAGCTATATCCCTTCCTTCCACAATCCTTTTTTGAAAATTCTGCTCCTAAAAACATGTTTCTCAAATTGGATGATAATTGATTTAAATGTACATTAAGAACCCCAAAACATGGCACTGAAATTATTTGAGGACAATAAAAATGTATGAGTACATTAAATTTGCATGATATCTTCATACACACATGGAACCATAATCCCTTTCCACTTTAAGTGCTCCCCAGAATTATTAAAATATTCCCATGAATTTCAAAGATATTGGCTCTTTAAGAGTAAAAGGAACCCTAAAAGTACAGAAGCTACATGCCAGACCTTGAATGATGTTTGCAGAAGAAACTATTCTTCAATACAAAATAATAATAATAATAATAGGGGAAAATGGTCAGTTCAGAGTAGCAATCTTGCATCATTCTTACTTGTCAACAGAGATACTGATGTTGACTGAGGACAACTACTCCCTATCAACAGAATTCATCCTGGTGGGATTCTCAGATCACCCAGACTTGAGGATCCTTCTATTCCTGGTGTTCTCTGCCATATATCTGGTCACCATGGTGGGGAATCTTGGGCTAGTTGTATTGATCTACATGGAACACCGTCTTCACACACCCATGTACATCTATCTGGGCAACCTGGCTCTGATGGACTCCTGTTGCTCCTGTGCCATCA
>CAJQZJ010032464.1:4572237-4718118 GCA_907164525.1 Lophiomys imhausi
CATCCTTTTTACTATATTCACAATGAAGTCCAAAGAGGGAAGAAGCAAAGCCTTATTCACTTGTGCCTCCCACTTTCTGTCTGTGTCAATATTCTATGGTTCTCTTCTCTACATGTATATTAGACCAAGTTCGGTTAATGAAGAGCATAAAGACATACCTGTTGCTATTTTTTATACTCTAGTAATTCCTTTATTAAATCCTTTTATTTATAGTCTGAGAAATAAAGAAGTAATCAACGTGATTAAAAGAGCCATGAGGAAAGGACGATTTTGTAATCATGTGAAACAGGTATCTTCTCCCCTGGACAATTTATTTCCACTGGATACTAGAATTCTTTAACACTACAGGTATGGAAAAAGGAGAAAATGACACAAAGAAAAAATGTTAATACATTAGGCTGTTTGCATCAGATTATTTTGAATAGAAATACTTTACTAAAATATGCTTCTAATATCTGATAAACTCGGACCAATTTGAACTACTAAGATGATTCATGGATGTGACAGTTTTTTACATATTCAACAAAATTAAAAGATCAAATTTAGTATAATGTAATCTTCACCTCAATGTTATCAAATTTCTTGATCCCAAAACATAATCAACTCAAATCTCAGGAAGATTGCAAGTTCTCAAATATGAGTCTTTTTTTTAATGACACCATTGTTGGGTAGTAAACTTAATGTTAGTATGTGACCTTTTTCATCTGTCTTTTGCTTTTTGAGATACTATGTGTGTAAACTTTCATTTGCACAGAGCATATGGTCTCTTGTTAAGAGTATTTCATAAGTGGTATGTATAATTTTGCTCTCATTCTATAAGGTAGATTATTTGTATTCTAAGGGCTTGTTATCATATAATTTAAAATGATGCTCTCTATGATGAAATTTCTAAGGAGTTTATTTTTCATATAATTTTTTATTTGTTCATCAATTGGCATTTTATTTATTAAATATGTTGATAAACAAAAATTTTCTGTTGTGATCACTGATTTTTTTTTGTTTGTGTGATTAACAGAACAAAAACCTGTCACTAATCATTGGTATGTTCATAGCATAAGTACAAGACAGTGATGGCATGTTCAAGTAATTCATGAGGTAGCAAATTAGTGGATTTAATCCATGGTATTTGGCCATCACTCCATTGTCCAAATATAAAACAAAGATAACTTACCATAAACATCTCATCTGCTAAGCACTATGTGAGACTTTAAACATTTAGCACAACCAAGTAATTAGGTATTTTTTAGTGTTTTTCTTGAATAAAATATCTCATACGCAGAAACACTGTGTATCTTCACTAAGCTCATTCAAGCAAGCCCAATGCATCTGGGATCTGAGTCAATACTGCCCTTTCCCACATGTTTGTGTTTCACCATATGGAAGTATATTGACTCTACTATTTAGTTTTTGAATAACTTCAGAACTAAACTGTACCTTAAAGATGAAAAAAGATTATACTTGCAATGAAACAGAAGTTAGACTGGCATTTATGCTTATTAAAATGAGTGTGCTCCTGAGAGGGGGAATTAGGGGGAACAGTCTGAGAAAGCTAACCAAGTGTCAAACCATTGGAGAGAGGTTTGAGACACAAGGCAGAAGTGACTGAGAACCTTAAATGCTACCCTCTGGATCTAAACTGGATTAGAAGCACCATATATGGAGTCACCTAGAAACAGGGTAAGATGATTGTATCTTTCAGAAAATTGATCTGACAATATATTTAATGAGAAAGAATTTGGAATGAGATAAACTTCAAGAATTCACATGTTGAGAGATGTGGGCGGAAATTAAGAACAGTCAAATAAAAGAGATAAGTGCCCAGAGATAAACAGCATGTTATAGAAAAGTGAATCAAATGTTTCTATTGTAGAATAATGAGGTCTCCTACTTATTCCTGTCTAATGCTGCTTATGTTGAATTTCTAGAATAATGCCTGGCATTTTGAGAAACCAGTAGTCAAGAGTGCTTTCAATATGCCTTACTTAATATACAACAGTTTTATTATTTTTACTTTGGAATTTGTTTTTATTTTTTAGTTTTAAACTCTTATATGAGGACTACTGACAGGAATAGTTATATATACAAAAGTTTGTGTGTAAGTGCATCACCAAGAAGATTGTGAGACTTTGGATTAGATCCATACTTCACGCTATTTTTATTTTATTTTGAGATTATAATATAAACACATCATTTCCCTCTTCTTTTTCCTCCCTCCAAACCCTCCCATAAACCTCTCCTTGCACTTTTGGATTCATAACATCGCTTTTCATTAATGGTTATTACATGTGTATATATGTAATATATGTAACATATTTTAATGTAACTTACTTAATTTCTATAATGTTACTTGTCTGTGTGTTTTCAGGCATGACAATTGCTATTGGGTAACGTTGGTGTACTCTACTTAACCAGAATTATATCCACTGGTTATCCTTAAATTTCCTAGTATTTCTAGAATCTTTGTTATGCATTTCTGCATCACACACCCCTAAGCTGTTAGAATGCAATCACAGAAAAAAAAAGAATTGTGATGATGAAAGGTAATGGCAACTCATGAAATAATTCAACCTTAAAGTTTTGCTACATATAATAGTATGGGCTAACATCTGTGCTCTCTTTGGGTCTGCAAGACATCTGTCCTGGTCCTTTGGGCTTTTAGAGTCTCTGATGTGAAGTCAGGTGTGATTCTGATAGGTCTGCCTTTATATGTTACTCCACCCTTTTCTCTTGCAGCTTTTTATTCTGTACATTTAGTGTTTTGATTGCTATGTGGTGTGAGGAATTTCTTTTCTTGTTTAATCTATTTGGTGTCCTGTAAGCCTCTTGTATGTTTATAGGAATCTCTTTCTTTCGGTTTGGGGAATATTCTTCTATGATTTTCTTGAATTTCCCTTGGAACTGTGAGTCTTCTCTTTATTCTATTTCTATTATTCTTGGGTTTCAACTTTTCATGTTGTCCTTGATTTCTTGGATGATTTCCTGGATATCTTATAACATCTCAGGAATTTCCTAGATTTCACATTTTCTTTGACAGGTATATTGATTTCTTCATTTGTATCTCTTGAGATTCTCTTTTCTATGTATTGTATGGTATTGGTTATGCTTACGTCTGTCATTCTTCTTTCTCTTTCCTAAGTTTTCCAGCTTCAGGATTACCTCAGCTTGTATTTACTTTATTGATTCTAATACCATTTTTAGGTCTTGAACCATTTTATGCAATTCCTTTTCCTGATTGATTCTATTTTCCTGTATTTCTTTAATGGATATACTCATTTCCTTCACCATTTAATTATATTTCCCTTGAGATGGAGATGTCTAACTTGTATGATCCTGAAATCCAGAGGGTCTCCTCAGGAAGGATGGTAGAACTGTTGACTGGAGGTTGGAACCATGCAATCATGGTACTTGAGAGCCATCCTTGGGAAGGTAGTAAGGGCCAGAGGGATGGAGGTAGTGTGTCCATAGAACACAGGATCCATCCTCTGGAATTCAGGAAGATGGGAAAAGCCAGGAGGCCAAGGGCTAGAACTGTGAGTTCCTGGAAACCTCCTCACACTGGAGAAACCCACATGGTTTTTGTTGTTGTTGTTGTTTTTCAGATTCAGTAGCACAGTCACTCATTCACTCTGCAGTCATTTCACTCCTGCTATCTGGATGTTTGTACTGGGTTCTGTCATCTTGGAATCTCTCCCTTCAGTACAATGTTGATGGGAAGTTGCAAAAGTGGACATATCTGGACTAAATAGGTGGCTTAGTGGTTAAAAACATTTGCTGTGTGAGGCTAATGACCTAAGTTAGGTTCCAGAACCCACATAAAAAAATGCAATGTCATATACTCTGAAATGGGAGATGCACATATGAGAATCTCCTGAAAGACTGCTAGCCAGCTAGCCTGTCTATCACATAAGGCACTAACAAGCTAGATTCTTTCTCAATAAAGTGGAAAATGAGAACTGACTCCCCAAAGCTGCCCTCTAACCTCCACATCCACCCTTTGATATATGTGTTGGAGCACACATATACACAAAATAAATTATTATTGTTGTTGTCGTTATTATTATTATATTAATATGTGGTCAGAGGGGGAAAGTAGAGATACTTATCTTTTCAGAAAAACATTTAGTCTGCTGTTGACCTAAAGGAATTATATCACTCCACTCAATCGTATTAGCTTTTTATTTCATGAAGGGTTGGTGACTTTTTTCAAATCTTTTTCTGTCTCTTGAGAAGGTCATAACCTCACATTGCATTCTTGAAGCCATTTCCTTTGCTTGTGGGATACAATCCATTTTATATGTTGCAGCAGTATTGTATTGTTTTTTTGAAGATTTTTACATATGTATTTATAACAGGAAGCTTACAGTTTTCCTTTCTTGTTCTAGCTTTGCCTAATTTTGACAACAGAAGAATGTTAACCTCTTTAGAATAGTAAAGCATGCTATTCCTTCCATAATTTTTAATTAGTTATAAGTAATTAATTTTTGTAATAAAAACTCTGGTACAATTTGCTGGTAACATCTTTTTGTCCTGGTCATTTTGATTTAGAAGTTTTTAAAATTATAAATTTGATGTATTTTACTTTTTATAAATGAGTGCAGATTTTATGTCTCTTCATTAATCTGTCTCAGTACTCTATATCTTTTCTGGGAATTCATCTACTTTATAGGTTATCAAATTTGTCATCACACAATTTTCCACAGCATATTTTGTAGTCCATTTCTTTTCTAAATTATCAGTCGTAACATTTTTCTTTGCCATCACTGAATTCAATGCTATTTCTCTAAAATTTTTGTTAATACAATAATTAAATTTCTGCCAATTTTATTGGTCTTTTCAAGTAGCTGGCTTGTGGCTTCATTACTTTTCCCTATAGGTTTTCTCTTTTCTCAATAATTTCTGTTTTAATATTTATTGTTTCTTTCTACCTCCTGGTATAATTTTAGTTTTCTCTTATTTTTCTGAAATTGAAAAATTAGATTACTTTTTCACTTTCTTTTTCTTCTGCATACTTTAAATGTTTACAGTAATAAATTCCTCCAATAGGGAATCCAAGATGCTGGCAGACTGCACAGATGAGTTTTGAATGGAGGGAAAACAGCTATAATACCACAGAGTTATAAGATGCTGCACAACAATCTGAGAGGCACAAACCCAGTGGGTTTCAGCCAGCAACCCAGAGACTAATAAAAGTCCCTGGGAGAGACTATCGGACACTCAGAAAAACACCCGCAGAAACTGGAGAAGTTGCAGAAGCTGGGAAAGTAGAAGAATCATCACCAGGAGAGGATCCATGGGTATGAGCCACTCAAATACCCAGCGAGCAGCTCTGAACCCCAGAGAGTGGTACTCACCACACTCCTGGGCTCCCAGATTCCACACAGGTATTCTGGCACTGGGGGTGGGGGGGGGGGGAGATCAGCAGAGCCAGGGGAACAGGTATACACTCAGCAAACAGAAGTCATGAACCAAATGGACCTAACAGATATCTACAGAACGTTTCACCCAAACACAAAAGGATACACCTTCTTTTAGGCACTGCATGGAACCTCTTCCAAAATTGACCATATAGTGACACACAAAGCAAACCTCAACAGATACACGAAAATTAAAATAACCCCTTGCATTTTATCAGACCACCATGGAATAAAGCTGGACTTCAATAACAACAGAATTAATAGAAGGCTTACACATTTATGGAAACTCTCTACTTAATGACCACTGGGTCAGGAAAGAAATAAAGAAGGAAATCAAAGACTTCTTAAAATACAATGAAAATGAAGGCACAACATACCCAAACCTATGGGACACAATGATAGCAGTGCTATAAGGAAATTTCATAGCACTAAGTGCTTTCAAAAAGAAAATCATGAGAGCTCATATTAGCGAATTAACAGCAGAAATGGAAGAACTGGGAGAAAAAAAGAAGCAAACACTCCCATGAGGATCAGAAGGCAGGAAATCGTCAAACTTAGGGCTGAAATTAACAACTTAGAAACAAAAAGACTAATACAAAGATTCAATGAAAGCAAGAAATGGTTCTTTGATAAAATCAATAAAATAGACAAACCCTTAGCCAAATTAACTAAAAGGCAGAGGGAAAAAACCCAAATCAACAAAATCAGAAATGAAATGACATTGAGGAAATCCAGAGAATCTTTAGGTCCTAATTTAAAAGTCTGTACTCCACCAAATTTGAAAAGCTAACTGAAATGGAAATTTTCTTGATAGATTCCACCAACCAAAGTAAATCAAGATCAGGTTAACAGATTAAACAGCCCTATAACCCCTAAGGAAATAGAAACAGTCATTAAAAATCTCCCAACCAAAAAAAGTCCAGGGCCAGATGGTTTCAGCACAGAATTCTACCAGACCTTCAAAAAAGAGCTAATACCAATACTGTCAAGCTCTTCCACAAAATAGAATCAGAAAGAACATTGCCAAACTCATTCTATGGGGCCACAGTCACCCTGATTCCTAAACCACACAAAGACCCAACAAAGAAAGAGAACTTCAGACCAGTTTCCCTCATGAACATAAACACAAAAATACTTAATAAAATACTGGCAAACCGAATCCAAGAACACATCAAAACTATCATACATCATGATCAAGTAGGCTTCATCCCAGGAATGCGGGGATGTTTAAACATATGAAAATCCATTAACGTAATTCACCATATAAACAAGCTGAAAGAAAAAAAAACACATGATCATATCAATAGATGCTGAAAAAGCATTTGACAAAATCCAACACCCCTTCATGCTAAAGTCCTGGCAAGAATGAGAATACATGACCACACCTAGAAATAATGAAGGTGATATACAGCAAGAAAGTAGCCAACATCAAAATAAATGGAGAGAAACTTAAAGCATTTCCTCTAAACTCAAGGACAAGGCAAGGATGCCCACTTTCACCTTATCTCTTCAACATAGTACTTGAAGTTCTTTATAGAGCAATAAGACACCTAAAGGAGATACAAATTGGAAATAAAGAAGTCAAATTATCTCTATTTTCAGACAATATGATAGTATACATGAGTGACCCCAAAAATTATACTAATGAACACTTACACCTGATAAACACCTTCAGCAAGGTGGCTGGATGCAAAATTAATTCAAAAAAATCAGAAGCCCTTCTTCATGCAAAAAATAAATGGGCTGAGAAAGAAATTAGGGAAATAACACCCTTCACAATAGCCAGAAACAATATAAAATACTTTGGGGTAACTATAACCAAGCAAGTGAAAGACCTGTATAACAAGAACTTCAAGTCCTTGAAGAAAGAAATTGAAGAGACCATCAGATGATGGAAAGATCTCCCTCGCTCATGGATAGGTAGGATCAACATAAGAAAAATGGCCATCCTGCCAAAAGCAATATACAGATTTAATGCAATTCCTATCAAAATGCCACCTCAATTCTTTATAAACCTGGAAAAAGCAATTCTAAAATCATATGGAATAGCAAAAAAAAGGAAGAGTAGCTAAATCAATCCTGTACAATTAAAAATAAAAACATCTGGAGGTATCACCATCCCAGATTTCAAGCTGTACTACAGAGCAATAGTAATAAAAATATCCTGGTAATGGTATATAAACAGACCAATGGATAAATGGAATCGAACTGAAGACCCGCAAATGAACCCACACACCTATGTTCAGTTAATTTTTGACAAAGAAGCTAAAACCATACAATGGAAAAAGGACAGCATCTTCAGCAAATGGTGCTGGTCCAACTGGATGTCCATATGTAAAGGAATGAAATTAGACCCTCTTATCACCTTGCACAAGACTTAAGTCCAAGTGGATCAAAGATCTTAACATAAGGCCTAACACTAAATATATTAGAAGAGAAAGGGGAAACCCTCGAACTCATTGGCACAGGTGACAGCCTCCTGAACAGAACACCAACAGTTCAGTCTCTAAGACCAACATGGATCAATAAATGGGACCTCATGAAACTGAAAATCTTCTATAAGGCAAAAGACACTGCTATTCCAACAAAATGGCAACCAATAGATTGGGAAAAATCTTCACCAAACCCACATATGACAGAGGTCTAATATCCAAAATTTACAAAGAACTAAAGAAATTAAATGCCATGAAACCAAATAATCCAATCAAAAAAAAAAAAAACGGGGAACAGAGTGATGGGGTGGTGTTAAGCACCTGCTTGCTGTCTGTTACTTACTTTGACTCTGATTGGTTAAATAAATGCTGAGGACTGGAGATTGGGCAAAGGCAGAGATAGGTGAGACTAAGGTGCGCAGGCTTTTTGAGAGATAGAGAGCATCTTGGGAATAAAGTTGCCAGAGTGAAGCCAGGAGCAGTCAAGGAGGAAACGCCATGGGTTAGATTAAAAAAGATCCTTCCACGTGGCCTGGAATATCAGCTTAGCGTGGAGAATAATAGTCCAAAGGGACATATACATATGGCTATATTTGGGTAATAGAATTATGAGCTAGCTTAAATGGGCTAAGATTGCACAACTCAGGCCTAGGCTTGCTAAAACCACCTGGTGTCTATGTGTATTCATTTATAGTAGCGGGATAAGGATTAATGCTGCCGAACCAATTAAATACAAATACTGGGTAAATAATTTAATTAGCAATATTTTTTCTACAACAGAGCTAAACAGAGAATTCACAAAGGAGGAATCCCTAATGGCTGACAGATACTTGAAGAAATGCACAACATCCTTAATCATAAGAGAAATGCAACTCAAAACGACTCTGAGATTCCATCTCTCTGAGATTCCATCTCACACCTGTCAGAATGGCTAAGATCAAAAACTCAAATGACAGCACATGCTGGCGAGGTTGTGGAGAAAGGGGAACACTCCCCCATTGCTGGTGGGAGTGCAAGTTTGTACAAGCACTATGGAAATCAGTCTGGCGATATTTTAGAAAACTTGGAATAGCTCTACCTCAAGACCCAGCCATACCACTTCTGGGTATACATCAAATGTTTCCTCACCAAACCACAAGGACACCTCCTCATCTATGTTAATAGCAGCTTTAATTATAATACCTAGAAACTGGAAACAACTCAGATGTCCCTCAACCAAGGAATGGATGAAAAAAGACAACCTGTGGTACATCTACACAATGGAATACTACTCAGCCATCAGAACAACGAAATCATGCAATTTGCAGACAAATGGATGAAACTAGAGAAGCTCATTCTGAGTGAGCTAACCCAGACTCAGAAGGATGCACATGGCATCTATTCACTTATAGTCAGATTTTAGCCATATAGTACAGGATAACTATACTACAACCAATGCACCAAAGGGAATATGAACACAGACTTTGTTACCTGTCAATGAGATATTTTGTCCTAGTTGTGCTGCCTTGTAGGCCTCCAGTGTATGAGGAGGCTCTTGACCCTCATATGACTGCTAAATGTGGACATGGACTGATATGTAGGGACACTCTACTCCAGAGGAGTGGGATGGAAGGGATAGGAAGTAGAGGGTGGGGGGGGACCTGGGAGGGGTGGAGAGAGGGCACTGTGAAGGAGATGTAACCTGAAGTAATAAATAAACACTAAAACAATAGGAAAAAAGTAAATAAATTCCTCCAATAAGCACAGTTTTACCTGCATCTATGATATATCTTCATCTCCACTAATGTTGAAGTATTTCTTATTTCTTTTCTTTTTTTATTGAGAATAGATTATTCTCTCATGCAGTACATACCAAACAGTTTACCCTCCCTCCTCTCCTCCAAGCTCCCACCTACTCTCCTCTTAGCCAGATCCATTCTACCTCCATTTCCCTTTGGAAAGGAGCAGGCCTCCAAGAGACAACAACCAAACACAAGACCAGATAAAATATGGCAAGGCAAAAGCCCTCATATTCATGCTGGACAAGGCAAACCAACAGGAAGAAAAGAGTTCTAAGAGCAGGCAAAAGAATCAGACATGCCCACAATATGAGTCATTGATTACTTAAGCAGCATATTTTTTTGAATTTCATGTATTTGTGAGTTTTCCAATTCTTTTTTTTTCTAATTTCATTATAGCATAAAAGGTAAATCAAATTTTTGCCTTTAACCTTTCTTGTAATTTGTTTTTAATGCCAAGTGTATGGCCTACAGGAGAGAGTGTAATATAAAAATGTCAGAACAATATTTGTTCTGTTGTTACTAGGAGGAGCTTGCCAGAGTTCTCTGATTTGTTTACTTTGGTTTTCATATTTGACAAGTCATATTTCTTGTTGATCTAGTTGTTCTGTTATGAAATAGAGGGTTTCACATTTCCAGTTCTGCTTACCAGTCTCTCTTTCAGTCAGTTTGTCATATACTTTGCTTCTGTGTGACTGAATGAATGAATTTATGATGCTAATATACTCCTAATGGACTGAGCTTATCTCTTTGTGAGATGTTCCATTTGATCTCAAATGACATTTTGCTTTAGAGTCTAAGTTGTCCACTTCAAGTATTGACATTCCAATTATGGTTGCTATTTGCTTATTTTTCCTATGATTTTCTTTTAATCTACTTGTATTTTTTATTATAAGTATGCATCTTACATTTAGGGTATATTTGAATCATTTTTTCCAATCCAACAATCTAACTTTTGATGAAACCCATCCAATATGTTCATATTTAATATAATTAATATACATAGAATTGTTCCTGCCCTTTCACTTTTTGTTTTGTATGTTACATGCATTCTTATTCTTCATTTCTTCCTTTACTGTTACTATTTGTTTTAGGTAAATGTTTTCTATTGTTACCTTAATAACTTCCTTTATATTTTTAGCATTACAATTTATCATGCACATATTAATAAAATCAACTTCATATTTTTGCTAATTTAATTCCTATTGCATTATACTTACTTTTCCTCCTTCTGTGGCATTATATTATGATAGATATTACATATATTCATATTATAAACACATGCAAGTCATTACAATTTTTAATTTTGCAATGTACTATTGTTTCTTTAGCCCAAGTTTAATTCCACCCACTTCCTTAGGGCTATTGCTGGAAACTCAATTACACAAGAACCGGATTTCTGGATTTATGAGCCAAGATTACACTATGCATATGTTACCTTATATTGCTTTTTTAATGTTTGTGAGAAAACAAAGAAAATTCATTTCAATTGCTCTAAATAATTTCTTACTTTCATAGATGTTTTTGTTTTATTCTGTGGATATGCATGACCTCCTGTGGCCCTTTCTCTCAATCATTATTATAGGATCGGTTTTCTAGAAGCAAGCAATCTTTTCTGATAATCTGGTGCTATGGTTTGCATTTAGTTTGTGCACTGTGAATTTCTGATAGGAATGTCATGTCCCTGTGATTATTTCAAACATAAAAACTTGGCCTGAGACAACCTGCACTCCAGTGTCACATGGACCAGGTGGGCAAAGCAAGCCTGAGATGACCCTCACACAGTGCCTCATGGGAAAAGCACTCCTCAGATGATCCCAGTCACCCCGAGGCCCAAAGTGACACAAAATGAGCAAGTAAGTGGTAGGGATATGGAAAAGAAGAGAAGAAGAAGGATGTGTGCACAATGAAGAGAGGCAGAACTGAAGGCTCGAGGGTAGTGAGGAACAGCCTGGTGTGAGCAGCAAGTGATGCCACCTAAGGCCATAGCGAGGTCCTGGCCCGTGCTGCTTCAGAGGACCATGTCTGTTACCACCAAAGGACAGGCAGCCCTCCCTGATCTGGGTGCTGCCACCTAGAGCTGTGTTGATGGCTGAGGTTTTCAGAACTGGCCCCAACCCTCACCTGGTCATCGTGGGAGAGCTGGCTCCAAAGGTGTGAGAGCAGGAAGGCATGCCTCACTCCCCACCAGCTATAACACTGAGAAGAATGTGCCCCCCTCCACCTAACCCAGGAAGCATAGTAGATCTGGATGTCATCTTTGTGGGAGTTGCAGCATGAGTGCAGGAGAACTATCCCTGCCCCTTGTCTGTCATGTACTGGCATGGCTGCAGAGAGATCCTCCTCTACCCCTCCCCCACCACCAAACACCTGCAGCAGGCAGGAGAGCTGGCCCTGAGGCCATGAGAGTGGGAGAGTTGCCCTAGCTGCAGCACTCAGGACACCAGACCTTGTAACTTACACAGTACTACAGAAGAATTTTAATCCAGCAACATGGCTGCTCTGGCTAGGGATCACATTCAAAGACATTGTAGGTCTATGTGATCCAACTGGAATGCATTCTGAATTACAATGTAATCTAGCTGGATTATAGACAGGCCCTTAGTACACACTTTTAATCCCAAACAATGAAGATAAGGTTAATTTATAGAAGGGAACAATGATCTTTGAAAGTGACATCTAATTGAGGGACAGACAAATCAGAGAAAGATTTGACAGAATGAGTCAGAGACAGGATATGCCCAACTCTCATGAGAACAGGACAGGAAAGTCAGGCTACTTAAGAGCAGTACAGTAAGAGAGAGAGAGAGAGAGAGAGAGAGAGAGAGAGAGACAGAGACAGAGACAGAGACAGAGACAGAGACAGAAAGAGAGAGTTTTTATAGAGAGTTGATTATCAGGACAATTTTACAGAGAGGGGTTGCATAAAGAAGGGTCTAGACACAAGTAAAGACAGAACAAGCCAGAGAATAAGAAGGAGCCAGAAGATTAAAACATATTTCTAGAATTAGTTTGAGACTAGTCAGAGCATTTCAGTGAGAAAACAAGAGAAACCAGTTTACATCTATCACCTTGGAGAGGAGTTTAGGCCTGAACAGCTGAGTTGAAGTTCTTTTGAGCTCTCAGAAGTTCATCTGAGTTCTCTCACTGGCTGCAGTGAGAAAACAGAAAGAGCTAGAAAGTCTTGAGAATGGCTCTCATCTCAACCCCTCATCTTAGGAAATAAAAACAATATTTATACAGTAGAGTTGACCCTGGTGGCAACTCTGGTGAACACTGGTGAGCCTGCCCCAAAGGCATGGGTGCAACTGCTCTTCGTGGGCTCCAGCACTCAGGAAAGCAGCCCCGCACCTTGCCTGAGCAGCACGATAGAGCTGGCACTGGTGGCAGAGGAATGGGTGATCTGGCCCCAAGGGCAGGAGTGCAGGAGAGCTGGTTCTGCCCCTTCTTGACTGTGGCATTTGGTGAGTTAGCCAGGGTAATGTTGGAGTTCTCACCCTGGTGGTGTGGATACAAGAAAGCAAGCAGGCTGACCACCAGCTCAGCTACCACTTGGGCCTAGACCCAGGGCTTTGAGTTGTCCCACCCGAGCATCTACCCCATCTATGAACTGCTAGAGCTTGTGAAGGGGCTGGTCCTACAGGGCCAAAGCTGCAATATCTCCATGACACAGCACAACAACAGGATATTGGAGAGGAGTCCCCATTAGGATCTAGTATAGATAGTGAAGCAGAAGCCAGAGAGGGGCCTTGAATCAGACAAACACCTCATTGCAATGAACATTTACAGATGTGGCCAAAAGGGTATACTATAGGACACTGTGACACTACAGCTTCCACAAGATTTTTTTTTCTTTTGTGGTGAGGCTGCAAGGGCAGCGGGCAGATACAAAGGGATGAAGATATAAGTGGTATTGGGCTATATAATGTGAAATTCACAAAGAATCAATAAAAAGATAATTTAAAAAAAACAAAAAACTTAGTCTGAATATGTATTAGGATTAGAAAATACTATCAGTTTGGATACCCCATAGCTATATATGCTTCATAAAAGCACAGAGAAAAGACTGTAATGAATGTACACATATTTATTCCTGATGTATCATCATATGAAATCTTGTGCTGTCTCAGGGCTTAGACTGCCATTGTTTCTACATTGTGGCCATTTTTCGAACTCTCTACTTAAGTGGCTGGATGAATTTCATCTTGCTACATTCAAGATTTTCTCATTTAAACATTTTTACTGCAGAGTGACTTTTGGTGATTGGCTGTGAGATTATTTTTACTTGCAACTACTTTGACTTCCTGAGTGGGCAGGTTAGGGAACTATCGGTCATTATTAGAACAAAAACTGTTTGTTTCTTTCTCCCTCATTGGCTCCTGGTTATGCATATGATGTATTTGGTAGTGTCCCTTTATTATTTCCACAGTCTTCATTATTATGTTCTATTAATTGTGTATTCTCTGTTAATGTATTTCCAAATTCAGTGGCTTTCCCTTCTGTTGGTTAAAAGGGTGTTGAGATATAATAGTGAATTTTTATTTGACTTGGAATTTTTAATTCAAATATTTGGTGCTTTAAGCCTTTGTTTTATTGATAACCTGTATTTCATGCAAAACTGCCTTTGGGCCTACATTACTTTATTTAACTGTGGTTCCACTCATTCTTTGAACATACTTGTCAGAGCTGCATCTTTTGTTTTCTTCTATCCAACATCCAGTTGCTCTCACAAGCACTGTGATTACCTACTTCTGGTGTCCACTGGGCTCACCACTTGGCCTCTTATGGTTGTTTGAGGACTGGTGATAATGGTTGTACTTAAAGATGGCATTTATTCAGCAATCTCCATACTCACTTGCTCATCTACGGAGACCAGTGTTGCTGTTTAACTTTTGTCTGGTGACTAGCTGTACTATATCTGTGACATCTGTTTCTCCTGCAGAATGAACACTCTGGTGTTGGTTTGCAGAGGGTGAGACCGAATGAAACAAGCATATAGTCACTGGCAAGGACTGTGCAGTGAACCCAAGTCTTATTGTCTATTTTTTAGTCACTCTCATCCTTAAGTTCCAATGATACTGATTGACTGTGCCATTATTTTTTACAATACCCTGGATAATAGCTTATTATACAATAATGTCCAATTCAATTTAGTCCTTTGTGCAATGATAAATTTTAATACATGCCTATTATTTTTGATAGTTTCATGCATGAATACAATTAATTTAATTTTTTCACATATGTATACAATTAATTTGGATTATATTCACCCCACATTTTCCCCACTCCAACTCCTCTTAGACCTACCCATATATTCTCCTCCTACTTTCCTGTCCTTCTCAAAATATATATATATATACACATAATTATTTATTTTCTTAGATTATAATATAATTAAAATTCCTTCCCCTTTTCTACCTTCAAGCCCTCCCGTATGCCCTTCCCCACTTTCCTTCAAATTTATGTCCCCCTTTTCTTATCAATTGTTACTGCATTTTTTTTTCAGAAAAAAACCTTTTAAGTCCATATAATGCCACTTGTATTTACGTTTTCAGGACTGATCTTTTTGGTACTGGACAATTAATTTGTGTACTTTTCCCTGGGTAAGGCGCCCTTTCCCATTCCCAGCTTTCCTTGGTGCCATATAGTTTTTGTGCAGGGTTGAGGCCTACTGGGTGTTTATTCATCCAGTGTGACATTTTTATTGATGTCATCCTTATTCAGCTCACATTTGAATAGTCATGTTGACAAGACATTATGGATGTAGTTTCTGATATTACTGGGAGACACAATCTCACACCAAACACCTTGATCCTCTGGCCCTTACATTCTTTCCTATCCTCTTCAGCAATGTTTCCTGAGCTGGACATGCAGGAGTGTTTGTAGATGTATCATTGAGATTTGGATCCACAACTCTGCATTTTGATTGGTTATACTTTTCTGTAGTGATCTCTGTCTGCTGAAAAAAAATTTCCTTGGCCAGACTTGGTGTCACATACCATTAATCCCAGCATTTTGAAGGCAGAGTTAAGAAGATCTCTTTGGGTTTGAGGCCAGTCTGGTCTACAAAACACATCCAGAACAACCAGGGCTACATTGAAAAACACTTAAAAGTCCAATTACAGAGCTAATTGGTTACTGCAAAGGTATATGTGCCATGACTAGGGTTATCATCCCATGTTGGTCATTAAGATAGTCCATAGATGTCATGGTTAGGTAGGACTGTTCATGCCTCCTTTTTTTTTAACCTTAAAGGAGGCCTTCTGGTGCAATAAAATCTAGTCCTCCAGGAGAGGAATTTCAAATCTGTTCCAGCTCTGGAGTCTCTGGGCCCTGTTTCTGAAGTTTGTGGCATCTTCATTATATACAAACTTACCTTTTTCTACAATATTTCCAAATTTGTGTCTAAATGGTTTCTACATTTTGAGTAGTTTGCCAGTTGCAACTGTTTTCTTAAGAGTGGTCTTCCGAGACAATCCTGGAGGTGGAAAATCAAGGGGAGACAATAAGAACTGCAGACGTGAGTATCAAAAATAGGATACAAGAGATGGAAGACAGAATCTCAGGCATGGAAGATTCGATTGAAGAAATCAGTACAACAACCAAAGGAAATGAGAACTCTAAAAAAGTTCTCAGCCACAATATCCAAGAAATCAAGAACTCAATGAAAAGATGGAACCTAAGAATTATAGGCATAGAGGAAAGAGAAGACACCTGACTCCAACATCCAGGTACATCTTCAACAAAATCATAGAAGAAACTTCCCAAATATAAGAAAGAGATGCCAGTAAAATTCCAAAAGGCATATAGAACAACAAACAGGTTAGACTAGAAAAGAAACTCCCCTCGCCACATAATAATCAAAACTCCAAGTATACAGAACAAAGAAAGAATATTAAAAGCTATAAGAGGAAAAGATCAAGTAACATATAATGGCAGACCCATTAGAATTACACCTGACTTCTCCTCAGAAACTTTAAAAGCCATAAGGGCCTGGGCAGATGTCCTATGAGCCCTGAGAGAACATAGATGTCCAGCCACTCTA
Organism: Lophiomys imhausi; assembly: GCA_907164525.1. Taxonomy (NCBI): domain Eukaryota; kingdom Metazoa; phylum Chordata; class Mammalia; order Rodentia; family Muridae; genus Lophiomys; species Lophiomys imhausi. Next base: position 4,588,907 of record CAJQZJ010032464.1, read on the forward strand.
CTATACCCAGCAAAACTCTCTATCAACATAGATGGAGAAAACAAGATATTCCATGACAAAATCAAATTTAAACAGTATCTACCCACAAATGCAGCACTACAGAAGACCCTAGAAGGAAAATTCCAACCCAGAGAAGATAACTACACCCAAGAAAACAGAGGAAGCAAAAATCTCCACTGCAGCTAAACCAAAAGAAATACACAAACACCATCTACATCAAAATAATAGGAAATAACAACATGTGGTCATTAATATCCATCAGCATCAATGGACTCAACTCCCTAATAAAAAGAAACAGGCTTACACAATGGATCCATAAATCATTTTGCTGCATACAAGAAACACATCTCACTAACAAAGATAGACACTACCTAGAGTAAAGAGCTCGGAAAAGTTTTTCCAAGCAAATGGGCCCAGGAAGCAAGCTGGAGTAGCCATCTTAATATCAAATAAAATAGATTTTCAACTGAAGTTAATCAAAAAAGATAGAGGAGGGCACTACATACACATTAAAGGAAAAATTCATGAAGATGAAATCTCAATACTGAATATCTATGCCCCAGGTACAAGGGCATCCACATTTGTAAAAGAAACCCTTCTAAAGCTTAAACCACATATCGATCCCCACACATTAGTAGTGGTAGACTTCAATACTCCACTCACAACAATGGACAGGACATTCATTGAGACAGAAACCAAACAGAGAAATAATAAGTCTAACAGAGCTCATGAACCAAATGGAACTAACAGAAATCCACAGAAGAATTCACCCAAACACAAAAGAATGCACATTCTTCTCAGCACCACAGGGAGCCTTCTCCAACATCGACCATATAGTTGGACACAAAGCAAACCTCAACAGATATAAGAAAATTGAAACAACCCCTTGTATCTTATCAGACCACCATGGAATAAAGTTGGACTTCAACAACAACACAAATAACAGAAAGCCTACACATTCATGGAAACTGAACAACTCTCTTCTCAGTGGCTACTGGGTCAGGGAAGAAATAAAGAAGAAAATAAAATACTTCTTTAAATCCAAACTAAATGAGGCACAACATACTTAAGCCTATGGGGAAAAAATGAAAGCAGTGCTTGCTATGAGGAAAGTTTATAGCACTAGTGGCTTCAAAAACAAAATCATGACAGCTCATATTAGCAAATTAGCAGCAGAACTGGAATAACTGGGGGAAAAAAAGCAAACACACCCAAGAGGAGCAGAGGCAGGAGATCATCAAACTTAGGACTGAAAATAATAACTTGGAAACAAAAAGACCAATACAAAGAATTACCAAAAACAAGAGTTGGTTCTTTGAGAAAATCAAAAAACTAGACAAACTAGCTAAGATAAAGAGGGAAAAACCCCAAATTAACAAAATCAGAAACAAAAAGGGAGAAATAACAACAGACATTGAGGAAATCCAGAGAATCTTAAGGTCCTACTTTAAAAATCTGTACTCCACCAAGTTTGAAAACCTTAGTGAAATAGAAATTTTTCTTGATAAATTCCACCTACTAGGTGACAACTTCCTGAACAGAACACCAACAACTCAGGCTCTAAGACCAACAATCAATAAATGGGGCCTCATGAAACTGAAAAGCTTCTGTAAGGCAAAAGACACTGTCATTCGAACAAAATGGCAACCTACAGATTGGGAAAGATCTTCACCAACCCCACATCTGACAGATGGCTAATATCCAAAATTTACAAAGAAATCAAGAAATGCAATGACAAGAAACCAAATAATCCAATCAATAAATGGGGAACAGAACTAAACAGAGAATTCACAAAGCAGGAATCCCTAATGGCTGAGAAACACTTGAAGAAATGCTCAGCATCCTTATACATCAGAGAAATGCAACTCAAGACAACTCTGAAGTTCCATCTCACACCTGTCACAATGGCTAAAATCAAAAACTCAAATGACAGCACATGCTAGTGAGTTGTGGAGAAAGGGGAACACTTCTCCATTGCTTGTGAGAGTGTAAGCTTGTAAAACTACTATGGAAATCAGTCTGGCAATATCTTAGAGAACTTGAAATAGCTCTACCTAAAGACCCAGTCATACCACTTCTGTGTATACATCCAAATGATTCCTCACAAAACCACAAGGACATTTCCTCATCTATGTTCATAGAAGCCTTATTTGTAATAGCTAGAAACTGGAAACAACCCAGATGTCCCTCGACCAAGGAATGGATACAAAAAAACAAAACAAAACAAAACAAAAAAAACCTGTGGTACATCTACACAACGGAATACTACTCAGCCATCAGAAACAATGAAATCATGCAATTTTCAGCCAATGGATGGAACTAGAGATGCTTATCCTGAGTGAGCTAACCCAGAGTCAGAAGGATGTACATGGCATCTATTCACTTATAATTGGATTTTAGCCATATAATACAGGATAACTAAGCTACAACCAATGCACCAAGGGGAACAGGAACATAGACTTTTTTAACCTGTCCATGAGACACTTTGCTCTAGTGGTGCTGCCTTCTAGGCCCCCCAGTGTATGAGAAGGCTTTTGGCCCTCATATGACTGCTGAACTGGGGTGGGGGACTGATAGGGACACTCCACTCTGGAGGAGTGCGATGGAAGGGATGGGGGTAGAAGGTGGAAGGGCGGGACTGGGAGGGATTGAAAAGGGCACTGTGATGGAGATGTAACCTGAAGTAATAAATTAACATAAAAAATTTCCAAATGTGTAGGAAAATTAGGAATATTTTATTTTCTTAAATGCCTTTTTTGAATGGCTCACATTTTTTATATGTGAGAAGAGAATAGGGATCAAACAACAACTGTCTGCTTTTTCGGTTCACCCCTTAGAGGAAGCTTCACCTCAATATATTGTGATAAGCTCTCACTCAGGGTTAGAATAATCTGAAGCCACATATAACATTATTGTAAATATTTTTAAAAAACAAAGCAATCCCATTAATATCAGAAATGAGACAGGGCTCTCTATTATCCCCACTCCTCTGCAATGTGCTGGTTATGACAATAAGTCATGATAGAGAAATAAGGTATACACATAGGAAGAGAAGTCATATTGTTCCTATTTGCAGATAATTGTATTATACATCAGAGACCTAAAAGTTCCACCAGAAAGCTTCTAGAAGTGATCAATGTTTTAATCAGATGCAGGATACAAAATCAACTTACATAAACCCAATAACAAACATGCAAAGAATGAGATAATGGGAAAACTATAATTCTCAATAGACTCAAAAAATAAATAAAACATGTAGGAATAAACCCAACCAAGGATGAAAAAGACTTCTATAATTAAAATCTTAAATATATGAAGATATTGAAGGCACAAGAAGATAAAAAAGACCTCTTACATTCGTGGATTGGTAGCATGAATATTGTGAAGACAGCCATTCTATCAAAGGTAATTCATATATTTATAATACCAATCAAAATTACCATGACACTTTTCCACAGTAATATCTAAAAAATCATGTTTCATATGGAAACACAAAGACCTCTGATAACCAAAAAATCCTAGCAATGTAAGAGGTCTGGGTGTACTACCATACTGGATTTCAAGCATATTATGAAGCTCTAGTAATAAAACAGAATGGCAGTGTCATAACAACTCTTCAAAGGCATTTCTCTCTTTTACACGCTGGCCTAATGATGAGTGATTTGTTCTACTACACACATCAGCTGTGATGTGCTGTCTCATCACAGGCCTGAATCAAAAATGCCAACAACTCCTGAACTGAAACCTTCCAACCATGAGCCACGATAAACGTTCATATGTGAAAAGGTGATTATTCCAGGTATTTCTTTTTTCATTTTTTTATAATTTATTTTTTATTTCTTCAAGTTACATCTCAATCTCAATACCCTCCCTACTCCCCCCTCCCGTCCCACCCTTCCACCCTCTTCCCCCTCAACCCCCCATCCTCTACCCTTTTTTTGTTTAAGGTATATCTCCCCCCCCCCCAACAGCTCCCCCTTTCAGTCCAACAAGTGGTTCTTTCTCTTATAACAATAAATACAATACAAAACAACAGAAATAAATAGGCCACAATTATGAGAGTTATATAGCTTAGCATACGTTCCCAATGTCCAGTCCATACATATTTGGCACCTGACTTTAACATTCTACTATCTAACCATCTCCATGAGTTTAAAGTTCTATATCTAACTCAGATTTCATACTAACTTGCCTCACAATTTTAAAAACATCTTCTTAGATCCAGAACACCCTCTTGATTCCTAAACAACTCAAAATTTCACTATGAGATTCTAGCTATCTATTCTTCAACCACCTCAGAGACTTCAGAGGGATAAATATATATGATTATATAGGAAGTGCAGGGCCTGCATCTTGCAAAACTAAGAAATGACATACCAGTGGCTGCCTGGACAGCTCCCATTTTCTTTTCCAGGTATTTTTAAAAATGAGAATCAGCTCACTACTCCAGTAACCAACTAAAACCACAAAATTGAGATTGGAGGATGATAAGAAATTAACACTAAATGTTGGGTATAAGAAGCAAGGATTTGAAGGAAAGGATTTTCAAGATGCTGCTTCTGATTTGTAGCCAAATTACTCATTATTTTAGTTAATATGTAAAAGTATTAAGGATATTATAACTTTAGAGAAGATTTAGAAATTGTGTTTTGTCATTTAAAAGAGATAAGAAAGGTCCAACCTTTGCTAATGCAGGACTTTCTCCTCTCCAAGGTAGCAATCTTAACCCAGTTACAACTTTCACTGTGAAATTTTTGCTGACCAAGTAGGAATTTTTCCTTCTCACTTGCTATTTTTAATTCAAAATGGTAAATAGCATAAGCTTAAATTAATTTCCTTTTTGAGTCTTTTAAATTGGTATAGAAATAGGTGTTTGTATTATTTGTTATGTCTCAAAGGATATATGTAATTATATCCAATTTAGTTTGGATACAGAGTTCAGAAGATTAGGTCTCTCAGGCCATCCTCTGATATCAATGCCAAGTAATTCCCCTTAGAATTATTTCAAACATTTGAATAATTCTCTACCAATGACATGCACACGTAGTCTCCTAAATGGCCAAGTGAACAGACATTTCCTGCTGGGCCCTCTTTAAAATCACATCAAGCAAATAACAAGCATCTATACAATTCTGATCAGAGAAATCCAGGTGAGAAAGAATTTAAATGTACTTTTCTAGAAATATTAGTGCCTTGAAACATGTCATTCTCTATGTCAGGATTGTCTTTTTTGGGATTGGAATTTCTGAATTTTAAGAAGTTGAAATCCTTTTTTTCCACACATTTTTGTCCAAATACTAGAGAAATAGTCACATTCATGTGTGTCACTTCTGAATTCAAGAGAAGCCCAAATTTACCAAGTTGAAAGGGTACTTTCATAGTAATATGGAAATGCATTTGTAATGTTTTGAGATTATTTTAAAATAATAACATCATAATTCCATTTTTCTGAATGACATTTAATTTTTTTTGCTCAGGGCATTCCCTATGTGTACTAAACAAGTTATATGAGAAAGGATTAACTTTACATCACATATTTTTTAAATTCTCAATGAAATTTGAGAAACCACTCTAGCTTATGATTCTTAGACAAATGCCATTGTAAAATTTATTTTTATCAATTATAATCAATCTGGAAATTGGAGAAAATAATGTTCAGTGAATTCAATTTGACACAAAAACATATTTAGTTGAAAATTATCCAATACATATATTTCATTTATTTATTTTCAATAATGTTCCCAAGTGTTTCATTTTCAAGAAATCTAAGATTTAAAGGCCAGAAATATTTTTGGTAAACCAAAAACTAAGATACCTTCTTTTGTTGCTGTAAAACTTCTCCTCTGTTCCTGAGTTTAGAGTAGAGCTATGGTCTTAGTAACTATCTAAATCTCTGTTTCTATAGAAATGCTTCATAGGACCAACTACCCATCTAGGGAAAATACATAGCACAGAGTAAGTGCCCAATAAATCTTAAACAAGTGTACTGTAAAAAAAAAAAAGCTATAAAATTCTATGCATTTTTAATAAGTGTAAGAACTGTACAATCAAGAAATAGCATAGTGTGCAATAGGAAGCTCTTAGCCCTCATATGACTGTTTAACTGAGAGGGGCTGATATGTAGGAACACTCCACATCGGAGTGTGATGGGTGGCAGAGGGAGGAGTGGGTGGAAGGGTGGAACCAGGAGGGGTGCAAAGAGGGCACTATTATAGAGATGTAACTTTATGTAATAAATAACCTTTATAATAAAAAAATACATCTTTGAAAAATAAAAAAATGTTTAAAAAAAAAGGAATACCATAGTAACACTAAGTCCTGGAAAGACTGAAAGTTGACCTCAAAGAGATACTATTTCCACAGTGGAAAGTGATCTGAACACTGCATGACTAGCCTATATGAGTGTGTTCCTCAATGCTTAGGAAGCGCACCAGAGTGTCTGTAATTATAACTTCTAACTGCCAATGCCATTATCACAAAATATACTTGCTCTTTGGCTCTGCTGTGAGCTCATTCACTGTAAACCTGTCATATGCAGAAAGCATTAGCAATTCTTCAATGATTACTGTAGACTTACCAAAGCTACAGAATACTGCAGTTGTCAGAGTATGACATTTATTTGTTAACAAATGTTTCTTTTCTCTGATTTTTAGAGTACTGGTTACTGTAGAGAATTTGGCAAGGGGGAAATCCAAAGAAAAAATAATGGATTATAATTCCCATTACACATGAAAATTAGTATTAACATTTTAGCCATATAGTACAGGATAACTATACTACAATCAATGCACCAAAGGGAACAGGAACATACATAGACTTTTGTTTCCTGTCAATGAGAAACTTTGCCCTAGTGGTGCTGCCTTGTAGGCCCCCAGTGTATGAGGAGGCTCTTGGCTCTCATATGACTGCTGAACTGGGGCAGGGGACTGTTATGTAGGGACACTCCACTCCAAAGGAGTGGGATGGAAGGGATACGGGGTAGATGGTGGGAGGGTGGGACTGGTAGGGGTAGAAAGAGGGCACTGTGATGAAGATGTAACCTGAAGTAATAAATAAATATTTTTTTAATTTTTTAATTTTTTCATGCTATCTTCAATAGTTATATGTATTTACTTAGAAATTACAACTTTATTATGTATAAAACATTGTTTTGTTCTTCCCCTATTTTGTTTATTTTATCACTGAAATAAATATTCTTAGTATTAATACCATCAATCTATTTTCCAACAATCCTGCTAATTTGTATGTTTTACATAGAAAAGAACTATAAAAATACTCATTTATTTTGATATTTTATTTTATTCATGAGTTTTTATACCTAAATAGGAATTTATCAAGTGTAACCCTTAGGATTTTTCAAATTTCTTCTGATAGCATTTACATTTATTTATACACATAAAACTTGAATACTTTTACATTGCAAGCATAAGTGACATTACAAATAAGCTGGAAGTCCTGAAATAGTCCTTATTCTTCACTGCTACCTCTCACCTCTGTGCATGTGTGTGTATCTGTCTGTCTGTCTGTCTGTCTATCTCTCTCTCACTGTCTCTCGCTACTCTTTGTGTCTCACTCCTCCCTCTCATCTGTGTATGTGTCTGTCTGTCTTCTGTCTCTCTGTGTATCTGTCTCACACTATGTCTTGCTACTCTTTCTGTCTCACTGCTCACTCTCAGTCTCCCTCTTGCTCTGTTGCTTCCCTCCGTGTTGCCCCTATGACTGTTCATCCCACTCCTCAGAAGAAAATGCTTTGTAAATATCCCATTACCTAAAGCATCGTATTTAGTGTATACTACAATGACATTATAAATAGAAAAAGGTTATGAAAGAGAGAAAATTGCTAAGAACATATAAATAAAAATAATTTTGTGGTGCATTACACATAAGTAGTAATTTGCTCTTGTAACCTCTGTAACTGCGTAGTTCCACAGCATTAGATGCATTTACTTTGTGCAACTGTCAGCCTACTCATCTGCACTATTCTGTCTTCCAAATCAGAAAATGGATGTTCATTAAACCAGATATCCCTGTTCCCTGCTCCCTCAAAAGTTACCAGTCTCTCTCTCTGAATTTGTCTACTGTAGGTACCTCACTTAAGTAAAATTACAAAATGTGCCCATTTTATCTGCCTTCCTTCATTTAGCATTTAAAATTTACCTATGTTGTAATATGTCAATGGTCCTACCTCTTTATAAAATGACTAATATTCCATTTTACGTAAACACATATGCAATCCATTCATCTGTCCATGCATATCTTGCCACCTTCTGGATACTGTGCATAGTGCTGCTATCAATATTGTACAACGATAGTCTTCTAAACATATCTTTAGCTACTACAAATACAGTTGTTGAATTTGTTTGAAACAATGACATTAGTTATATTATAAAATTATAAATAAAATTTCCCAATAAATATTTTGTCCTATTTATACATAACTAAAATATAACCTATGTGAACACAATATAAAGCTTTTCTTGCAAATGTGATAGAATAATGTTTAATAAATTGGTGTGATAACTTAGGCAAGGAATGCTGCTTGGTGGTGAAGCTACTTGTCTAGCTTGTAAAATACACTGGGTTCAATCTCTAGCCCTGCAAAGAAATTGGGCATGCAACTCAAGTCCTGACTCGCAAAGGTGTTTTCCAAGATGCATGTCCTCCTTTGAACCAAAGAAAGTTAAACAATGTTTGAGGCACACAACAAACTAGCACTTTATTTCCTAACTTTTTTTTTTTCAGAGAATCAGGAATGATTGAAGAAAATCACACCATGAAAAGTGAGTTCATCCTCACAGGATTTACAGACCATCCAGAAATGAAGGTCCTTCTGTTTGTGGTATTCTTTATCATCTACCTGATCACCATGATAGGGAACATGGGCCTGATGATTCTGATTTCCACAGAACGTTCTCTTCACACTCCGATGTACATCTTTTTGGGTAACCTGGCTCTTGTAGATTCTTGTTGTGCATGTGCTATTACCCCTAAAATGTTGGGGAACTTTTTTTCTGAGAACAGAATAATCTCTCTGTATGAATGCATGGCACAGTTTTATTTTCTTTGCACTGTTGAAACTGCAGACTGCTTTCTTCTGGCAGCAATGGCCTATGACCGCTATGTGGCCATATGCAACCCACTGCAGTACCACACCATGATGTCCAAGAAGCTCTGCCTTCAGATGACCACAGGAGCCTTTGTAGCTGGAAACCTGCATTCCATGATTCATGTGGGGCTACTATTTAGATTAGCATTTTGTGGATCTAATCAAATCAACCACTTTTACTGTGACATTCTTCCTTTGTACAGACTCTCCTGTGTTGAGCCCTATGTCAATGAGATTGTACTGTTTGTCTTTTCAGGCTCAATCCAAGTCTTCACAATAGGTAGTGTCCTCATATCGTACATTTATATTGTTTTTACAATTTTTCAAATGAAATCCAAAGAGGGAAGGGTCAAAGCCTTTTCTACTTGTGCATCTCATTTTCTGTCTGTTTCACTATTCTATGGATCACTTTTCTTCATGTACATTAGACCAAATTTGCTAGAAGAAGGTGATAAGGATATACCAGCTGCTATTTTGTTTACAATAGTAGTTCCCTTACTAAACCCTTTCATTTATAGCTTGAGAAATAAAGAAGTAAAGAATGTCATGCAGAAAATTCTGATGAAAAAAAAAATAATCTCAAGAAATTTTAAACGAACAGCCACTGTAGCTTAAAGCTGATTCAGCAGACACTTCACATGAAATCACACTGGGGAAAAGCTTCTAAACTGTATGCAAAAATGTTAAAGCATCATAAAGATTCCACGTTAAGCAGCAGGGTGCCAAGAGGAAATATAATTAAAAGAGTAAAGTGGGATAGATCTTAACAGAAAATAGGAAAAAATGAAAAGTAAATTTTGAAATTCAAATACCCAAATAGCCCGCTGCCAGGCTCATGGCCTTTGTCCATGTTAGGGATGATCACCATCCAAAAGAAAACAAGAAGACTCGTGGCTAAATATAAACTACCATCATATGAGCACTTATAATCTACTCATTTCAATAGCTTAGAGCATTAGCACTTGGGTAAGCTAAGGGAAGGGTATTAGGACCTATGGAATGTCACCAAATTAAGGCACTTAAAAGCAATCGCAACAAAATTGTGGCAAGTGAACATTGAAAAACTGTTCTGACAGCATTTGGTCAATACTGGTGAATACTACTCTGTTGAAGATGAAATCAGTGAGGAAATGAACGCATTCCATAGAAGTGAATATTATATGTGTATGGCGGAGTTGTTTTCAGAATAAATGACTAATGCAGAATGTTCACTTTTTAAGGGACTGGCTTTAAAATATTTTACTCCCATAAATATATGTGAGTGTGAGTGTATGTGTGTGTGTGTTCAATAAAACAAAATTCTAGACAATTAAAACTCATACAAAATTTGAGAAACTTTGTTGTCGATTAATCAGGCTAAATTTTTCTGTACCCCTTCATGAGAGAAGAGAAAGGGATCTAATAATGGAAATAGTACTTTGCGTGTATTATATAGACACACAAATAACGTATTTAATGAAATTTGCATAATTATCTTTTACAAATATTTCTTGTTAAAAATAGAAAATTCTAGAGTAGAAGTGGAATCTAATGATCTTAATGTATCATTCCAAAATAAACCACTTTCCAATTATTCACAACAAACATTTGTTAAGATCTTGTCATGTGGAATGCATAAGTGATTGAACACATCAGTCAATTTTGTTAACATAACAATTGTCACTAATTTTACTACTAATATTCCATCAAATATGACACATATCAAGTAATGCAAAAGTTCTTCCTTCCACCTGCTCTTTTGATACTCTGAAGTCACAGCTAATTTCCCAGAAGTAATTATTACAATACACCACTCACTACACCCAGTCACCACAGGATGGATTTCCAGAATAAGAAAAAAAAAAAACAACATCTTGAGTCTGTTGAGAAAATGTAGTGGGAAAACAGATAAAAAAAAAATTTATACCCTAAACTCATGAATGAAAAATATCACCACGCATCTCTTAAGGTCTAGGAAAAAATAATAATGTAGTACATTAAAATTATACTCATGTATTTCAGGATTCCCTAGGTCATTTGAAATTAAAAAAATCAGTTTATGACTTGTCCAAACCCTACTCTGAGCCATGTGTACTGCTCATTTTCATAATCTATAACAAAGTTACAGAAATCTAAGTAAATGTTGCTGTCATAAAAATAGACACACACCAAAAGCATACAACAGTGTCCATGAATAAATCCATGCACTACTGAGAAATTTATTTTGGATAAAGGTGCCAAGAACATACAATAAGGACACACTGGTCTTTCAGCAAATGGTATAGGAACCACTGAATATCCACATGAATTCAATCCACATGAATTTAAAATGGATCATTGTCTCATACCATGTACAAAAAACAAATACAAATGAGTTAGCTAGTTAAACTTAAGACTTAAAGTATGGCAGAGAGAGAGAGAGCATAGATGTTAAGAAATGGGTAAAAATTAGAACTGTATTAAATTAAAAGGCTTATGAAAATAAAGTTCTTGTTAACAGAGTGAAGAGAAACACAAGCAACTCAAAAGTGAGAAAATGAATGCCTTGCAACAGGCCTGGTAATGGACCTGAATAAATTGACAAGAACATAAATTAATATAGCCATTTAAGAAATTAGTACGGAGGACTACAAGAATGAAAACATTGAAGAACTGATTCCCTGGGAACCCAAAGGCCGCTCCAGTCAGGGAAGTAGGTAGGGTAACTGCAGATCTTTACCTCTCCCTCCTCTCTTCCAAATCCAATTCCCAAGTCTTACCTCCAGTTCTGTAGATCACCTGCTGAAGCCTCCCTTACTCCCTCCTCTCCCTTGCCCCTAATCACCTGTAGAAGGTGGAAGACCTGCCCCTAGGGTCATGAGAGCAGGAGAGCTGGCTGTATCCATTACCAGCTTCAGCACTGGGGAGCATATGCCCATATCTCTCCTGGTCAGCAGAGTACAGCTGGCCCTGGATGTGGGGGTTTTGCTAAGTTGAACCCCAGGGTGTGAGTGTAGGAGAGCCAGCCAGCCAGCCCTGCCTTTTGTCTGCGTTAAGATGGTATTGGCAAGTGAGAGAACCCCTCCCCTCTATTTTTCCCTCACCATCATTGGCATACAGGAGATCTGGCTCTGATAGGCACAAGAGCAGGAGAACTGTCCCTGCCCCTCATATGTTACAATGTTCAGGAGAGCAGGCCCAGCACCTTGCCTGGGCAGCATTGTAAAGAATAGCTGGCCCTGGACATGGAGGTTGTGGGTGAGTCAGCCCCAAAGGCATGAGTATGGGAAAAGCTAGCCCTGCCTTTTGTCTGCTTTGTGGTGGTATTGGTCAGGGAGAGATCTTTTCCTGTAGAATTAAATTATGTTGGGCACCATATGTAGAAAATGGCCAATTAAATTATTTACCAGTATTTGTACTATATTTAATTGGCTCGGCAGCTGTTAAACCTTAACCAGCCATTATAAATGAGCACATAGACACCACATGGATTTTTAACGAGCCTTGGCCTGAATTGAGAAATCTTGGCTCATCTAAACTAGCTCTTAATTCTTTTTCTGAATAAAGCCCCATATAATATATATATATATATATATATATATATGTATGTATGTATGTATGTATGTATGTATGTATGTATGTATGTATACATACATACATACATACATACATCCCCAGGGCTCTTTTTCTCCACACTATGCTGATGTTCCAGGTCACGTGGAATGAGGTTCTTTTCTCTAACCGATGGCATGAGTCTTCCTTCCTGCTCTTTGTTTCCTCTCTTGGAAGCTTCCCTTACGCATCAACCTCTCTGCTTCACAAGCCTGCACACCTCATTCTCACCTACCTCTGTCTTTGCCCAATCTCAGCATTTATTCACCCAAACAGAGAATGCCTCAGAATGGGTGGTAACCAGATCTTAGCATTGAAATCAGCCCTTATTAGACCTTCCTTCAAAATCTCCCCCTTTAAGTCTAACAAAAGGCTCCTTTTCTTATAACAATACAATGAATACAATACAGTAAAAAAATATAACAAAAACAATACAATAAAAACAATGATGGCTGAACGGGCATGGGGAACTGATACGTAGGGACACTCCACTCTGGAGGAGTGGGATGGAAGGAATAGGGGGTAGAGGGGGGGAGGCCAGGTCTGGGAGGGGGGAAAGAGGGTATTGTGATGAAAATGTAACCTGGAGTAATAAATAAACATTAAAAAATTATGAAACAATTATGAAAACTAAAAGGTATGACATACAACTTCAATATCCAGTCCACAGTTATTTGAAAGTCAACTAGGAAATATATTCTATTATATATCTTATCTTCATGAGTTTAAGGCTCTATACCTAATTCAACTTCCATCCAAACTTGCATTATTAACTAAAATAATCTTAACCCTAAAACATAGGCTATAACTCTGTAGTCTTCAATCATATCAGAAACCTGAGAAGGATAAATATATCTGAATAAGTAGGAAGTGCAGAGCAAGCAACTTCCAAAACTATGAAATGACAGACAACTGGCTGCCTAGACAGTCCCCAGTTTCTATAACATTGGAGCATCATCTTAAGCCTTTTGGTCAAGCATATCTCACAGACTTAGTTGTGGAGCAGGAAATAAGATTTTCCCAATTTGTCTTTGCATAATCAGGCCATCAATTTACCTGCATTGAAGCTTTGGTCAATCTTTGGACTGTATAGTCTGTTGAGAGAGCAGGGGGATTCCTGCCCAGTAAGAATTATCTCCTGATGGAGAATTTTTGATGATCATTGTCTCCTTCCAAATCCAATGGGAACTGTCAGTATCTGACAGTCTTAAGTCAAACAATTCTTACAATAATAGAAATATCTTTAAATGCCATTTTCTGTACATCTCTAGATTTTGAGGACATCTGTTGATTTATTTATAAATCTCTCTATGTTTGAACAAAAAAAAACTATATTTTTAATGCTTACTATCTGTTTAATCTGTTAAGCCTAGTTTTTGATAAATTAAGACTAGTATTTGACATGACCAGTAGCTTGACTGGCCAGTCATCAACCTGTGTTACCCAGACTCCTAAATAGATTGCAATAGCAACCCATAAAAGGTATGGAAGTAAACCTGTACTTTTAAATGAGTTGCATAGACACAATACGTTATTATGAGTTGAAATATACATATATGTGTATCAAAATATAAAATTCTATACCAATGAATCAAAAATTAATTTTATTTTTGTATCAATATACAAAATTCTATACCAATGTGTCAAAAGATAACCTTATTTTGAGAATAACAATAGCTTTAAATTTCAGAGCAGATTCAAGAATCTACTCTTATATCCTATAATTTCTATATTATTTACCTATATTCCCCCTCTTTTTTCTTTTCAAGTTTTCTCCCCCTATATAAAAGAGAAAGAAGGCTAGAGAAAAGAAAAAGAAAGAGAAAAGTCCCTGGGTTTAATCTCCTATAACTTGCCTAACAAGACCATTTAAAAACTTGTAACCACCCCCCCCCCAAACGACAACATCTATAACCCGTCAAATGATCAAAGAATCACCCACTCCACCTTTTGGGAACAGGGTGTTCTTCTCTTAAAATTGATTCCTGCTGATTTGGGATTCAGGAAAACTGTTTGCCTACCCAAGTAAAATAGAAAAAAACCCAAGTTAATAACATTTGTGGTCCAGTCTCTATAAGCTCAGCAATTTAACTTTGTAGTGGATTTTCTGTTCTTTGTTTGAACAGAAGAAAGACACTTGTAAGTCTCCATTCATGCCATATGAAAGGATGGCATGTAAGAGTAATGTAAAAAAAAATTAATTAAATTACATTGGGTTGGGCGCCATTTGTAGAAATGATTAATTAAATTGTTAGAATTTATATTATCTTTAATTGTTTGGGCGGCTGTTAATTCTGTACCAGACATTAAAAATGACCACACACAGACACACCACATGGATTTTAACAAGCTTTGGCCTGAATTGAGCAATCTTGGCCCATCTAAACTAGCTCTTAATTCTACTACCCAAATATGACCCCATATACACATATGTCCCTTTGGACTGTCATTCTCCACTCAGTCTGATGTTCCTGGCCATGTGGAATGAGGTTCCTTTTTCTAACACATGGTGTGTGCCTCCTTCTTCCTGCTGCTCCTGGCTGGAATGCCTTAATCCTCTCTCTAAAGCACAGGCTTCCTGTTCTAATCTCAGGAAGTCCCACCTTTCTCTGACTTTGCCAAATCTCAGGCCTTGGCATTTTATTTAACCAATCAAAGTCAATGTAAGTAACAGACAGCAAGCAGGACCAATTAATTAACATTTAGAATGTTTAACACCACACCATCAGAGTCAGTCATCTGGATTCTATATAGCCAATACTTTCCCCATTTATTGCCCTTACCACCAGTGGTGAACAGGAGATCTGTCCCAGTGGAGTCACAAGAGAAGCAGAGTTGTCCCTGCCCCTTACATGATGCATTACTCAGGAGGGCAAACCCTGCCACCTCATCTGGGCAGCACAATAGAACTGGCCCTGGACAGAGGGCCCAGGACCAGGGCTTTGAATTGGCCCACCCCATCATCTACCCCATGGATGAACTACTGGAGTGTATGAAGAAGCCAGTAGCAGAAGCCATAAGCCCCATACCAGAACAAGAAGTAATTTTAATAAACATTTGCAAGCAAAAAAGTATAGACAAAAGGGAATATTGTGGGACACACTGTGACACTATAGCTTCCACAATGAGATTTTTTTTTTTCTGTTGGGAGATGTTTCAAGGTTAAAAGGCAGGTTGAGGGGCATGTGGGAGATAAGTGAAATCAGAATGCATGATGTGAAATTCACACACACACACACACACACACACACACACACACATGCACAGGCTGTTACCAAGACAATAGTTTGTTTTCTGCAAACTGTTGGCAAGGCCCCATTGCTGAAAACAACACCTACACAATTCATTGAACATGGAGAAACCAATCTGGTGACATTTCCTTCTGTTCATTTTGTCCTATTCTGATGTATGTGTCTTTGTTTTATCTCATTGTATTATTATCGTTTTGATAAGTGGATTTTGTTGTCGTTTTGCTGTTGCTATTTTACTTTGTTGTCATGGTTGCAATTGTTTTGAGACAGGGTCTCTCTCCATCATTCCAACTGTCTTGAAACTCACTATGTGAGCCAGACTGTCCTCAAACTCATAGATATCTGCCTGATTCTGCTAGGAGCAAAGCCTTATCCTATAATACAGAACCTGTTTTTTTTTTTTTCTAATGAGAGACAGAAAGGGGGTGGATCCAGATAGGAGAGGAAGTAAAGAGGAAATGGGTAGTCAGATGGGAAACTGTAATCAGGATACATTATTTGAGAAAAATATTATTTTCAATAAAAGGAAAAAATTAAGGAAATGATTGAAAATTTTTCAATAAAAATTTCAAAAAGAGAAACCATGCAGCTGTGATGTTTGTTCCAGTCTCACCATGCTCTATTTCTCATGCTTCGGCTCTACCTGCAATCCCAGAGGGCAGTAGCCATCAGAAAATACCAGGGAAGACCCCTCCCCCAATTCCCTGCCTGTTGGGTCTCTCCATGTAATTCCAGCAGAAATGAGGTCTGCCCCATCCCATCTGTACTCCATTTTCTGGAGTACAGCCCTACCTGCACTCCCAGAGGCATGTTGCCATCATGGAATCCCAGATCTACCTGTAGTCCCAAAGGGCTGTCATCTTCAAGGACTATCAGCTCTAGCTGCAATCTGAGAAGTCTGCTGTCCTCAGAGACTACCAGGCCTGCAAACACCAGGGATATCCAGATGGCTAAAGGTCAGCATAAGAACACAATCAATAAAACCCAGGGCAATATGGCACCACAAGAATCCAACTATCCTGTTACAAGAAGCCCTGGATATCCCAACACACCTAAAATGAAAATGAACTTAAATCTAAATTATGAAGATGATACAGGCATTTAAACAGGAAATGAAAAAATCTCACTAAAGAAATACAGGACAATAAATCAAACAGGTGAACACAATGAATAAAACTGTTTAAGGCCTGAAATGGAAATGGAAACATTTAAGAAAACACAAACTGAGGCAATACAGAAGGTAGAAAACCTAGAAAGGAGATCAAGAACTACAGAAGCAAGCATCACTAACAGGATACAAGAGATAGAAGAAACATAGGATATACAATAGAAGAAATTGATACATCAGTCAAAACAAAATATTAAATCTAAAAAGTTTCTAACACGAAACATCCAGGAAATTTGGAACACTATGAAAAGACCAAACCTAAGAATAATAAAAACTGAAGAAGAAAACTCCCAGCTCAAAGGCAAGAAAATCTCTTCAATGAAATCATGGAAGAAAATTTCTCTAACCTTTAGGAAGAGATGCCTATAAACATACAAGAAGCTTACAAAACACCAAATAGATTGGACCAAAAAAGAAAATCCTCCCACCACATAATAATCAAAACATGAAATGTACAGAACAAACATGAAATGTACAGAACAAAGGAAGTATATTAAAAGCTGCAAGAGATAAGGGCCAAGTCGCATATAAAGGCACACCTATTAGAATTACAACAGACTTCTCAACAAAGACTTTAAAAGCCAGAAGGGGCTGGGCAGGTGTTTTGCAGTCTCTACAAGATCACAGATGCCAGCCTAGACTACTATACCTAGCAAAACTTATAGTCACCATAGATGGAGAAAACAAGACATTCCATGACAAAAACCAAATTTAAACAATGTTATTCTACTAACCCAGCCACACAGAAGATACTAGAAAGGAAACTCCAACAAAAAAGGGGGGGTAACTACTCACATGAAAACACAGAAAATAGATAATTGCACACACACAAAACCAAAACAAGAGAACTGCACACACACACACACACACACACACACACACACACACACACACTACCACAATCAACATCAAAATAAAGGAATCAACTATCTTTGGTCATTAATATCTCCCAACATCAATGGACTCATTTCCCCAATAAAAAGACACAGACTAACAGAATGGATACGAAAACAGTATCCATCCTTTCTGCTGTATACAACAAACACACCTCAGCAAAAAGAATAAATATTATTTCAGAGTAAAGGGCTTGAAAAAGGTTTTCCAAGCACATATACCCAAGAAACAAGCTGGAGTAGCCATTCTAATATCTAATAAAATAAACTTTCAACTAAAAGTGAGATGTTCTCGATCTAAGATGTTTTCAAGTTGGTAATGCAAGTTAGGATGGAAATTGAGTTAGGCACAGAACTTTAAACTCATGGAGATAGATAGATAATAGAATATTCATATCAGTGGCCATATAGGTATTGACTGGAAATTGAGTGTGTATGTTATACATTATAATTTTCATAACTGTGGTGTAATTATTTTAAAAAGAATTATGAGTTCTGGGAGAAGGGGGAGAGGGTTGGGAGGGTGGGGCTGGGAGGGGTGGAGGGAGGAGATTGTGATGGAGATGTAAGTAACTTAAAGTAATAAATGAACATTTAAAATGGGGAAAGACACTTCACATTCATCAAAAGAAAAAACCACCAAGATGACATCTCAGTTTTGAACAACTATGCTCCAAATACAAGGGGACACATATTCATAAAAGAAACATTACTAAAGCTTAAATTACATATTGAACTCAACATATTAATAGTGGAAGATTTCAACTCTACACTTTCATCAATGGACAGGTCATTGAAACAGGAACTAAACAGAGAAATTAAGAAAGTAATTTATGTTATGAACCAAATACATCTAACAGATGTCTGTAGAACATTTCACCCAAACACAAAAAAACTATACCTTCTTTTCAGCATCTCAAAGAACCCTCTCCAAAACTGACCATATACTTGGTCGTAAAGGAAGCCACAACAGATACAAGAAGATTGAAAAAAATTTATCTTATCAGGCCACCATGGATTAAATCTGGACTTCAACAACCAAAACAATATAAAGGCTACAAACTCATGGACATTGAACAACTCTCTACTCAATGGCCACTTTGTCAGGGACAAAATAAAGAAAGAAATTAAAGACTTTCTAGAATTTAATGAAAATGAAGACAAAACATACCCAAACTTATGGAACACAATGAACACAGTGCTAAGAGGAAAGTTCACAGCACTAATTGCCTTCAGAAAGAAATTGGAGCGATCTCATAATAGCAACTTAATAGCACATCTGAAATCTCTAGAATAAAAACAAGCAAACACATTGAAGGGGAATAGATAGCAGTAAATAATCAAACTCAGGGCTTAAATAAATTAATTAGAAATGAAAACAAAACAAAGAATCAATGAAACTAAAAACTGGGTGATTGTATGGCTGATCTCTCTAAGACTTTTAGCATGAAGGGTTGTTGGATTTTGTCAAATGCTTTTTCAGCATCTAATGAGATGAACATGTGGATCTTTTTTTCTTTCATCTTGTTGATATGATGGATTATGTTGATGGATTTTCATCTGTTGAACAACCCCTGCAATTCCTAGGATGAAGCCTACTTTATCATGGTATATGATACTTTTAATGTGTTCTTGGATTGGGTTTGCAAGTATTTTATTTGTTCATAAGAGTGATTGGTCTGAAATTCTCTTTCTTTGTTCACCAGGCCTGCAATTTCAAGATCATCTAGGAGCATCCATCACCAGGACCCAGACCGGCTCCACCTGGAGTCAGCAGTCCTACAACTTCAGGAATATCTAGACATTACCAGGCCTGATACACCAGAAACACACAGGCCATCTCCACCAGGAAACTTGAGCTTAATTGTGAGACTACCACTCGACCTACCTCCACAAGATCAACTGTACCAGGAACATCCAGGTTGACACTAGGCTTGTTATACCAGCAACATCCAAGCCTTCTGCACTAGGAAAATCCAAAGTCTTCTGAGGCGCCTCAAGGTGCCCTGAGATTTTCATTGTTTCTCTAAGCTCCATTGTTCAGACATTTCTCCACTGGCCTTTAGTCATCTGGTTGTATGTGCCTGGCTGTTCTTGACTGTTCTTTGTGTAGAAGGCCTTGATATTCCTGTGTTTCAAACATGGATGTTCCTGATGCTACATGACTGATGTAGGCCAGTGAAAGAACACAACCAACAAGAGCCAGGACAATATGGCACCTTCAAGAAACAATCTTACCACACCAAGCCCTTGCTATCCTAACAAAACTTATACACAAGAAAATGACATTAAACCAAACACTATAATGATGATAGAGGCCATAAAAGAGGAAATGAATAAATCTCTTAAATAAATGCAGGAAAATTCAAACAAACAGGTAACAAAATGAATAAATCCACTAAAGAATTATAGGAAAATCTAATAAAACTGGTGAAGGAAATGAATAAACCAGTATAAGACCTGAAACTGGAAATAGAAGCAATAAAGAAAACACAAACTGAGGAAATCCTAGAGATAGAAAACCTAGGTAAGAGAACAAAAACTACAAACACAAGCATGAACAACAGATTACAAGAGATGGAAGAGAGAATCTCAGGCCTAGAAGATACAATTGAAGAAATTGATACATTGGTTAAAGAAAATGTTAAATCCAAAAAATTCCTGACACAAAACATTCAAGAAATCTGGTACACTATGAAAAGACCAAACCTAAGAATAATAGGAGTAGAAGAAGGAGAAGACTCCCAGCTCCAAGGCCCAGAAAATACTTTCAACAACATCATAGAAGAAAACTTCCCCAGTCTAAAGAAAGAGATGCCTATAAACATAAAAGAAGTTAACACAACACCAAATAGATTGTACCGAAAAGGAAATTGCCTACCACATAAACATCAAAACATTGAATGTACAGAACAAAGAATGTTAAAAGCTACAAGAGAAAAAGGCCAAGTAACATACAAAGGCAGACCTATCAAAATTACACCTGACTTCTCAAACAGAGACCCTTAAAGTCATAAGCACCTGGGAAGATATCTCACAGACCCGATGAGACCATAGATTTCAGCCCAAACTTTTATACCCAGAAAAACTTTTAAGCATCATAGATGAAGAAGATAAGATATTCCCTGACAAAGCCATATTTAAGCAATACCTGTCTATAAACCCAGCCTTACAGAATGTACTACAAGGAAAACTCCAACCCAAGGAGGCTAACTATACCCAGTAAAACACAAGATATAAATAAACCCAAAACCAGAAGAAGGTAAACACACACACACACGCTACCACCACCAATGTCAAAATAACAGAAATTAACAATCATTGATTACTATATCTCTCAACACCAATGGACTCAATTCCCCCAATAAAAGGAAACAGTCTAACAGGATGGATTTGAAAACATGATCAACATTCTGCTCCATACAAGAAACACATCTCAACCACAAAGATGGACATTATCTCAAGGTAAAGGGCTAGGGAAGGGTTTTCTAAGCAAATGGACCCAAGAAGCAAGCAGGAGTAGACATTCTTGTGTCCAATAAAATAGACTTTCAACTAAAATTAATCAGATGAGATGGGAAAGGACACATCTTCACACTTATTTTTATGAACAGTTTGTTCCAATATCTTTTTTTCCTCTTTATTTTTATTTCTTCAAGTTACATCTCAATCACAATCCTATCCCTACACCTCCCTCCATCACATCCTCCCACCCTCTTCCTCCTAAACCCACGTATCCCCTTCCTTTTTTTAAGTTTAAGGTATATCTTTTCCCCCCAACAGCTACCCCTTTGAGTCCAACAAATGGCCCTGTCTCTTATAATAATAAATACAATACAAAACAACACAGGTAATTAGGCCACAATTATGAGAGTTATATGGCTTAGCATACATTCCCAATGTCCAGTCCATATGTATTTGGTACGTGACTTTAATGTTCTACTATCTAACATCTCCATGAATTTAAAGTTCTATATCTAAATCAGTTTTCATACTAATTGCATCACAATTTTAAAAACATGTTCTTAGATCCAGAACACAATCTTGATTCCTAAACAACTCTAACTTTAATTATGAGACTCTAGCTGTCTATTCTTCAACCACCTCAGAGACCTGAGAGGGATAAATATATCTGATTATATAGGAAGTGCAGGGCCTACAGCTTCCAAAACTAAGAAATGACATACCAGTGGCTCCCTGGACAGTTCCCATTTTCTCTCCATACATTACAGCATCGATCTTCAGTCATTTGGCCCTGTTTCTATGACAGACATTGATTGTAGAGCAGGAATTACGAAGGACTGGCCTACCCTGTCTTGGCAGAGCTAGGTTGTTGACTTACCTGCTTCCAAGTTTTGTCCTTTTTGGACAGCATTCTGTCTACAGTTGCAGCAAGGGTTTTTTCCTGCCAAGAGATAGGCTTGCCACTAATCAAATCATCTCCCACTAGAGCTTCTTCGATGCTCATCTTCTACTTGGAGTAGAATAGGGAGTGCTGTCAGGAGTTGACATGTCTTGATATCAAAAAATCTAAAGGTAAGAGAACATCTTTGATGCCATATTCTGCAGATCTCTTGAGGTTTTGAAGAGGCCCTATCTACCCCTTATATTAGGATAAGCAAATGTTGCTTGTCTCTTAGCAAATCGATTTATGATTAGCTTACTGGAGGTGGGAGTAGGGAGGGGATTGTGATTGAGATGTAACTTGAAGAAATAAAAAATAAATTATTAAAAAAAAGAAAATAACTATAGTAGACTGTCATAGTACCTAACAAAATGACAGGCTTGTATGACTATTGGTTTGTATTTGTTAATTGTCCTAAACAGTTTATGACAATTAGTAGCAAAAGGCCAAAACATCACATTTCATTTATTTTCTTTACCCCCTGACCCTTCCATCCCAATTCTCTGGAGTGGAGTGTCCCTATATAACAGTCCCTCATCCCAGTTCAGAGGTCATATTAGGGCCAAGAGCCTCCTCATACAATGGGGGTCTACGAGGCAGTACCATCAGTGAAAAGTGTCTCATTGCCATGGAGAAAGAACTAAAAAACCAAACAAACAAAAAAGCAGACAAACAGATAAAAAATAATAAAAATAAAAAATAAAAAGTCTATGACCATGTTCCCTTTGGTGTGTTGGTTGTAGTATCAATATCCTCTACTATATAGCTAAAACCCTACTATAAGTTAACAGATGCCATATGCATCCTTCTGAGTCTGGGCTAGCTCACTCAGGATGAGCTTTTCTAGTTCCATCCATTTGGCTGCAAATTGCATAATTTCATTGTTCCTGATGGCTGAATAATATCCCATTGTGTAGATGTACCACAGTTTTTTAACCCATTCTTTGGTTGAGGGACATCTGAGTTGTTTCCAGTTTCTAGCTATTACAAATAAGGCTGCTAAGAACATAGATGAGGAAACTTCCTTATGATTCCATGAGGAGACACTTGGGTGTATACCCAGAAATGGTATGGCTGGGTCCTGAGGCAAAGCTATTCCAAGTTTTCAAAGATATGGCCATAGTTACCTCCATAGTGGTTGCACAAGCCTGCAATCCCACCAGCAATGGAGTAGGGATCCCCTTTCTCCACACCCTCTTCAGCATGTGCTGTCATTTGAGCTTTTGATCTTAGCCACTCTGACAGGTGTGAGATGGAAACTCAGAGTCGTCTTGAGTTGCATTTCTCTGATGATTAAGGATGTTGAACATTTCTTCAAGTGTCTCTCAGCCATTAGGGATTCCTCCTTTGTGAATTCTCTATTTTACTCCATCCCCCATTTTTTGATTGGTTTATTTGGTTTCTTGGCATTTAATTTCTTGAGATCTTTGTAGATTTTGGATATTAGCCCTCTGTCAGATGTGGGGTTTTCTCCCAGTCTGTATGCTGGTGTTTTGTTCGAATGACAGTGTCTTTTGCCTTACAGAAGCTTTTCAGTTTCATGAGGTCCCATTTATTGATTATTGATCTCAATTCCTGAGCTGTTGGTGTTCTGTTCAGGAAGTTGTCACCTGTGCCAATGAGTTCGAGAGTTTTTCCCAATTTTTCTTCTAGTAGATTTAGGTTGACCAGCCTTATGTTAAGGTCTTTGATCCACTTGGACTTAAGTTTTATACAAGGTGATAAGTATGGGTCTAATTTCATTCTTTTACAAGTGGACATCCAGTTGGACCAGCATCATTTGTTGAAAATGCTGTCCTTCTTCCATTGTGCCATTTTGGCTTCTTTGTCAAAAATTAGGTGGCCATAAGTGTGTTGGTCTATTTCTGGATCTTCAATTCGATTCCATTGATGTACTGGTCTGTTTCTATACCAATACCATGCTGCTTTTACTACTATTGCTTTGTAGTACAGCTTGAAATCTGGGATGGTGATACCTCCAGATGTTTTTTTTTTTTTTTTTTTTATTGTACAGGATTGATTTAGCTATTCTGGGCTTTTTGTTGTTCCATATGAAATTGAGAATAGCTCTTTCCTGGTCTATAAAGAATTGTGTTGGTATTTGGATAGGAATTGCATTGAATCTATATATTGCTTTCGGTAGGATAGCCATTTTTATTATGTTGATCCTACCTATCCATGAGCAGGGGAGATCTTTCCATCTTCTAAAGGCCTCTTCCAATTCTTTCTTCAAGGGCTTGAAGTTCTTGTTGTATAGGTACTTTACGTGCTTGGTTAGAGTTACCCCCAGGTATTTTATATTGTTTGTGGCTATGGTGAAGGGGGTTGTTTCCCTTATTTCTTTCTCAGTCCCTTTGTTTGTTGTATATAGAAGGGCTTCTGATTTTTTGAGTTAATTTTGTATCCACCCACCTTGCTGAAGTTGTTTATCAGCTGTAAGAGTTCTCTGGTGGAATTTTTGGGGTCATTTCTGTATACTATCATATCATCTGCAAATAGGGATAATTTGACTTTTTCGTTTCCAATGTTTATCCCTTTGATTTCCTTTAGTTGTCTTATTGCTCTAGCAAGAACTTCAAGTACTATATTGAAGAGATATGGTGAAAGTGGACATCTTTGTCTTGTCCCTGAGTTTAGAGGAAATGCTTCAAGTTTCTCTCCATTTAATTTGATGTTGGCCACTGGCCTGTTGTATATTGCCTTTATTATTTCTAGGTATGGTCCTTATATGCCCTTTCTCTCCAGAACTTTTAGCATGAAGGGGTGTTGGATTTTGTCAAATGCTTTTTCTGCATCTAGCGAAATTATCATGTGGTTTTTTTCTTTCATCTTTTTTATGTGGTGAATGACGTTGATAGACTTTCATATGTTGAACCATCCCTGCATTCCTGGGATGAAGCCTACTTGATCACGGTGTATGACACTTTTGATGTGTTCTTGAATTCGGTTTGCTAGTGTTTTATTAAGTATTTTTGCATCTATGTTCATGATGGAGATTGGTCTGAAGTTCTCTTTCTTTGTTGGGTCTTTGTGTGGTTTAGGAATCAGGGTGACTGTGGCCTCATAGAATGAGTTTGGCAATGTTCTTTCAGATTCTATTTGGTGAAAGAGTTTGAAAAGTATTGGTGTTAGCTCCTCTTTGAAGGTCCGGTAGAATTCTGTGCTAAAGCCATCTGGCCCTGGGCTTTTTTGGTTGGGAGACTTTTAATGATTGTTTCTATTTCCTTAGGGGTTATAGGGCTGTTTAATCTGTTTATCTGATCTTGATTTAGCTTTGGTAGGTGGAATCTATCAAGAAAGTTGTCCATTTCACTTAGGCTTTCAAAATTGGTGGAGTACAGATTTTTAAAGTAGGATCCAAATATTCTCTGGATTTCCTCAATGTCTGTTGTTATTTCTCCCTTTTCATTTCTGATTTTGTTGATTTGTATTTTGTCCCTCTGTCTTGTAGTTAATTTGGCTAACGGTCTGTCTATTTTGTTGATTTTCTCGAAGAACCAACTCTTGGTTTCATTGATTCTTTGTATAGATCTTTTTGTTTCTAAGTTGTTGATTTCAGCCCTAAGTTTGATGAACTCCTGCCTTCTGCTCCTCTTGGGAGTGTTTGCTTCTTTTTTTACCAATTCACCCAGTTTAGCTATTTATTCAGTGATATGAGCTGTCACAATTTTCTTTTTGAAGGCACTTAGTGCTATGAACTTTCCTCATAGCACAGCTTTCATTGTGTCCCATAGGTTTGGGTATGTTGTGTCTTCATTTTCGTTGGATTTTAAGAAGTCTTTGATTTCCTTCTTTATTTCTTCCCTGACCTAGTAGTCATCCAATAAGGAGTTGTTCAATTTCCATGTGTGTGTAGACTTTCTGTTGATTCTTTTGCTATTGAAGTCCAGCTTTATTCCATGGTGGTCTGATAAGATACAAGGGATTATTTCAATTTTCTTGTATCTGTTGAGACTATGTTTGTGTCCAACTATATGGTCGATTTTGGAGAAGGTTCCGTGAGGTGCTGAGAAGAAGGTGTATTCTTTTGTGTTTGGGTGAAACGTTGTGTAGATATCTGTTAGGTCCATTTGGTTCATGATCTCTGTTAGACTTATTATTTCTCTGATTGGCTTCTGTCTTGATGATCTGTCCATAGTTGTGAGTGGGGTTTTGAAGGCTCCCACTATTAAAGTGTTTGGATCGATGTGCAATTTAAGTTTTAGAAGCATTTCTTTTATAAATGTAGGTGCCTTTTTATTTGGCGCATACATATCAATATTAAGATGTCCTCTTGGTGGATATTTCCTTTAACGAATATGTAATGACATTCTCTGTCTTTTTTTATTAACTTCAATTGGAAGTTTATTTTGTTTGATGTTAGGGTGGCTACTCCAGCTTGTTTCCTGGGTCCATTTGTTTGGAAAACCTTTTCCCAGCCCTTTACTCTGAGATAGTGTTTATCTTCAATAGTGAGATGTGTTTCTTGTATACAGCAAAAAGATGGGTCTTGTTTACAGATCCAGTCTGTAAGTCTGTGTCTTTTATTGGCCAGTTGAGGCCATGGATGTTGATGGATATTAGTGACCAGGGGTTGTTATTGCCTATTAGTTTGGTATAGCTGGTTGTCTTGTGTTTCTTTTTGTTTAGTTGCTGTGGAGGTTTCTATTTCCTCTGTTTTCTTGGGTGTAGTTATCTTCTCTGGGTTGGAATTTTCCTTCTACGATCTTCTGTAGGGCTGGGTTTGTGGGGAGATATTGTTTGAATTTGATTTTGTCATGGAATATTTTGTTTAGTCCATCTATATTGATAGAGAGTTTTTCTGGGTATAGTAGTCTGGCTGGGCACCTATGTTCTCTCAGGACTTGTAGGACATCTGTCCAGGCCCTTCTAGCTTTTAAAGTTTCTGAGGAGAAGTCAGGTGTAATTCTGATGGGTCTGCCATTGTATGTGACTTGGCCTTTTTCTCTTACAGCTTTTAATATCCTTTCTTTGTTCTCTACATTTGGAGTTTCTATTATTATGTGGCGAGAGGAGTTTCTTTTCTGATCTAATCTGTTTGGTGTTCTGTAAGCCTGTTGGATTTTTACTGGCATCTCTTTCTTTAGGTTTGTGAAGTTTTCTTCTGTGATTTTGTTGAAGATATTTCCTGGACCATGGAGTCGGGAGTCTTCTCTTTCCTCTATGCCTATAATTCTTAGGTTCCGTCTTTTCGTTGAGTCCTTGATTTCTTGGATATTGTGGGTGAGAGATTTTTTTAGCTTTCTCATTTTCTTTGGATTTCGTATTGATTTCTTCCATCGAATCTTCCATGCCTGAGATCCTGTCTTCCATCTCTTGAATCCTATTTTTGGTACTCAAATCCATAGTTCCTGTTCACTTCCCTTGATTCTCCATTTCCATTTTTAACTCTGTGTTTTCTTTATTGTTTCCATTTCCATTTCTTGAGTGATGCTATTTGTTTTGTACATTTCCTGCTCCAGTTTGCTTGTCTTTGCCTGGAAGTCTTCCATTGTCCTCTCTTTTTCTTGTTCAAGTTGACTCACCTTGATCTGAAGTTCTCTAATGGTGTTTTCCCTCGCTTTTGTATGTGCAATTGTAACAAACTTTAAATTCCTTCAAAATTTAAGTTCTTCTTGAAGGGACTCTCTTACTTTCCATAATGTAAAATTGTCATCATTTTCATGTGTTTCAGCTGTGGTGAGGTGGTTCAGGGTGGATGGAATAGTGTTGCTTTCTTTTATTGGAATCATTTCGCTCTGTTTTTTTTTGTTTGTTTGTTTGTTTGTTTGTTTGTTTGTTTGTTTTTGTCTGTGGCCTCTGGCCATATGGAATTTTTTACCTGTCTTCTGGCCTTGGGTCCAAAGAGGGCACTTTGGTGTAGGAGTCCAGTTGCCTTACTCCACCCCTATAAGGTGAGTCATTCCTAGGTGCAGACCTAACTAATCCAGGGGGTGGAGGTGTGTACAAGTAAGCTCTGGTTCCCTGCCAGAAGGGCCAGTACTAGTAAAAAAGTCTGATAAACAACAGTTTCAAATACCTCGCAGTTTGCCCAGGGTTGGTTCCTGTGGTGGGTAAATCTGCCTTCACCCCCAATAGTCTTGCTGCTCCCATGGCCTGGAAACTGACCAGTGACGTCACAGCAGTGGGTTTCAATCTGCAGTCTGAAGGCACTTTGCAGTGGAGCTGCGCTCACTTCCAAGGGTCGCAACCTTTCGCCATATAGCTGGATCGTCTGTGTGAGACCTGGGGTTGCCCAGCACGGTGGGGATTATCTCTGCGCTGGGTATTAGATTGGAACTTACCTGGCCTGTCTCTCCTGGTGGGGGATGGGAGGATCCTGATTCCTGGGTCCAGCAGCTTTCTTGCATGTCCAGAGTGGGAGGGAGCATCCTGCCCAGGGATCCTCAGTGGTCCCTGTGTAGTTGGGTGAGATCTAGAAGGGTCGAGCCGTTTGTACAGCTTCCTGCAACACTCGCCGCCCTGTGACTGTTAACCCCGAAATCAAAATATGTCTGCACAGGCCGCTGCCATCTTGGATCCCCTCTCGCCAACAGCTATCTTATTACATAAAGGGGACTTGGTCAAACAAGTTCCTCGATTACTCTGTTCTACTCAGGGAAAGCATTTCTAAACTTAATGAGGGCAGGGTCCCAGTGCTTTCCCTTGATATGAGATTCATAGAACAGTATGGAATAACATCAAAAAAAATTCTTTGACCCCACCCCCCAGATAGTCACCTATGCCACTATGGGAGGAATTATGGTCATATTAATCATTCTGCTTAAGTGTCTTATACAACACATTGCCTGGCAGCACTCCATCAACAAAACTACCCTCAGTTGCTCACCCAGACAATAGTCCAATCAAAGAGGTGACATGGGCCTGGCTCACTGAGATCCAAGAAGCCTCTGTTTAATACCCTGCACACCCTAGACACTCTCCAGGGATGCCACCCTTTGAGGACTGGCAGTCAATGATGGGTAACAACCTGCCTGGCAGGTCAACCTAAGACAGGCACAGTCCATTATACTGGGGGTTCCTGAGGTGGGGTCAACAAGATCAGAGCATAAGAACTCTGGTTCCCACTGAGTTGCCAAAAAATTAAAAATAAAAGCAGAAAGGTGAATATGTAGGAGGAACAAGGCCTGCCATTGAGCAGGAACAAGGCCTGCTACGAAACAATGCATGTGTGGCTGAGCTTCCATATGCAACTGGCCTAAGACCTGCCTGAGCATGTCTGAACATGCCCAGCCTGAGATCTGACTGGACCTGCCTGGAGATTGATAATACCACATCGAGTAATGAGACAGGAGCTCATGAGAAAGAGTGGCAGCAGCCTACAGTTCGGGAGCCAATGGGACTTTGGGCAGAGGTTATAAAGGGGGCACCCAATTCTTGAAATAAATGGGTAAATAATAATGGGTAAGTAGCTTTTGCTACTTTTCCCATCTGCACCAGCTCATCCCTACCCCCAAGGGTCCTGGGTATGGGCCCTGGCAACATTATATATATATATATATATAAATATATATATATACATATATATATATATATATATATATATATATAATTTCCAAGGAGTGTATATGTTGGAATTCACTGTTTAACTATGATCTCATAATGGCCATCTTACATTTATCCAGAGAAAAGCAAACGTTTACAAAGACAAAAATGAATTGAGAAATCCCATAGTTCCTTTCCAAATCATTCTTTGTCATTTCCTTGCCATGCCCTGTCACCTCTTTTAACTCCTTGTTAACTTTTGTAGCAGTTGATTTTAGCCAAAGATGGTCATTATAGTATCATCCATGTGCTGGATTTGTTTGTTTGTTTTGTTTTTTTCATAGAGTCTGTGTGTGTGTGTGTGTGTGTGTGTGTGTCCATGTGTGTGTCTGTCTGTGTTGGGCATATCATTTAAGTGCAGTGTTCACACTGACTAAAAGAGAATGAAAGATCCAATGGAGCAGGTTACAGGTAGTTGTCAACTGCTTGGCTTGAGTACTGGGAAAATGAAAGGCAGTCCTCTGACAGGCAACAAGGACCATTAACCACTGTACCATCTCTCTGGCCTCACTTGCTGTTTTTAAAGTATGATGCAGATCCTTTTCCCTTAAGTGGCCTACTGCTACTTCTCCTTGAAAGTAGGCAAAGTATTGTGATTGCCTCAACACATGAAGTGAGACAGAATTGATATTATGAAGTTTACACAACTTGGTCTCTAAAATACCATGCCTCTCACTTTGATCTCTTAGTACTTTATTTCTTGGAGCTAAGCAGCCATGATATAAGGAAATTCAAGTACATTCATTTATGATATATTTAACAATCACTTATGATAGATTTTTTATTATTTTATAGTTCTGGAGGCTAAAAACAAAGAGAGGCAGTGTGAAAGGTGGCTCCAAAAGAATCCCTGCATAATCAGGTAATATTTATTCCTTCTCAAGTCTCTAATGGAGTTGAAGACTAGATAGTTATGCTCTCACAATTAAGCTTAAATTGCTTAGGTTTTAAGGAAATGTTTTTAAGGTCTAAGAAGATGTTTTTAGGTTGGTAATACAAGTTATGTTAGAAAATTATTTAGGTACAGAACTTTGAACTCATAAGATAGATAGATAGTAGATACTTTCACCAAAGTGGCCAAATATGTTAGAACTGGCCGTTGTGAATATAATCTTACTGATTGTTTCATCATTGTTACTGTTTTTGCTTATTATTATAAGAGAAAGAGCCTTTTATTAGACTAAAAGTGGGAACTGTAGAGAGAATCTCTTGTGCACTGTGTGGAAGCATCACCTGTCAATAAAAAGTTGATGGCTGGAGATCCAAGATGGTGTCAGCCTGCAAGGAACCACTTTGAACATGGGGAAAACAGCTATAACACCACAGAATTATAAGATGCTGAGCAATAATCTGAGTGGTGCAAACCTGCTGGGTCTCACCCAGTGACCCAGGGACCATTAAAAGTCCCTGGGCAGGACTCTCATCTCCTCTCTTGGACACTCAGAAAAACAGATCAGCAGAAACTGCAGAAGCTGTTGAATCCGGGAATCATAAGGAGAAGGACAGGGTAAGAGACACTCAAATACCCAGCGAGCAGCTCCGAACCTCAGACAGGGTTACTCACCAGCCTCCTGGGCTCCCAGATTCCACGCAGGCATTCCAACTCCAAGCAGAAGATTAGCTGAGCCATAGGAATGGGATATACGCTCAAGGGAACCTTTGTGGCCATGGGGAACAGCATGATCTAAGCAGCAGGGCAGCAGCAGGGCCACAGAAGTGGCATTTTGGCAAATGCAAGCATATTTGGGCTTCCCCAGAGGGGTGTTGGACATACATATAGGCCCCTCTATTGGATTTGCAGTCATTAGGAAGAACATTGCAGCTAGAAAAAGCAGCGGGATACACTTTTGGCAGCAGGTTATGCTGCAGTGCCACTGCGGTGTCTGGGGACTTGGAAGACAGTGAATCTAATTGCCAGTATCCAAAGACAGCCCTAGACAGACGTAAGAGCAGTGAGATCAGAGTGGGCAGAAAGGAGAGTGGCTGGGTTGAAAGGCAGATTGGATTTCCACAGGGTCCAAGCCCTGGGCAGGTTGTGGGGTTAATATCAGACTCCTTTGCTAGTGCTGGTTCTTCCAACTGGAAACCAGATCTTCAGCATATATAGTTCCACCCCTGGAGTGGTGAGGTCTTGGCCTGGGTGCACTGCTGAGTGACTCAGACTAAAGGGCTTAGGGCTTAGGGCCAAAAGGCACAGAGGTGCCCTGGGGACCATCTAGTCAGGCACAAGCCCTTCTGGGCTGGCCCAGCAGGGACAACAAAGAACTTGGTACTGGAAATATAGACGCCAAAGGATCGGAATCACCAGATACGAACCCTGAGCGCCTCCCACCAGGAGACTGTACTCCCTCCTTGTTGTATCCTTTCAAGACTCCAGCTGGTGGACTCAACCCCAAACTTAAGACATCCAGAGTCCACAGCATCTGTGCCTGGACACCCAGGAACATACTAGCAGAGCTGCTGCATGCTGACTACAACAACTAGACCCAGACTGTAACACAGACAGCTCTGACTTGTGAGGAGTGAAACAATCCCGGGCCATTCCTCATTTCCTCAGAGTGAACTGTACCAGCTTACAGTGCTTCTGGCTATTAGACGCACATTGATCCTGAGAACCCCTGAGAGCAGCTTGGGAGGACCATGAACATGGTCCAACAAATAAGCTGCAGGGGAGCTACAGCCCCAGCCAACAGTCTGTGGCCTGCCAACCTGCACCATCATCGATATGAAGAGAAGTTGAATTCCAGGAACCTACAGGAACACATCCCCATGACAACCCCTCACCTGAGTCCCCAATTGGGACAAAACAGGAAGGGGTGAGCTCTGGGAGACATACTGAGAACCAACCACCACACAAGGCCCCATCCAGCCTGTGGAAAGCTATAGATCACCAAGCTATAGGACTTCTACACCAAAGCGCCCTTCTTGGCACCAAGCCCAGAAGGCACCAGGAACAACAGCTAATAACAACCAAATGGCTAAAGGTCAGCGAAAGAACAGAAACAACAAAAGTCAGGGAAATATGACTCCAACAAAATGCAGCTATGCTAGTACAGCAAGCCCTGACCACTCCACCACAGCTGAAGCATATGAAAACGATCACAAATCTATATTCTGGAAAGGGATAGAGTCCTTTCAAGAAGAATTTAAATCTATGAAGGAATTCAAAGATTCCACAATTTTACAAGTGAAAGCAATGGAGAATACCATTAGAGATCTCCAAGCCAAAGTGGCTCAACTTTAACAGGAAAGAGATAAGACAACAAGCAAATTGGAGCAGGAAATGTATAAAATGAATAAAATGTTTCAAGACTTGAAATTGGAAGTAGAAGCAATGAAGAAAACACAGACAGAGGTAAGAGTGGAAGTGGAAAATCAAGGAAGAGAACAGGAACTATAGACATGAGTATCAAAAATAGGATACCAGAGATGGAAGACAGGATCTCAGGCGTGGAAGATTCGATGGAAGAAATCAGTTCAACAACCAAAGAAAATGAGAAAGCTAAAAAAGTTCTCACCCATAACATCCAAGAAATCAAGGACTCAATGAAAAGGTGGAACCTACGAATTATAGGCATAGAGGAAAGAAAAGACTCCCGACTCCAAGGTACAGGAAACATATTCAAAAAATCATAGAAGAAAACTTCCCAAACCTAAAGAAAGAGATGCCAATAAAATTCCAAGAGGCATACAGAACACCAAACAGATTAGATCAGAAAAGAAACTCCTCTCGCCACATAATAATTGAAACTCCAAATGTACAGAACAAAAAAAAATATTAAAAGCTGTAAGACAAAAAGGTGAAGTAACATATAAAGGCAGACCCATTAGAATTACACCTGACTTCTCCTCAGAAACTTTAAAAGCCAGAAGGGCCTTGGCAGATGTCCTATGAGCCCTTGGAGAATATAGGATGTTTTTGAATATTAGTTACCAGAGGTTGTTATTTCCCATTATTTTGGTATAGGTGGTTGTCCTGTGTTTCTTTTGGTTTAGTTGCCATGGAGTTTTCTGTTTCCTCTTTTTTTCTTGGGTGTAGTTATCTTATCTGGGTTGGAATTTTCCTTCTAGGATCTTCTGTAGGGCTGGGTTTGTGGGTAGATATTGTTTAAATTTGATTTTGTCATGGAATATCTTGTTTTCTCCATCTATGTTGATAGAGAGTTTTGTTGGGTATAGTAGTCTGGCTGGGCACCTATTTTCTCTCAGGGCTTGTGGGACATCTGTCTAGGCCCTTCTAGTTTTTAGAGTTTCTGAGGAGAAGTCAGGTGTAATTCTGATGGGTCTGCTGCCATTACGTTACTTGACCTTTTTCTCTTTTTTTGTTGAAGATGTTTCCTGGACCTTGGAGTCTGGAGTCTTCTCTTTCCTCTATGCCTATATTTCTTAGGTTCTGCCTTTTCATTGAGTCCTTGATTTCTTGGATGTTATGGGTGAGGACTTTTTTAGCTTTTTCATTTTCTTTGTATGTTGTACTGGTTTCTTCCATTGAATCTTCCATGTCTGAGATTCTGTCTTCCATCTCTTGTATCCTATTTTTGATAATCATTTCTGTAGTTCCTGTTCTCTTCCCTTGATTCTCCATTTCCACTCTTAACTCTGACTGTGTTTTCTTTATTGCTTCCATTTCCAGTTTCATGTCTTGAAAGATTTTATTCATTTTGTATATTTCCTGATCCAATTTGATTGTCTTTGCCTGGAAATCTTTCATCTCCTTTAAATCTTTCATTGCCTTGTCTCTTTCCTGTTCAAGTTGAGCCACTTTGGCTTGGAGCTCTCTAATAATAGTATTATCCATTGCTTTTGCTTGTAAAATCGTGGACTCTTTGAATTCCTTCATAGATTTAAATTCTTCTTGAAAGGAGTCTATCATTTTCCAGACTGTATAATTGTCATCGTTTCCATGTGTTCCAGCTGTTGTGAAGTGGTCAGAGCTTGCTGTACTGTCATCTTTGCATTTTGTTGTGGTCATAATTCCCTGGCTTTTGTTGATTCAGCTTTTTAGCTGTACTTTTGCCATTTGGTTGTTCTTAGCTGTTAGTTCCCGTTGCCTTCTGGACTTGGAGCCAAAGGGGGTGCTTTGGTGTAGCAGTCATATTGCTTGGTGATCAGTCGCTTTCCACTGGCTGGATGGGGTCTTGTGTGGAGGTTCTCAACGTGTCTCCGAGAGCTCACCCCTTCCTGTTTTGTCCCACTTGGGGACTTAAGTGAGGGGTTGTGATGGGGATGTGTTCCTGTAGGTTCCTGGGATCCAACTGATCTTTGTATAGATGACAGTGCAGGTTGGTAGGCCTTAGGCTGTTGGGTGGGGTTGTAGCTCCCCTGCAGCTTAAGTGTCAGACCGTGTTTGTGGTCCACCCCAGTTGCTCACAGGGTTTTCTCAGGGTCAATGTGCATCTAATAGCCAGAAACACTGTGAACTGGTGCAGTCTATTCCCAGGGAATGAGGAATAGCCCAGGATTGTTTCACTGCTCCCAAGTCAGAGCTCTCTATGTTGCACACTGAGTGTTCATCCTGTAGCTGCTCTGACGGTATGGTCCTGTGTGTCCAGGGACAGATTCTGTGTACTCTGGAGGTCCTAAGTTTGGGGGTTGAGACTGCCTTCTGGAGTCTTGAAAGGACCCGACTCCATGCCCTTCATGTGAGTCACTTAGCAGTGTCCCCCAGGTCGAAACCTCACTGATCCAGTGGTGGAAGTATATATGCTTAAGCTCTGGTTTCCCCCAGAAGGGCCAACACTAGCAAGAGTCTAAAATAACCCCACAATTTGCCCAGGGCTTGGATCCTGTGGAGGACAAATCCACCTTCCAACCCAGCCACTCTTTCTGCCACTCTCACAGCTCCACCTATGCGTATGGAGCTTGCTTTGAATACCGGCAAATGGGGCCACTGTCTTCCAAGTTCTAGCACACAGAAATCGAGCTGCCATGTAACCTGCTGCTGGAAGAGTATCCCGCTGCTCTGTCCAGCTGTAGCATTTTTTTCCAATGACTATAAATCCAATAGAGGGGCTTGTATGTATGTCCAACCCCTCAGGGGAAGCACAGATATGCTTGCGCTTTCCAAAATTAGCTGTGGACATGCTGGCTGCTGGGCTGACCTGTTGTGGGACGGTCAGCCACTGCACTTCCCACCGCTGTGGTGGTGCTAAGACATTTTGCTAAATAGCCATAATGCCTGCGTGGGATCTGTGGGC
Source organism: Lophiomys imhausi (assembly GCA_907164525.1). Taxonomy (NCBI): domain Eukaryota; kingdom Metazoa; phylum Chordata; class Mammalia; order Rodentia; family Muridae; genus Lophiomys; species Lophiomys imhausi. Next base: position 4,625,042 of record CAJQZJ010032464.1, read on the forward strand.
CCAGTAGGCTGGTAAGTAACCCTGTGTGGGGGTTTGATTCTTCCCACTGGGTATTAGAGTGATTCTTACCCTCGTGTCTCTCCTGGTCAGGGTTCCGGATTCCCAGATTCAGCAGTTTCTGTGCGTGTCCAAGAGAGGGGAGGAGAGTCCTGCCCAGGGACTTTTAATGGTACCTTGGTAGCTGGGTGAAACCAGTCACTCAGATTATTGCTCAGCATCTTATAACTCTGAGGCTTTATGGCTGTTTTCCCTGAGTTCAAAATGCGTCTGGGCGGGCTGCCGCCAACTTGGATCTCTTGTTGCTTTTTTTTTTTAGACATATGTATTTAGTGTTATATTTACTCTATTACATTGAGAAATCAGCATGGGTTAAAAAAAAATCTACATAAAAACCCTCTTGTTGGGAGATGTAGAGATGGCTCAGCTGTGAAGGTTGCTTGCAACTTTTCCAGATGACAGGAGTTCGTTTCTAGAACCAATGTCAGGTGATTCAAAATTGACTGTGAGTCAAGCTCTAGGGGTGCAGTGACTTCTTCTGGCCTCTGCAGACACATGCACATATATGACACACACTGACATACACACATAAAAATAAGTACAAAACAACCTTTAATTTTTTTTTTGTTTTTGTTTTTGGAGACAGAGTTCTTCTTTGTAACAGAGCCCTGGCTATCCTGTACTCAAACTCATATATAGAGATCAGCCTGCCTTTGCCCCCCCTAGTCCTGGGATTAAAGGCATGTGCCACCATGTCCAGCTCCTTTAAAGGTTTTATTGAAAAAAGTTGATACAATACATTTTGATCATGTTTTCACCTCCCTAACTCTCCAAGATCCTCCCAAACTCCTTTATGTTCTCATCCAACATTATGTTCTCTTTCTCTTTCAAAAACAAGCAAGAAACAAAAACAAAATAAAAGAACCCCACAAAAACACAAAATCAAAAATCAAAACAAACAAGCAAAAGATCAGTACTGTTCTTAAGTAAATTTTTGCCCCATGTACATTAAAAGCATCACCTAAAACATGTCTTCTTTGTTGCAGCGAGAGGCTAGGCCCTTCTAGCACTATGGGTGGCTAAGCATACAAATCTGTTCTAACCTGTTGCTTTTCTGATTTGCCTCTCCTGCTAAGTTATGTTTGCTGGCACTAATGAAAGCCTTTTCTATGGCTGTGGCTGCCACCATAATGTTTTGGTTTCTGGCTTAGTGAAGTATTTTCCTGCATTTGTGATGTGACATTACAATCACTGATTCTTTTCATTCACATTACACAACTTCAGGTTCTGTAATGATGTAAAGAGGAAAAAAAATCCCAAACAAAACCAGAGTATTTTTAGATAAGCCCTACCCACAGTTCAATAGCCACTAATTTAATCATGTTTTTAAAAACCATTCTTTGTCTCACCTCTTAGGAAGCTACACAGATAAGTTCAGCGTAACTTACTGTCAAGAAATCTTTTGAAGTTTTACATGAACATTGTTTGGTTACAATTCTAAATTTCAAGGACTACCAAAATATTTGCAGAAGATACAGGCAAACATCTTTTTAATTTTTCTGAAAATATTGCTGCCTTTATATTGTTATCTTCTCATATTGATACATCCAGGAACAATATTAAGAGGGAATGAGCATGTGAAATCTGTAATTTGAATTGTCTTCATTTCAGTGGCTTCCTTCTGTCATCTTTAAATCACATGACACAAAAACATTTACTAGTCTTCCTATATGACAATAACTTCCACATTTTATACTGATGTTTTATTTCATTTTTGACTTTCTTTTCTTTTTTTTTTAAATACTTTATTTTTTTTCTTCAAGTTACATCTCAGTAACAAACCCCTCCCTATTCCCCCTTCCTATCCCGCCCTTCCACCCTCTTCCCCCCAGAAGTTTCCCCTTTCAGTCCAACAGATGGTTCCTTCTCTTAAAACAGTAAGTATTATACAAAACAATAGATATAAATATGCCACATTTTTGAGAGTTAAATGACCCAGTATACCTTCCCAATGTCCAGTTTAGACATATTTGGCCCCTGACTTTAACATTCTACTATCTAACCAACTCCATGAGTTTAAAGGTCTATATGTGACTCAACATTCATACTATCTTGCAACACACTTTTAAGAGTATCTTCTTAGATCTATAACACCCTCTTGATTCCTAAACAGTTCAAAATTTAACTATGAGACTCTAGCTGTCTATTCTTCAACCACCTCAGAGACCTGAGAGGGATAAATATATTTGCTTATATAGGAAGTGCAGGGCCTGCAGCTTCCAAAACTAAGAAAGAACATACCAATAACTGCCTGGACACTTCCCATTTTCTCTCCATACATTCCAGCATCAATCTTCAGCCTTTGGGTCCTGTTTCTCTGACAGACATTTGTTGTAGAGCAGGGATTATGAAGGACTTACCTACCCTGTCTTGGCAGAGTTAGGCTGTCGACTTCCCTGCTACCAAGTTTTGTCCTTTTTGGACAGCAGTCTGTCTGCAGTTGGTGCAAGGGGTTTTTTCATGCCAAGAGAAAGGCTTGCCACTAATTCAACCATCTTACAGTGGAGGTTCTTCGATGCTTATCTTCTACTTGGAGTAGAATGGGGGTGATATCAGGCGCTGATATGTCTCGATATCAAAAAAAATCTTGATTTAAGATAACATCTTTGAATGCCATATTCTGCAGATCTCTAGGGGTTTTTGAAGATGCCCTATCCATCTCTTGTATTTAGATAAGCAAATGTTGCTTGTCTCTTAGCAACTTGATTACTGGGTAGTTTAGAGAATATCTGTGATAGACTGTCATAGTAGCTAACAAAGTGACATGTTTGCATGACTAGGAGTTTGTTTTAACTATCCTAGACCGTTTTAGATGGTTGGTATCAAGAGGTCAGAGCTTCACATTTTATTTTTAAGTATCTCCAGGTATGATACCATTGGGAAGCGTTACCTTTAAATTTGTATCAATATACAAAGATCTATTCAATTGTGGTTAAATATACTATTAATTATGTATCAATATACCAAGATCAATGCCTATGTAGTCCAATATAATCTTAATATTACGTCCATATGCAAGGGTCAATACCATTGTGGCCAACTGTAATCTTAATTTTGTATCAATATACAAAGATCAATACCGATGTAATCCAATACAATCTTATTTTTGCACAAAAAACAATGGTCAATACCATTTTAGCCAAATAAACTACTAATTTTGTATCAATATACAAAGGTATAAGGGCATATTCAATAATCTGCCCCTTCTTCTTGGACCTTCCTGTGCTATGTCTATGTCTCATTTTTCTCAAGCCCATGCACTCCTACATAGGAGAAGAAGAAGGATACAAAAAAGGAAAAGTAGGGATTCCCTGGGGCTAACCTCCAAAACCCATTAAGACAGGACCATTTATCAGCTTGCAGTCTCTTCCCCTACATAACAGAGTTTTCAGTTATCTTTCAAATAACCAAAAAGAAGGGCGGAGAAACACCCTCCCCACCCTCTGGGCATGGGACGTCGCTCTCTTAAAGTGACTTCCTGCTGATTTGGGTCATAGTAGACCTGTTTTGGGGCCCCAACCCAAATGGGAAAAATGATTAAAAATGTTAGTACAATCCTTTTATGTTCAGTCCTTCTGTTCTAAGCTATTTAGATGACCTAAGGGGTTTGTAGGCAGAAGCTGATCTTGCAGGTTTCACTGAGGTTCCTGTCGGGGCATTGTGTAGAGCTGAGCGGTCCCAGTGACATTGGATTGCTGTGGTGGTTGCAGGCCCCCGATGGAGACAGCTATTGAGGAAGTCTGCCAGGCAGAATCAACTGGGTCACTCGTCCTCCTTGGTGCCTGATTCTGCTCTCTGCTGAGGATTCCGCTGTCCAGCCGTCCCCGGGCTCCCCTAATGGACGCTTCGATTCTCCTGGAACGATAAGAACAGAGCCCTGCCCCAATCCCAACCCTAGGACAAATGCCCTCTTTTTTTTTCTGGGGGGGTTGGGGGGGCTAGGTAGTACTTCTCCTGAAGCAAATTTGGCCTTCTGACAACATACAAAGCGTTATCTTTCAATCCGGGTTAAAGAAGAAATCATTCTGTCACCTTGGAGCTAAACCAGCTCTAGTGTATACATTTTGAGATCCCAGAGGACAATCTGCCTGCATCGAGACGGCCTTTTGTAAGGAGCCTCCAAACCTAGGTCCCTCTAAATCCCATGTGTGTGTCTCTGAACTCTAATTATTGGGATCAGAGACCTGTGTTTCCCATCTGAAGGGATCAAAGATGTGTTCCACCACTCCTGGATCGAAGTCTTTCTCTATTTAGAGTTTGCCCTGCATCAGGCTGACCCTGAGCTCTGGGATCTGCCCGTTTCTCTCTCCAGTGTGCTGGGAGCTGGGACCAAGGGTGTACTCTTCTTGAATGGTGGGACCAAGAGTATGTACCCTCACCACCCCGCTCCATTATGACTCCAGAATACATAAGACCACCAACTCTACGGTGCCGCCCCCCCTCCCCCGTCTCCGCTGAAGTCAAAGGCATGGGCCAATACCACAATTCTCTTATATTTTACCTTAGCTCCACGTCTTCTCTACACCTGGAGGTCTGCAAAACCAGGCCAAATGGCTGTATCCTCTGTTCCATTCACAGTGTTGCAGCCCTGCCCCTTGCCTTTTTTTTTTTTTTTTTTTTTTTTTTAGTTAATAAATTTATTTGTTGCTTCAGGTTACATCCTTAACGTATTGTCCTCTTTTCCCGCTTCCCAGCCCCACCCTCCCATGCTCTACCCCCTGACCCTTCCGTCTTGTTCCTCTGGGGTGGAGTGTCCCTGCCTAACAGTCTCTCACCACAGATCAGGAGTCATATGAGGGCCAAGAGCCTCTTCATTCACCGGGGGCTTACGAGGCAGTACTGCCAGTGAATGGTGTCTCATTGCTACTGGGGGAATACTAAATAAAAGACCAACAAACACACAAACCCACAAAAACAAAGAATATCAACAAGAAAAGAGAGGAAAAAGAGAAGGGAAAAGGAAAAAGAAAAACAGAGGGAAAAAGAAAAAGATAAAAAAAAATTATGTCCTTGTTCCTTTTGATGTGTTGGTTGTAGTACAGATATCCTGTACGATATAGTTAAAATACTACTATAAGTGAATAGATGCCATGTGCATCCTTCTGAGATTGGGTTAGCTCACTCAGGATGAGCTCCTCTAGATCGATCCATTTGGTTGCAAATTGCATGATTTCATTGTTTCTGATAGCTGAGTAATATTCCATTGTAGAGATGTACCACAATTTTTTAATCCATTGTTCAATGAGGGACATCTGGGTTGTTCCCAATTTCTAGCTATTACAAATAAGGCTGCTATGAACATAGATGAGGAGACTTCCCTATGCCTCCGTGAGAGGTCCTTTGGGTGTATACCTAGAAGTGGTATGGCTGGGTCCTGAGGCAAGGTTATTCCTAGATTTCTAAGATATCGCCAGACAGACCTCCATAGTAGTTGCACAAGCCCGCACTCCCACCAGCAATGGAGTAAGGTACCCCTTTCTCCACACCCTCGCCAGCATGCGCTATCACTTGAGCTCTTTATTTTAGCCATTCTAACAGGTGTTAGGTGGAATCTCAGGGTCGTCTTGAGTTGCATTTCTCTGATGATTAAGGATGTTGAACATTTCTTCAGGTGTCTCTCAGCCCTTAGTGATTCCTCCTTTGTGAATTCTCTATTTAGCTCCATCTCCCATTTTTTGATTGGATTATTTGGTTTCTTGGCATTTAGTTTCTTGAGTTCTTTGTAGATTTTAGATAATAGCCCTCTATCAGATGTGGGGTTGGTGAAGATTTTCTCCCAGTCTGTTGGTTGCCGTTTTGTTCGAATGACAGTGTCCTTTGCTTTACAGAAGCTTTTCAGTTTCATGAGGTCCCATTTATTGATTGTTGATCTCAGGTCCTGAGCTGTTGGTGTTCTGTTCAGGAAGTTGTCACCTGTGCCAATGAGTTCGAGGGTTTCTCCTACTTTTTCTTCCAGTATCTTTAGTGTGGCTGGCCTTATGTTAAGGTCTTTGATCCACTTGGAATTAAGTTTTGTAGAAGGTGATAGGTATGGGTCTAATTTCATACTTTTACAAGTGGACATCCAGTTGGACCAGCACCATTTGTTGAAGTTGCTATCCTTCTTTCCTTGTGCGTTTTTGGCTTCTTTGTCAAAGATTAGTTGGCCATAGGTGTGTGGATCCATGTTTGGGTCTTCAATTTGATTCCATTGATCCACTGGTCTGTTTCTATACCAGTACCATGCTATTTTTATTACTGTTGCTCTGTAGTACAGCTTGAAATCTGGGATGGTGATACCTCCAGATGTTTTTTCATTGGACAGGATTGATTTAGCTATTCTGGGCTTTTTGTTGTTCCATATGAAGTTGAGAATAGCTTTTTCCAGGTCTATAAAGAATTGTGTTGGTATTTTGATAGGAATTGCATTAAATCTATATATTGCTTTTGGTAGGATAGCCATTTTTATTATGTTGATCTTACCTATCCATGAGCATGGGAGATCTTTCCATCTTCTAAAGGCCTCTTCCATTTCTTTCTTCAGGGGCTTGAAGTTCTTGTTATATAGGTCCTTTACATGCTTGGTTAGAGTTACTCCCAGGTATTTTATGTTGTTTGTGGCTATTGTGAAGGGGGTTGTTTCCCTTATTTCTTTCTCGGTATATTTGTTTGTTGTATAAAGAAGGGCTTCTGATTTTTTTGAGTTAATTTTGTATCCAGCCACCTTGCTGAAGTTGTTTATCAGCTGTAAGAGTTCTTTGGTGGAGTTTTTGGGGTCACTTATGTATACTAACATATCATCTGCGAAAAGGGATAATTTGACTTCTTCATTTCCAATTTTTATCCCTTTGATCTCCTTTAGTTGTCTTATTGCTCTAGCAAGGACTTCAAGTACTATATTGAAGAGATATGGTGAAAGTGGACATCCTTGTCTTGTCCCTGAGTTTAGAGGAAATGCTTCAAGCTTCTCTCCATTTAATTTGATGTTGGCTACTGGCTTGCTGTATATTGCCTTTATTATTTCTAGGTATGGTCATTGTATGCCCGTTCTCTCCAGAACTTTTAGCATGAAGGGGTGTTGGATTTTGTCAAATGCTTTTTCTGCATCTAGCGAGATTATCATGTGGTTTTTTTTTCATCTTGTTTATGTGGTGAATTACATTGATAGACTTTCGTATATTGAACCATCCCTGCATTCCAGGGATGAAGCCTACTTGATCATGGTGTATGATACTTTTGATGTGTTCTTGAATTCGGTTTGCTAGTATTTTATTAAGTATTTTTGCATCTATGTTCATGAGGGAGATTGGTCTGAAGTTCTCTTTCTTTGTTGGGTCTTTGTGTGGTTTAGAAATCAGAATGACAGTGGCCTCATAGAATGAGTTTGGCAGTGATCGTTCTGTTTCTATGTGGTGGAAGAGTTTGAAAACTAATGGTGTTAGGTCCTCTTTGAAGGTCCGGTAGAATTCCGTGCTAAAGCCATGTGGCCCTGGGCTTTTTTTGGTTGGGAGATTATTAATGACTGTTTCTATTTCCTTAGGTGTTATTGGGCTGTTTAAGCTGTTAATCTGATTTTGATTTAGTTTTGGTAGGTGGAATTTATCGAGGAAATTGTCCATTTCGCTTAGGTTTTCAAATTTAGTGGAATATAGATTTTTAAAGTAATGCCCGAATACTTTCTGGATCTCCTCAATGTCTGTTGTTATTTCTCCCTTTTTATTTCTGATTTTGTTGATTTCTGTTCTTTCCCTTTGCCTTTTCATTAATTTGTCTAGGGGTCTGTCTATTTTGTTGATTTTCTCGAAGAGCCAACTCTTGGTTTCATTGATTCTTTGTATACTTCTTTTTGATTCGAAGTTGTTGATTTCAGCTCTAAGTTTGATGATTTCCTGTCTTCTGCTCTTCTTGGGAGTGTTTGTTTCTTTTTTTTTCCAATTCACCCAGCTTAGCTGTTAGTTCACTAATATGAGCTGTCACAATTTTCTTTTTGAAAGCACTTAGTGCTATGAACTTTCCTCGTAGCACAGCTTTCAATGTATCCCATAGGTTTGGGTATGTTGTGTCTTCATTGTCGTTGGATTTTAAGAAGTCTTTGATTTCCTTCCTTATTTCTTCCCTGACCCAGTGGTCATCCAGTAAGGAGCTGTTCAATTTCCATGTGTGTGTAGGCTTTCTGTTGATTCTTTTACTGTTGAAGACCAGCTTTATTCCGTGGTGGTCTGATAAGATACAAGGTGTTATTTCAATTTTCTTGTATCTATTGAGACTATCTTTGTGACCAATTATGTGGTCGATTTTGGAGAAGGTTCCGTGGGGTGCTGAGAAAAAGGTGTATTCCTTTGTGTTTGGGTGAAACGTTCTGTAGATATCTTTTAGGTCCATTTGTTTCATGATCTCTGTTAGACTCAATATTTCTCTGTTTGTCTTCTGTCTTGATGATCTGTCCTTTGTTGTGAGTGGGGTGTTGAAGTCTCCCACTACTAATGTGTTGTGATCGACGTGCGCTTTAAGTTTTAGAAGTGTTTCTTTTACGAAAGTAGGTGCCTTTGTATTTGGGGCATAGATGTTCAGTATTGAAATTTCCTCTTGATGAATATTCCCTTTAATGAGTATATAGTGCCCTTCTTTGTCTTTCTTCATTAACTTCAGTTGGAAGTCTGTTTTGTTTGATAGTAGGATGGCTACTCCAGCTTGCTTCCTAGGTCCATTTGCTTGGAAAACCTTTTCCCAGCCCTTTACTCTGAGGCAGTGTCTATCTTTCGTAGTTAGATGTGTCTCTTGTATACAGCATAAGGAAGGGTCTTGCTTGCGGATCCACTCTGTAAACCTATGTCTTTTTATTGGGGAGTTGAGTCCATTGATGTTGATGGATATCAGTGACCTGGGGTTGTTATTTCCCATTAGTTTGGTATAGGTGGTGGTCCTGTTCCTCTTTTGGTTTAGTTGCTGATGGGTTTTCTATTCCCTTTGTTTTCTTGAGTGGAGTTTTCTTCTCTGGGTTGGGATTTTCCTTCTAGGATTTTCTGTAGGGCTGGGTTTGTGGGTAGATATTGTTTAAATTTGATTTTGTCATGGAATATCTTGTTTTCTCCATCTGTGTTGATAGAGAGTTTTGCTGGGTAAAGTAGTCTGGCTGGGCATCTATGATCTCTTAGGACTTGTAGTATATCTGACCAAGCCCTTCTAGCTTTTAACGTTTCTGGGGAGAAGTCAGGTTTAATTCTGATGGGTCTGCCATTGTATGTGACTTGACCTTTTTCTCTTACAGCTTTTAATATACTTTCTTTATTCTGTACATTTGGGGTTTCAATTATTATCTGGCGAGAGGAGTTTCTTTTCTGGTCTAATCTGTTTGGTGTTCTGTAAGCCTCTTGGATTTTTATTGGCATCTCTTTTTTCAGGTTTGGGAAGTTTTCCTCTATGATTTTGTTGAAGATATTTCCTGGACCTTGGAGTCGGGAGTCTTCTCTTTCCTCTATACCTATAATTCTTAGGTTCCGTCTTTTCATTGAGTCCTTGATTTCTTGGATGTTGTGGGTGAGAGATTTTTTTAGCCTTCTCATTTTCTTTGGATGTTGTACTGATTTCTTCCACTGAATCTTCCATGCCTGAGATCCTGTCTTCCATCTCTTGCATCCTATTGTTGATACTCACATCCGTAGTTCCTGTTCTCTTCCCTTGGTTCTCCACTTCCTCTTTTAACATTGACTGTGTTTTCTTTATTGTTTCTATTTCTATTTTCATGTCTTGTATGGTTTTGTTCGTTTTGTACATTTCCTTCTCCAGCTTGCTTGTTTTTGTATGAAAATCTTTCATTGCTTTGTCCTTTTCCTGTTCAAGGTCTGTCACCTTGGCTTGGAGCTCTTTAATGGTGTTGTTCCTTGTTTTGATTTGTAGAATTGTGGCTTCTTTGAATTCCTTCATAGATTTAAGTTCTTCTTGCAGGGACTCTATCACTTTCCATAATGCAGAATTGTCAATGTTTTCATGTGTTTCTGTTGGTGTGTGGTCATCCGAATTGGATGAGCTAGGATGGTTCTGCTTTGTTGGAGTCATAATTCCTTGATTTCTGGTTTTTTTTTTTAACCTTTCGCCATTGGATGCATTTAGCTGTCTGTTTTCTGTGCTTGGAACCACAGTGGATGATTTGGTGCAGGGGACGAGTTACTTGGCTATCTGTCATTGCTTACAGGGGGATTTCAAGGTCACTGTGGTTTTAATCGCCAGAGGCACTGTGAGATGATGCAGCCTATTCCCAGGTTGTGAGTAATGGACCAGGATTGTTTCACTGCTCCCAATTCAGACTTCCCTATGTTGCACTCTGAGTTATCAGCCTGTAATGGTTCTGATGGTATGGGCCTGTTTGCCCAGGCACAGATTCTGTGGGCTTTGTTTGTCCTCACGGAGGCTGACAGTGTCTGGCTCCACACCTAATATGTCTGGATTTTCCAGGATACAGCTATGGTCCCGATTTCTGGTTTCTCTCTAGGCTTCTCGCCACAGGGCTGGACTCTGTGCCTGATTCCCTTCCTGTCTGCCCCGCCACGGTTCCCGTGGGTACCCCAAGCCCCAGATCCTCCGGCTGCCTGAGTGGACCTCTCGTCCCAGCAGCTCAGCCGTGGGTGCACGGATCCCTGGCCCCGCCCATGCCTGTCTCTCTCCCCATATGACCTGCCGTGGACTCGCGGGGATTTGGCCCTTCCAGCCCTGCTCCCTCCCCAGCTGTGCTACCGTCAGTGTGCTGGATTCAGCCTCTCTCTCCCGCCTTTGTGTTCCCAGCTTCCCGCGCTCTCTCGGAACCTCCTGCCCTCCACTTCACCAGCGGCTGCGGAGCACCCGCTGAGCCCCCTGTTTGTTCCTTGCTAAGCCTTCCACTATCTCGCAAAGTTTTTTAAGTGGGTATAAGTTCAACCTGATGTGTGGGGAGCCCAAAAGGACAGCGATCTATGGCCAAGTGGACCCTGATTCTGCCTGCTGTAAGTTGGGATTGATCTTACCAGGCGCCTCTCCAAATGGGAGTTCCCGAATCCCGGGTTTAGTGGCCTCCGTGTCTGTGAGAGATGGGTGAGAGCCTTGCCCTGGGACTTTTAACAGTCCCTTGGGAGCTGTGAGTGTTTCCGGGGGGGGGGGGCGGTCTAGCCCCTCCGGTTTTTGCACAGTGCCCAATAACTCTGTGTTTTTTATGGCTCTTTTTTCCCCGCGTTCAAAATGCGTCAGTGTAGGTCGCCGCCATCTTCCTCCGGACCGACTTTCTTTTCATAAGAGAATTTTCCCTAACATGGTATTAGAAGTCTATAAGACTGTTTAGGAATCAAGAGGGTGTTATAGATCTAAGAAGATACTCTTAAAAGTGTGTTGCAAGTTAGTATGAATGTTGAGTCAGATATAGACCTTTAAACTCAAGGAGATGGTTAGATAGTAGAATGTTAAAGTCAGGGGCCAAATATGTATAAACTGGACATTGGGAAGGTATACTGGGCCATTTAACTCTCATAAATGTGGCATATTTATATCTGTTGTTTTGTATAATACTTACTGTTATAAGAGAAGGAACCATCTGTTGGACTGAAAGGGGAAACCTCTAGGGGGAAGAGGGTGGAAGGGCGGGATAGGAAGGGGGAATAGGGAGGGGTTTGTTACTGAGATGTAACTTGAAGAAAAAAAAATAAAGTATTTAATAAAAAAAGAGAAAAAATAAAGAAGTCTATAAGACTATCTTGAACTAATATTCATTGATAATTTAATTTACTTAACTTATAGGAAATATTTAGCACTCAATCTTCTTTCTTTTTTTTTAAAGATTTATTTATTTATTATGTATACAGTGTTCTGTCTGCAGGTATGCCTGCAGGCCAGAGGGGCCACCAGATTTCATTATGGATGGTTGGGAGCCACCATGTGGTTGCTGGGAATTGGTCTCAGGACCTCTGGAAGACCAGACAGTGCTCTGAACTGCAGAGCCATCTCTCCAGCCTTCACTCAATTTTCAATCCTATATTATTGTAGATGATAAATCATTATTTAATTTGTAGAGACAAATCACATAATTAAAAAATCAAATTCTATTATTACTACAAGTTTGTTAGTTGCTCATACATCCAGTCTTTGGTACATTTAGTCCCTTCATATTCAGAGGTGATGCTATAGTTCCCCCACCCTAGCTGCCCAGCAGACTTAATTGGAGATAATTAGCCATTGCTTCAGCACTGGCACCACACCACCTGACAACAGAGCTACAGGGTGTGTCATACTGCGCCAAGCCGGGGCCTTACAGTGTCATCCCTGGGTGCCCCCTACAGCTTTCCCAGGGGGCTCCCACTTTAGCACCCCTGGGTGCACCCTGTCTTTAGCTCTTCAACCCCCTTGGACTGGTACCTTCATACCATGTTTTGCATGTGGTCCCTGAGAGGGATGCTCAGGTCTTCAGCTGGTGCTGCTGGCCTCTCTGCATGTCCGGATAGCAGCACCTTGGGAGTCTAGAATGGATAAAGCTAAATTTCCACAGCAGTGGGAGCTGAGATCAGCCCCTTTAGAGAAGCTGAGTCGTGGATGAGGCAGTGACACCTGAAGCTTCAGTTGTGTTTGCCGTTGACAGGGAACTCAGGGACAGAAGATGGTACAACAGTTTATTTGAGGAAAGTAGTTTTGTTGTACTTCCGAATTTATGTCAGTTTTTAAGTTTGTGTCAACCCTGAGTCAATAGGCCCCTCCCCCAGACCTAACTGTCGGAACTGAGTTTCCAGCATCTGTAACTATCACAAAGGTCACCTTCAGCCCCTCAATAGGACTCTTCCCAGCTTAAGCTAATTTTAGGTGAAAAGTCTGAACAAAAAACCCACTAATCTCAGAGCATGAAAATCCACCAACCTTTGAAAAGGAAAACCCACCAATCCTTGAGCTCCCCTAAGCTGAGAACTTGAAATTGTACCAATCCTCACTTTGGGAATCTCTTTCCTGGAAAGCTCTGTCCCCTAAGAAATTTTATGTAAAACTTGTCTACTTTTCAGTTCCCTGCTCTCTTGTCCAGGGAGCAGAGGCGGTAACCCCTGGATTTATCCCTCCAGGCCCTGGATTTGTCTTTTCCAAGAAATCTCTTTTATGAGACTTGCTGCCTGGTGCTCCCTCTCTTGGAAGAAGCCATGAAGCGAAGAGGTGGAGTACGGCTGAGGCTCTTGAACTCCTTACCTTATCTGGGGACACTCTCCTCTGGGAGCTGCAAAGTGAAGAAGAGAAGTGGAGCTGTCACACTGCCTAGCAGTCCTATCCCTCCCCCCAGTTCAGCAGGCATATGAGGGCTAAGAGCTTTCTCATGTACTGGGGGCCTTCATGGCAGCACCACTAGGACAAAATATCTCACTAACAGGTAACAAAGTTTATGTTCCTGTTCCTTTCGGTGTATTGGCTGTAGTATAGTTATCCTGTACTATATGGCTAAAATCCGATTATAAGTGAATAGATGTCATGTGCATCTTTCTGGGTCTGGGTCACTCAGGATGAGCTTTCCTAGTTCCATCCATTTGACTGCAAATTGCATGATTTCATTGTTTATGATGGCTAAGTAGTATTCCATTGTGTAAATGTACCACAGTTTTATTTTTATTTTTTTAAATCCATTTGTGAGTTGAGGGTCACCTGGGTTGTTTCCAGTTTCTAACTATTACAAATAAGGCTGCCATGAACATAGATGAGGAGATCTTATTGTGGTTTTGTGAGGAATCATTTGGATGTATATCTAGAAGTGGTATGACTAGGTCACTAGGCAGAGCTATTCCAAGTTTTCTAAGATATTGCCAGACTGATTTCCATAATGGTTGTACAAGTTTGTACTCCCACCAGCAATGGAGGAGTGTTCCTCTTTCTCTGCAACCTTGCCACCATGTGCTGTAATTTGAGTTTTTGATCTTATCCATTCTGACATGTGTGAGATGGAATCTCAGAGTCATCTTGAGTTACATTTCTCAGATGATTAAGGATGTTGAGCATTTCATCAAATGTTTCTATTAGAGATATTCCTACTGTGTGAATTCTCGGTTTAGCTCTGTTCCCCATTTTTTGATTGGATTATTTGGTTTCTTGGCATTTAATTTTTTGAGTTCTTTGTAAATTTGGATATTAGCTCTCTGTCTGATGTGGGGTTGGTGAAGATCTTTTCCCAATCTGTAGGTAGCAGTTTTGTTCAAATGACAGTATCTTTTGCCTTACAGAAGCTTTTCAGTTTACTAAGGTCCCATTCATTGATTGTTGGTCTTACAGCCTGAGTAATTTGTGTTCTGTTCAGGAAGTTGTCACCTTTGCCAATGAGTTCGAAGCTTTCCCCCACTTTCTCTTCTATTAGATTTAGTATTTTGGGCTTTACTTTAAGTTCTTTGATCCACTTGGACTTAAGTTTTGTGCAAGGTGGTAAGTATGGGTCTATTTGTATTCTTTAACATGTCAACATCCAGTTAGACCAGCACTGTTTGTTGAGGATGCTGTCCTTTTTCCATCATATGGTTTTGGCTTCTTTGTCAAAAATTAAGTGATCATAGGTGTGTTGGTTCATTTCCGAGTCTTCAGTTCTATTCCCTTGATCAACTGGCCTGTTTCTATACCAATACCATGCTGTTTTTATTAATATTGTTCTGTAGTATAGCTTGAAATCTGGGATGATGATACCTCCAGATGTTTTTTTTTATTGTACAGGAATGACTTAGATATTCTGGTTTTTTCGTTATTCCATATGAAGTTGGACTTCTCCATTTTCAATAAGTTGTGTAAGTGTTGTTTTCAGCAATGGGGCTTTGCCATTAGTTTTGGAGAGCAAGCTATAGTCTTGGTAACAACTCAGGTTTTTAGGGGTTCTCATGGGACCCCTTTGGCCAAAATCTCAATTATATGTAGCCAAATAATAACTGGAAGCTTATTATTATTGTTTTTTTACTGTACTGGGCTTTTCTTTTTTATTGAAAAAAATTTTATGAGTTTCACATCATGCGCCCTGTTCTCTCTCATCTCCCACCTCCCCTCAGAGCCACCCTCCACCCTTGCAATCTGTCCATGCATAAAAAATAAAATCTCATTGTGGAAACTGCAGTGTGTCTCAGTGTATCCCACAGTATTCCTTTGTGTCCACACATTTTGCTTGTAAATTTTCATTAAAATGACTCCTTGTTCTTCTACGAGGCCTCTGGTTTTTGCTACTTTGTCAATACTGGAACTTCTCTCAGATATGCTGTAACTGTCCTGTGTTGT
Organism: Lophiomys imhausi; assembly: GCA_907164525.1. Lineage (NCBI taxonomy): Eukaryota > Metazoa > Chordata > Mammalia > Rodentia > Muridae > Lophiomys > Lophiomys imhausi. The sequence continues at coordinate 4,640,309 of CAJQZJ010032464.1, forward strand.
GGATCTCCTGTAGTTTTGGATTGTAGAACTGGCCTCTTCTTGTAGTCTAGCAGTTCATCCATCGGGTAGATATTGGGGTGGGCCAACTCAAAGCCTTGATACTGGGCCTGCAACTGCCACTTGCAAGGCCAGTTCTACTATGGAAAGGAGCAGGGCCTGCTCTCCCAAGTGATGCGGCATGTGAGGGGCAGGGACATCTCCTCTGCTCTTGTGACCCCATGTGGACCAGATCTGCCAGCCAATGGTGTTGAGGGCAAAAGGGAGGGGAGGGGAGGGGATCTCTCCCTAGCCAATACCACCACATAGCAGACAGAAGGCAGGGATAGCTCTCCCACACTCACTCCCTAAGGGCTGGTTCACCCACAACCCCCATATCCAGGACCAGCTATTATGTGCTACCAAGACAAGGTCAAGGTTCTGCTTTCCTGGGTGCTGCAGCATGTGAGGGGGAGGGACGGCTCTCCTGCTCTTGTGCACCCCCCCCCCATCTGGACCAGATCTCATCCCAGGACTGGGTCTCCACAAACCCCACATCCAGGGCCAGGCAGAGTCCTTCTAGTTTCTGGCTTGTTTCCTGTCCTGGGAGCCCATCTGGTGCTTGCCTGGTACTGGTCTGGTAATCATCACAGGCTACCCCATGGCGCCAACGTTGTGTTGGTATCCAGCTTGCTTTTTTTTTCCAGGAATATTAGGCTACTATTCATTCAGAAGTTCATAGGTCAGAACACTGAATATAGATATAGCCCGTCTCCTCTCTGCCACATTCTGATGTACATGTGACATAGTAGCCACATCTGCAATGTCCCTAGGGCCAAGTCATATCTTATTTTTTAAGAAGGCACTAAATTTCTTGTCTACATCATTTTTCTTCTGCCTAAGCATATGTTGTCAAAATGTTTTTCAAGGAAGGTTTACAGGCAGTGAATTTTCTACGAATTCATTCACTTATTTGTTCTATTAGTTTTAACATTCTTATGGAGATATAATATATGTCAAATTCAGCCCATTAAATTGATAATTTCCAGAACATTTTTTGGCACAGAATTTTGCAACAATTACCAATGTTAAATCATATCATATGTCATTACATACAATATGTGTGGGCATCTATGTCACCTTTGAATGAAATTTTATAGACATAAGTTTGTATAAGGACATTCCCCCCACCCCCAAGTATCTTAACTCCTATTCATTCTTGGTTCAATGATTTCTTTTTGAAAGAGGGTATTAAATAAAAGATGAATTTTTAAAGTTTTTCATTCTTAAAAAATGGCTAAGAAATGCCTCAAAAAGTATTCATTAACCTTAGAAATTAGGAAAATGAAAACTAAAACAACTGAGATTTCATCTCACCCCAGGCAGAATTGCTAAGTCCAACTAAACAGTTGACAATAAATTCCAGAGGGGATGTGGGGGAAAAGGAACTCCCATATACTTCCAATGGTAATGAAAATTGCTGTGGGACTCAGGAAATCAATACAGTGAATTCTCAAAAAGGTAAAAATAAATCCACCATATGACCAGCTATAACACTCTTTGACATACTCCCAAAGGACATACATCATCCTACATCAAAGATACTTGCCCAGCTGTATTCATTGCCACTCTATTCACAGGAGCCACGAAATGGAATTGAACTAAATGTCCTCTCAATACCATACTGCTTAGAAATAAATAAAACTGAAATTATGAAATATGTAGGTAAATGGATACACCTAGAAAAATTTTATTGAGTGAGGTAATGTAGTTCCAGAAAGATAAGTTTTGTGTCTTCCTTCTTACCTTTAGTACCTAGTTCTAATCCTCAGTTTCAATTGAATAACCATAGAAACTAGGTGAAACTAGGAAAGTATAAAGAAAAGATAAGTAGGAGCTGCTTCACAGGAGAATATCAAGATGCAGTTGATATGAACAGTAGGAAACATTAAAATGAGGAGAGGAATTGAATAGGGGTTAACACAGAAGTAGAAAGAAGGATGAGTGACAAATATCAATAGTGTTTGATAGAACCTCAAGGAATCATATCATTTTGTATTTACGAAAAATAATAGATATATGAATATAATAAAAATATCTTTTATATATTGAATGTATATAATATATAGTAATGAATATTATATATGTATATACATATATACATATATATATATGAATCACCCTGCACATAGATCCAAGTAAATCAAAGACCTCAATTTGAAACCCAAAACACTAAAGTTTCTGGAAGAAAATATAAGCACTGTCCTACAAAATATAACGATATATATATATATATATATTAAACATAATCTTCCATATATATGGAAGATTATATATTATACTTGGTCTGACAATGCTTACCACAAGAACACAGACCAACAAAACCCCCAGTACATTACACAAGAAATCTCCACTTGTATCATAGTGGTCAACATAGTCCAAGTGACTCCCAAAATAATATAGGTTATTGTTGTTGACTATGTTTGCCTCCTAGAGACTGAAGATAAATCCCTAGTTATGAAGATAGCATATATTTGGGACATAGGTCTTCGATGACATAAGCTAGATCTAGCATGAATGTCTACTTTCTCATGATTAGCTTCCATAGTTCGAGAAAATACCATTTAAGCTGCCAAGTGAGGGAAGAAGTTGATAGTCCTACACAACTGCAACACTTCTGAGCCACAACAATGAGCATCATGCCAGATATTTCTAAAGGGGCAATAAGTGGCCCTCACATGTTGGTGGTAGCCAACAGCTGCCTAGTTGGACATTAGGCCAATTCAATAGTATGGAAATTAAGCCTGGTACTGAAAACCTAGCCAGCTTTCTAGACCTAGTGAGCTCATGGACCATGCAAAACAGGCCCTTTTATTATATCAATAAGATTCTTTAATATATTCTAAATATTTTCCTTATACACACAGATAAATGTAGCTACCAACCCTCATCAAATGAAAAAAAAAAGTGAAGACATTGGCATATCATGGGAATCCTAATTTATCTTATTACATACATGGCCATGTTTGCTGGGTTGCACAGGAGCAAGAAGGGTGACAGAATACAGATAGACTGTGAACTGTATGTAATTGTCAAACAAGAAAACAAATAGATCTTTCTGAAAAATAAGTAATGTTAGAAATTCTGTAACAAGAAAAATGTAATTTTTTTTATATTTTATTTTTTTATTTCTTCAAGTTACATCTCAGTCACAATCCCTTCCCTACTCCTCCCTCCTGTCCCACCCTTCCACCCTCCTCCCCCCAACAGCTCCCCCTTTCACTCCAACAAATGGTTCCTTCTCTTATAACAGTAAATACTATACAAAACAACAGAAATAAATATGCCACAATTATGAGAGTTAAATGGCTTAGCATACATTCCCAATGTTTAGTCCATATGTATTTGGCCCCTGACTTTAACATTCTACTATCTAACCATCTCCATGAGTTCAAAGTTCTATATCTGACTCAGCTTTCATACTAATTTGCATCACAATTTTAAAAACATCTTCTCAGATCCAGAACACCCTCTTGATTCCTAAACAACTCAAAATTTAACTATGAGACTCTAGCTATCTATTCTTCAACCACCTCAGAGACCTGAGAGGGATAAATATATCTGATTATGTAGGAAGTGCAGGGCCTGCATCTTCCAAAACTAAGAAATGACATATGAGTGGCTGCCTGGACAGTTCCCGTTTTCTCTCCATACATTACAGCATCAATCTTCAGCCTTTTGGTCCCATTTCTCTGACAGACATTGATTGTAGAGCAGGAATTATGAAGGACTTACCTACCCTGTCTTGGCAGAGCTAGGCTGTCGACTTACCTGCTACTAAGTTTTGCTCTTTTTGGACAGCAGTCTGTGTACAATTGAAGCAAGGGGTTTTTCATGCCAAGAGATAGGCTTGCCACTAATTCAACCATCTCACACTGGAGATTCTTCGATGCTCATCTTCTACTAGGAGTAGAATAGGGGGTGCTGTCAGGAACTGACATGTATCAATATCAAAAAAATCTTAATTTAAGAAAACATCTTTGAATGCCATATTCTGCAGATCTCTTGGGGTTTTTGAAGATGCCCTATCTATCTTGTATTTAGATAAGCAAATGTTGCTTGTCTCTTAACAACTTGATTTCTGAGTAGCTTAGAGAATATCTGTGATAGAATGTCATAGTAGCTAACAAAATGACACGCTTGGATGACTAGGAGTTTGTATTTCTTAACTATCCTAATTGGTTTAAGATGTTTGGTATCAAGAGGCCAGAGCTTCACATTTCATTTTTAAGCATTTCTAGGTACAATACCTTTAAGAAGCGTTACCTTTAATTTTGTATCAATATACAAAGATCAATACCAATGTGGACAAATATACTCTTAATTTTGTATCAATATACAAAGATCAATGCCTATGTAGCCCAATACAATCTTAATATTGCAACAATATACAAGGGTAAATACCACTGTGGCCAAATATAATCTTAATTTTGTATCAATATACAAAGATCAATACCGATGTAGTCCAATACAATCTTAATTTTGCACAATATACAATTGTCAATACCACTTTAGCCAAATATAATAATAATTTTGTATCAACATACAAAGGTATAAGGGCATATTCAATAATCTGTCCCTTCTTATTGATCCTTCCCATATTATGTCTATGCCCCATTTTTCTCAAGTCTGTACACTCCTACATAAGAGAGAAAGAAGGATACAGAAAAGAAAAAGAAGGAAGTCCCTGGGTCTAACCTCCAAAACCCATTTAAAAACACCATTTAACACCTTTTAGTCTCTTCCCCGAAATAACAAAGTTTTCTGTTATCCATCAAATAACCAAAAATGGGGGGGTGGGGAGAAACACCCTCCCCACCCTTTGGGCATCGGACGTTGCTCTATTAAAATGACTTCTGGCTGATTTGGGTCATATTAAACCTGTTTGGGGCCGAAACCAGAATGGAAAAATGGTTAAAAATGTTAATACAATCCTTTTATGTTCAGTCCTTTTGTGCTCAGCTGTTTAGATATCCTAAGAAGTTTGTAGACAGAAGCTGATCTTCCAGGCTTTACTGAAGTTCTGGCTGGGGCAGTGTGTGGAGCTGAACGATCTTAGCGATTCTGAATTGTTGTGGTTGTAGACTTTTGATGGAAACAGCTATTGAGGAAGTCTGCAAGGCTGGATCATCTGGGCCACTCGTCTTCTTTGGTGTCTGATCTGTTTTTTGTTGAGGTTTCTGTTCTCCAGTTGTCCCTGGATTCCTTGAATGGATGCTTTAAATCTCCTGGAAAGATAAGAACAGAGCCCTGCCCTAATCCTAACTCTGGGACAATTACCTTTTTTTTGGGGGGGGGGTCAGGTAATATTTTTCCTGAAGCAAATTTGTTTTTTTGACAATATATAAAGTATTATCTTTCAATCTGGATTAAAGAAGAAATTATTTTGTTATTTTGGAGCTAAACAAACCTTTAGTGTATATATTTTGAGATCTCAAAGGACAATTTGTTTGCATTGAGCATGCCTTTTGAAAGTAGCTTTTAAACTTAAATCCTTTCAAATCCTATGTGCCTGTCTCTGCATTCTAAGTATTGGGCTCAAAGACCTGTAGTTCCCAACTGAAGGGATTAAAGATGTGCTCCACCACTCCTGGATCGAAGTTTTTCTCTATTTAGAGTTTGTTTTGTATCAGGCTGGCCTTGAACTCTAATATCTGCCTGTTTCTGTCACTAGTGTGTTGGGATTAAGGGTGTACTCTTCGTGAATGATGGGATTAAGGGTGTGCAACATCACCACCCTGTTTCGTGTAACTCTAGAATTTATAAGACAATTAACTCTATAGTCTCCTCCCATCTCTGCTGAAGTTAAAGGCATGGGCTAACACCACGCATTTCATGTATTTTTACCTTAGCTCTAAGTTTTTTCGACTCTTGGAGGTTTATAAAACCAGGTTGAACGGCTGTAACCTTTAATTTTTTACAGTGTTTTAAACTTGTTACCTGCTTTTTTAATTAATAAATTTATTTATTTGTTGCTTCAGGTTACATCTCCATCATATTGTCCTCTTTCCCCCCTTCCCAGTCCCACCCTCCCATCCTCTACCCCCTAATCCTTCCCTCTTGTTCCTCTGGGGTGCAGTGTCCCTACATAACAGTCCCTTGCCACAGTTCAGGAGTCATATGAGGGCCAAGAACCTCTTCATACACTGTGGGCCTATGAGGCAGTACCACCAGTGAAAGGTGTCTCATTACTAGGAAGGGAAAACTAAAAAACAGACCAATAAACACACAAACCCACAAAAACAAACAACAACAACAAAAAAAGAAAGGAAAAAGAAAAAAAAAGTCCATGTCCATGTTTCCTTTGGTGTGTTGGTTGTAGTACAAATATCCTGTACTATATAGCTAAAATCCTACTATAAGTGAATAGATGCCATGTGCATCCTTCTGAGTCTGGGTTAGCTCACTCAGGATGAGCTTCTCTAGTTCCATCCATTTGTTTGAAAATTGCATAATTTCATTGTTTCTGATAGCTGAGTAATATTCCATTGTATAGATATACCACAATTTTTTAATCCATTCCTCAGTTGAGGGACATCTGGGTTGTTTCCAGTTTCTAGCTATTACAAATAAGACTGCTATGAACGTAGATAAGGAGACTTCCCTATGATTCTGTGAGGAGTCATTTGGATGTATACCCAGAAGTGGTATGGCTGGGTCCTGAGGCAAAGCTATTCCAAGATTTCTAAAATATCGCCAGACTGACCTCCATAGTGGTTTCACAAGCCTGCATTCCCGCCAGCAATGGAGTAGGGTACCCCTTTCTCCACACCCTCGCCAGCATGTGCTGTCATATGAGCTCTTGATCTTAGCCATTCTGACAGGTGTGAGATGGAATCTCAGAGTCGTCTTGAGTTGCATTTCTCTGATGATTAAGGATGTTGAGCATTTCTTCAGGTGTTTCTCAGCCATTAGGGATTCCTCCTTTGTGAATTCTCTATTTAGCTCCGTCCCCCATTTTTTGATTGGATTATTTGGTTTCTTGGCATTTAGTTCCTTGAGTTCTTTGTAGATTTTGGATATTAGCCCTCTGTCAGATGTGGGGTTGGTGAAGATTTTCTCCCAGTCGGTAGGCTGCCGTTTTTTTCAAATGACAGTGTCTTTTGCCTTACAGAAGCTTTTCAGTTTCATGAGGTCCAATTTATTGATTGTTTACCTCAGGTTCTGAGCTGTTGGTGTTCTGTTCAGAAAGTTGTCACCTGTGCCAATGAGTGCGAGGGGTTCTCCCAATTTTTCTTCTAGTCGATTTAGTGTGACCGGCCTTATGTTAAGGTCTTTGATTCACTTGGATTTAAGTTTTGTACAAGGTGATAAGTATGGGTATAATTTCATTCTTTTGCAAGTAGGCATCCAGTTGGTCCAGCACCATTTGTTGAAGATGCTGTCCTTCTTCCATTATGTGGCTTTGGTTTCTTTGTCAAAAATTAGTTGACTGTTGGTGTGTGGGTCCATTTCTGGGTCTTCAATTCGATTCCATTGATCTACTGATCTGTTTCTATACCAATACCATGCTCTTTTTACTATTATTGCCCTGTAGTGCTGCATGAAATTTAGTATGGTGATACCTCCAGATGCTTTTTTATTGTACAGGATTTATTTAGCTATTATGGGCTTTTTGTTCTTCCATATGAACTTGAGAATAGCTCTTTCCAGGTCTATAAAGAATTGTGTTGGTATTTTGATAAGAATTGCATTGAATCTATATATTATTTTTGGTAGGATTGCCATTTTTATTATGTTGATCCTGCCTATCCATGAGCATGGGAAATCTTTACATCTTTCAAAGGCCTCTTCCATTTCTTTCTTCAGGGGCTTGAAGTTCTTGTTGTATATGTCCTTTCCTTGCTTGGTTAGAGTTACCCCCAGGTATTTTATATTGTTTGTGGCTATGGTGAAGGGGGTTGTTTCCCTTATTTCTTTCTCAGTCCCTTTGTTTGTTGTATATAGAAGGGCTTCTGATTTTTTTGAGTTAATTTTGTATCCACCCACCTTGCTGAAGGTGTTTATCAGCTGTAAGAATTCTCTGGTGGAATTTTTGGGGTCGCTTATGTGTACTATCATATCGTCTGCAAATAGGGATAATTTGATTTCTTCGTTTCCAATTTGTTTCCCCTTGATCTGTTTTTGTTGTCTTATTGCTCTAGCAAGAACTTCAAGTACTATGTTGAAGAGATATGGTGAAAGTGGGCATCCTTGTCTTGTCCCTGAGTTTAGAGGAAATGCTTCAAGTTTCTCTCCATTTAACTTGATGCTAGCCACTGGCTTGCTGTTTATTGCTTTATTATTTCTAGGTACGGTCCTTGTACTCCCATTCTCTCCAGAACTTTCAGCATGAAGGGGTGTTGGATTTTGTCAATTTTTTTTCTGCATCTAGTGAGATTATCATGTGGCTTTTTTCTTTCATCTTGTTTATATGGTGAATTACGTTGATAGACTTTCGTATGTTGAACCATCCCTGCATTCATGGGATGAAGCCTACTTCATCATGGTGTATGATACTTTTGATGTGTTCTTGAATTCGGTTTGCTAGTATTTTATTAAGTATTTTTGCATCTATGTTCATGAGGGAGATTGGTCTGAAGTTCTCTTTCTTTGTTGGGTCTTTGTGTGGTTTAGGAATCAGGGTGACTGTGGCCTCATAGAATGAGTTTGGCAGTGTTCTTTCTGATTCTATTTGGTGGAAGAGTTTGACGAATATTGGTGTTAGCTCCTCTTTGAAGATCCGGTAGAATTACGTGCTGAAGCCATCTGTCCCTGAGCTTTTTTTGGTTGGGAGATTTTTAATGACTGTTTCTATTTCCTTAGGTGTTATTGGGCTGTTTAATCTGTTAATCTGATCTTGATTTAGTTTTGGTAGGTGGAATTTATCGAGGAAATTGTCCATTTTGCTTAGGTTTTCAAATTTGGTGGAATATAGATTTTTAAAGTAGGACCCAAATATTCTCTGGATCTCCTCCATGTCTGTTGTTATTTCTCCCTTTTCATTTCTGATTTTGTTGATTTGGGTTCTTTCCCTCTGCCTTTTAGTTAGTTTGGCTAGGGTCTGTCTATTTTGTTGATTTTCTCGAAGAACCAACTCTTGGTTTCATTGATTCTTTGTACAGTTCTTTTTATTTCTAAGTTGTTGATTTCAGCCCTAAGTTTGATGATTTCCTGCCTTCTGCTCCTCTTGGGAGTGTTTGCTTCTTTTTTTTCCAATTCACCCCATTTAGCTGTTAATTCCCTAATATGAGCTGTCTCAATTTTCTTTTTGAAGGCACTTAGTGCTATGAACCTTCCTTATAGCACAGCTTTCATTGTATCCCATAAGTTTGAGTATGTTGTGCCTTCATTGTCGTTGGATTTCAAGAAGTCTTTGATTTCCTTCTTTATTTCTTCCCTGACCCAGTAGTCATCCAGTAAGGAGTTGTTGAATTTCCACGTGTGTGTAGACTTTCTGTTGATTCTTTTGCTGTTGAAAACCAGCTTTATTCCATGGTGGTCTGATAAGATACAAGGGGTTAGTTCAATTTTATTGTATCTGTTGAGTCGATCTTTGTGTCCAATTATGTGGTCAATTTTGGAGAAGGTTCCGTGAGGTGCTGAGAAGAAGGTATATTCCTTTGTGTTTGGGTGAAACGTTATGTAGATATCTGTTAGGTCCATTTGGTTCATGATCTCTGTTAGACTCAATATTTCTCTGTTTGGCTTCAGTCTTGATGATCTGTCCATTGTTGTGAGTGGGGTGTTGAAGTCTCCCACTACTAATGTGTTGTGATCCACGTGCGATTTAAATTTTAGAAGCGTTTCTTTTACAAATGTAGGTGCGTTTGTATTTGGGGCATATATGTTCAATATTGAGATGTCCCCTTGATGAATATTCCCTTTAATGAGTTATAATGCCCTTATCTGTCATTTTTTATTAACTTCAGTTAGAAGTCTGTTTTGTTTGATATTAGGGTGGCTACGCCAGCTTGCTTCCTGGGTCCATTTGCTTGGAAAATCTTTTCCCAGCCCTTTACTCTGAGATAGTGTCTATCTTTGTTAGTGAGATGTGTTTCTTGTACGCAGCAAAAAGACGGGTCTTGCTTGTGGATTCAATCTGTTAGCCTGTGTCTTTTTATTGGGTAGTTGAGTCCATTGATATTGATAGATATTAGAGACAAAGAGTTGTTATTTCCCATTAGTTTGGTATAGGTGATCATCTTGTGCCTCTTTTGGTTTAGTTGCTGTGGGGTTTTCTATTCCCTGTGTTTTCTTGGGTGGAGTTTTCTTCTCTCGGTTGGAATTTTCCTTCTAGGATCTTCTGTAGGGCTGGGTTTGTGGGTAGATATTGTTTAAATTTATTTTGTCATGGCATATCTTGTTTTCTCCATCTATGTTGATAGAGAGTTTTGCTGGATATAGTAGTCTGGCTGGGCACCTATGTTCTCTCAGGACTTGTAGGACAACTGTCCAGGCCCTTCTAGATTTTAAATTTTCTGAGGAGAAGTCAGGTGTAATTCTGATGGGTCTGCCATTGTATGTGACTTCACCTTTTTCTCTTACAGCTTTTAATATTCTTTCTTTGTTCTGTACATTTGGTGTTTCAATTATTATGTGGCGAGAGGAGTTTTTTCTGATCTAATCTGTTCGGTGTTCTGTATGCCTCTTGGATTTTTATTAGTATCTCTTTTTTCAGGTTTGGGAAGTTTTCTTCTATGATTTTGTTGAAGATATTTCCTGGGCCTTGGAGTCGGGAGTCTTCTCTTTCCTCTATGCCTATAATTCTTAGGTTCTGTCTTTTCATTGAGTCCTTGATTTCTTGGATGTTGTGGGTGAGAGATTTTTTAGCTTTCTCATTTTCTTTGAATGTTGTGCAGATTTCTTTCATCAAATCTTCCATGCCTGAGATCCTGTCTTCCATCTCTTGCATCCTATTTTTGATACTGACATTCGTAGTTCCTGTTCTCTTCCCTTGATTCTCCATTTCCTCTTTTAACTCTGAGTGTGTTTTCTTTATTGCTTCCATGTCTATTTTCATGTCTTGAATGGTATTGTTCGTTTTGTACATTTTCTGCTCCAGTTTGCTTGTTTTTGCCTGGAAATCTTTCATTGCCCTATCCTTTTCCTGTTCAAGCTGAGTCACCTTGGCTTGGAGCTCTTTAATGGTGTTATTCGTTGTTTTGACTTGTAAAATTGTGGCTTCTTTGAATTCCTTCATAGATTTAAGTTCTTCTTAAGGGACTCTATCACTTTCCATACTGTAGAATTGTCATCATTTTCATGTTTTTCTGCTGTTGTGAGGTCGTCTGAATTGGATGAGCTAGGATAGTTTTGCGTTGCTGGAGTCATATTTCCTTGATTTCTGTTTTTTTTCTCGGACCATTGGCCATATGGATGTGTTTAGCTGTCTGCTCTTGTCGTCTTCTGGGCTTGGATCCACAGGGGATGCTTTGGTGTAGCAGTCGAATTGCTTGGTGATCTGTCGTTGCTTACAGGGGGATCTCAGGGTCGCTGTGGTTCTAATAGCCTGAAGCACTGTGAGCTGGTGCAGCCTGTTCCCAGGTAATGAGGAATGGCCCGGGATTGTTTCACTGCTCCCAAGTCAGACTTCTCTATGTTGCACACTGAATGATCAGCCTTTAGTGGTTCTGATGGTATGGACCTGTTTGCCCAGGCACAGATTCTGTGGACTCTGGTTGTTCTCAAGGAGACTGAGAGGGCCCGGCTCCACGCCAAATATGTCTGGGTTTTCCAGAATACAGCTATGGTCCCCCGCTTCTGGCTTCCACGTTTTGGAGCCCTCAGCCTCTGTGCGCCTCCGCCACTAGCTCTCCCTCTGTGTGCCTCTGTGCGTGCCCAGCCCTGCCACTTCACTGTGTTCGCTTCTGCCCGCCTCCTTCGCTGCGGGCGCGAGCGCCTCTGCCCTGCCCCCCTGTGCGGGCTTCCTACAGGCTTCTTAGCTGCAGTGGCATGCCTGTGCCCCGTCCCCGTGTGCGTGCTTCCGCCCGGCTCCTTCTCTGTACGCGCCTCTGCCCTGCCCCCCCGCAGTGCCTCTATAGTTGGCCACCAAGGCTCACAGGGGTCCGCAACCTTTTCTAGATAGGTGGAGGGCTCACGTGGGGTGTGTGGGACCCAGTAGACGAGTGATTGTTCCTGTGTGGGGTCTCAACCCAATACGCTGCTTCTGCGGACCTCCCCGCTGTACGCCCTGCTTCTGCCTTTGCTAAGACTTCAACTAGCCCGCAAAGTTTCCTAAATAGCTATAAGGTCCACCTGAGGTGTGGGGGGCCTAGTAGGCTGGTGAGTGATCCTGTGTGGGGTCTGATTCTGCCTGCTGTGTATTAGAGTCGATCTTACCCAGCGTCTCTCCAGATGGGAGTTCCTGATCGAAAAATGTAATTTTTAAAATTATTTCAGAAAATATTGAATATTGTGCCAGGCACTTTCTTACAGTGTTAAAAATACAGTATTGGAAATGTCAAAGAAATGCCTTCTCTCTAAAGAAGAGAGAAATCATCTCTCTTAATGTTCATTAAATCAAGCATATTAATGATGAAGGGAGAAGAGTGAAGGTGAAGTATGGGAAGTGATCAAACCCAGTTTCCCTAACAAATACAGCTTAGTGATAAGTAATTAATAAGTGGAGCCAGTAGGAAAAAAAGGAAAAGGGAAGCTAGTATGATTAGAGAAGAGGGAAAATTGTAAATATTCATGTAAAATGCACATGTAGGGCTAGAGAGATGGTCAATTGTTAAGAGCAAGTACTGCTCCTGCAGAGGACCTAAACTTCAGTCCCAGTGTCCACACTGGGCAGCTCACAACTGCCTATAACTCCAGCTCTAAGGAATCTAACACGTCTGCTCCCTGCAGGCACTGGGACTCACAGGCACATACCCATACACAGGTTCACATACACATAATTAAAATAAATAAATTATTTTAAAAACAGTATTATGATAACATCAAATTCTCACTGTTAATAGGAAAAAACACACAGCTCAAATAGTAAAATTCATAAGAACAGCTGAACCTACTATACCTTCTATTTTTCTTCCCAAATAAGAATTATGTTTATAATGGAGACTGGAGCAATTGTTCTGTAATTAAGAGCACTTGCTGATCATCCAGAGGACCTTAGTTAGATACTCAGCATGCACATGGTGGCTCACAACAGTTTGAAACTCCACTTCTAGGTGAACTCACGTCCTGGCCTCTGTGTGTACTAGGCAATTACATTGTTGATGTACATACATGCAGGCAAAACACCTATACACATAAAATAATAAATTTTGTTTTAAAGGACAACAGGTAAATTAACTAGGCATTTTTCTTTTGCTTTCCTGAATAAAACCCCATATAGGCTGAGAAGTTACTTATAATGGGCACGGAAACATCTACAAACGCCTATATCAGTTCAAGTGAAACTCACTGAAAGAACAAAGCCTGGAAAGTATTCTAAGTAGAAGAGGATGGAGAGATGTAAATGACAGATGCAGAGAAACGTTTTTACATTATATACATGCCATTTAATATAAACAGTGTGGTGAAGATATATATGAAGTTGGATAAGTACAAATCAGTAAAATGATCCCTGAGCAGACTGGCTGAAGGTCATTGGTTTCACAGGACATTGCCAGACTCATTTAAGTGGTTTATACAGTTTAGGGGTTAATATCTCAACCACTGTGCTGTCAGTGCAGGAAATTCCTTTGGGACTTGATAGAAGACTTTTAAACTTTGCAGTATGATGGGCATAATTATTAGCATGGACTTGTACGTCTTCTCTGGGATTTTTTTTTAATTAAATACTTTATTTTTTTTTCTTCAAGTTACATCTCAGTCACAAACCCTTCCCTATTCCCCCTTCCTTTCCCGCCCTTCCACCCTCTTCCCCCCAAGAGTTTCCCTTTTCAGTCCAACAGATGGTTCCTTCTCTTATAGCAGTAAATACTATACAAAACAACAGATATAAATATGCCACATTTATGAGAGTTAAATGGCCCAGTATACCTTCCCAATGTCCAGTTTATACATATTTGGCCCCTGACTTTAACATTCTACTATCTAACCATCTCCATGGGTTTAAAGGTCTATATCTGACTCAACATTCATACTAACTTGCAACACACTTTTAAGAGTACCTTCTTAGATCTATAACACCCTCTTGATTCCTAAACAACTCAAAATTTAACTATGAGACTCTAGCTGTCTATTCTTCAACCAACTCAGAGACCTGAGAGGGATAAATGTATCTGCTTATATAGGAAGTGCAGGGCCTGCAGCTTCCAAAACTAAGAAATGACATACCAGTGACTGCCTGGACAGTTCCCATTTTCTCTCCATACATTCCTGCATCAGTCTTCAGGCTTTGGGTCCTGTTTCTCTGATAGACATTTGTTGTAGAGCAGGGATTATGAAGGACTTACCTACCCTGTCTTGGCAGAGTTAGGCTGTCGACTTCCCTGCTACCAAGTTTTGTCCTTTTTGGACAGCAGTCTGTCTGCAGTTGGAGCAAGGGGTTTTTTCATGCCAAGAGATAGGCTTGCCACTAATTCAACCATCTCACACTGGAGATTCTTCAATGCTTATCTTCTACTTGGAGTAGAATAGGGGGTGCTGTCAGGAACTGATATGTCTCGATATCAAAAAAAAAAAGAAAAGAAAATCTTAATTTAAGATAACATCTTTGAATGCCATATTCTGCAGATCTCTTGGGGTGTTTGAAGATGCCCTATCCATCTCTTGTATTAGATAAGCAAATGTTGCTTGTCTCTTAACAACTTGATTACTGGGTAGTTTAGAGAATATCTGTGATAGACTGTCATAGTAGCTAACAAAGTGACATGTTTGCATGACTAGGAGTTTGTTTTACTTAACTATCCTAGACAGTTTTAGACGGTTGGTATCAAGAGGCCAGAGCTTCACATTTTATTTTTAAGTATCTCCAGGTATGATACCATTAGGAAGTGTTACCTTTAAATTTGTATCAATATACAAAGATCTATTCAATTGTGGTTAAATATACTCTTAATTATGTATCAATATACAAAGATCAATGCCTATGTAGCACAATACAATCTTAATATTACGTCCATATACAAGGGTCAATACCATTGTGGCCAACTATAATCTTAATTTTGTATCAATATACAAAGATCAATACCGATGTAATCCAATAAAATCTTATTTTTGCACAATAAACAATGGTCAATACCACTTTAGCCAAATATACTACTAATTTTGTATCAATAAACAAAGGTATAAGGGCATATTCAATAATCTGCCCCTTCTTCTTGGACCTTCCTGTGCTATGTCTATGTCTCATTTTTCTCAAGCCTATGCACTCCTACATAGGAGAGGAAGAAGAATACAGAAAAGGAAAAGTAGGAAGTCCCTGGGGCTAACCTCTAAAACCCATTAAACAGGACTATTTATCAGCTTGTAATCTCTTCCCCTAAATATCAGAGTTTTCATTTATCCTTCAAATACCAAAAAGAAGGGCGGAGAAACACCCTCCCCACCCTCTGGGCATGGGACATCGCTCTCTTAAAGTGACTTCCTGCTGATTTGGGTCGTAGTAAACCTGTTTGGGGCCCGAACCCAAATGAAAAAAATTGTTAAAAATGTTAGTACACTCCTTTTATGTTCAGTCCTTCTGTTCTCAGCTGTTTAGATGAGCTAAGGAGTTTGTAGGCAGAAGCTGATCTTGCAGGTTTCACTGAGGGTCCGGCCGGGGCATTGTGTAGAGCTGAACAGTCCCAGCGACATTGGATTGCCATGGTTGCAGGCCCCCGATGGAGACAGCTATTGAGGAAGTCTGCCAGGCTGAATCAACTGGGTCACTCGTCCTCCTTGGTGCCTGATTCTGCTCTCTGCTGAGGTTTCCGCTGTCCAGCCGTCCCTGGGCTCCCCGAATGGACGTTTCGATCTCCTGGAAAGATAAGAACAGAGCCCTGCCCCAATCCCAAACATGGGACAATTACCCTCTTTTTGGGGGGGGGGGGTTGGGGCAGTAGGTAATACTTCTCCTGAAGCAAATTTGGCCTTCCGACAACATACAAAGCGTTATCTTTCAATCCGGGTTAAAGAAGAAATCATTCTGTCACCTTGGAGCTAAACCAGCTCCAGTGTATATATTTTGAGATCCCAAAGGACAATCTGCCTGCATCGAGAAGGCCTTTTGTAAGTAGCCTCCAAACCTAGGTCCCTCCAAATCCCATGTGTGTGTCTCTGAACTCTAATTATTGTGATCAGAGCGCTGTGTTTCCCATCTGAAGGGATCAAAGATGTGTTCCACCACTCGTGGGTCGAAGTCTTTCTCTATTTAGAGTTTGCCCTGCATCAGGCTGACCCTGAGCTCTGGGATCTGCCCGTTTCTGTCTCCAGTGTGCCGGGAGCTGGGACCAAGGGTGTACTCTTCTTGAATGGTGGGACCAAGAGTATGCACCCTCACCACCCCGCTCCATATGTCTCCAGAATACATAAGACCACCAACTCTACGGTGCTCCCCCCGTCTCCGCTGAAGTCAAAGGCATGGGCCAACACCACAATTCTCTTGTATTTTACCTTAGCTCCACGTCTTCTAAACACCTGGAGGTCTGCAAAACCAGGCCCAATGGCTGTATCCTCTATTCCATTCACAGTGTTGCAGCCCTGCCACCTGCTCCTTTTTTTCTTTTTTCTTTTTCCTTTTCCCTTCTCTTTTTCCTCTCTTTTTTTGATATTCTTTGTTTTTGTGGGTTTGTGTGTTTGTTGGTCTTTTTTTAGTATTCCCCCAGTAGCAAGGAGACACCTTTCACTGGCAGTACTGCCTTGTAGGCCCCCGGTGAATGAAGAGGCTCTTGGCCTTCATATGACTCCTCTGTGGTGGAGTGTTCTTGCCTAACAGTCTCTCACCACAGATCAGGAGTCATATGAAGGCCAAGAGCCTCTTCATTCACCGGGGGCCTACAAGGCAGTACTGCCAGTGAAAGGTGTCTCCTTGCTACTGGGGGAATACTAAAAAAAGACCAACAAACACACAAACCCACAAAAACAAAGAATAACAAAAAAAGAGAGGAAAAAGAGAAGGGAAAAGGAAAAAGAAAAAAGAAAAAAAGGAGAAGGAAAAAGAAAAAGATATAAAAAAAGTTTATGTCCATGTTCCTTTTGGTGTGTTGGTTGTAGTACAGATATCCTGTACGATATAGCTAAAATCCTACTATAAGTGAACAGATGCCATGTGCATCCTTCTGAGACTGGGTTAGCTCACTCAGGATGAGCTTCTCTAGTTCCATCCATGTGGTTGCAAATTGCATGATTTCCTTGTTTCTGATAGCTGAGTAATATTCCATTGTATAGATGTACCACAGTATTTTAATCAATTCTTCAGTTGAGGGACATCTGGGTTGTTTCCAATTTCTAGCTATTACAAATAAGGCTGCTATGAACATAGATGAGAGGACTTCCCTATGTCTCCGTGAGGTGTCCTTTGGGTGTATACCCAGAAGTGGAATGGCTGGGTCCTGAGGCAAGGTTATTCCTAGATTTCTAAGATATCGCCAGACAGACCTCCATAGTGGTTGCACAAGCCTGCACTCCCACCAGCAATGGAGTAGGGTTCCCCTTTCTCCACACCCTCGCCAGCATGCGCTATCATTTGAGCTCTTTATCTTAGCCATTCTAACAGGTGTTAGGTGGAATCTCAGGGTCACCTTGAGTTGCATTTCTCTGATGATTAAGGATGTTGAACATTTCTTCAGGTGTCTCTCAGTCCTTCTTCCATTGTGTGTTTTTGGCTTCTTTGTCAAAGATTAGTTGGCCGTAGGTGTGTGGATCCATGTTTGGGTCTTCAATTCGATTCCATTGATCCACGGTTCTGTTTCTATACCAGTATCATGCTGTTTTTATTACTGTTGCTCTGTAGTACAGCTTGAAATCTGGGATGGTGATACCTCCAGATGTTTTTTCATTGTACAGGATTGATTTAGCTATTCTGGGCTTTTTGTTGTTCCATATGAAGTTGAGAATAGATTTTCCAGGTCTATAAAGAATTGTGTTGGTATTTTGACAGGAATTGCATTAAATCTATATATTGCTTTTGGTAGGATAGCCATTTTTATTATGTTGATCTTACCTATCCATGAGCATGGGAGATCTTTCCATCTTCTAAAGGCCTCTTCCATTTCTTTCTTCAGGGGCTTGAAGTTCTTGTTGTATAGTTCCTTTACATGCTTGGTTAGAGTTACCCCCAGGTATTTTATGTTGTTTGTGGCTATTGTGAAGGGGGTTGTTTCCCTTATTTCTTTCTCGGTATATTTGTTTGTTGTTCAAAGAAGGGCTTCTGATTTTTTTGAGTTAATTTTGTATCCAGCCACCTTGCTGAAGTTGTTTATCAGCTGTAAGAGTTCTTTGGTGGAGTTTTTGGGGTCGCTTATGTATACTAACATATCATAGGCGAATAGGGATAATTTGACTTCTTCATTTCCAATTTTTATCCCTTTGATCTCCTTTAGTTGTCTTATTGCTCTAGCAAGGACTTCAAGTACTATATTGAAGAGATATGGTGAAAGTGGACATCCTTGTGTTGTCCCTGAGTTTAGAGGAAATGCTTCAAGTTTCTCTCCATTTAATTTGATGTTGGCTACTGGCTTGCTGTATATTGCCTTTATTATTTCTAGATATGGTCCTTGTATGCCCGTTCTCTCCAGAACTTTTAGCATGAAGGGGTGTTGGATTTTGTCAAATGCTTTTTCTGCATCTAGCGAGATTATCATGTGGTTTTTTTTCTTTCATCTTGTTTATGTGGTGAATTACATTGATAGACTTTCGTATATTGAACCATCCCTGCATTCCTGGGATGAAGCTTATTTGATCATGGTGTATGATACTTTTGATGTGTTCTTGAATTCGGTTTGCTAGTATTTTTTTTAAATACTTTTTTTTTCTTCAAGTTACATCTCAATCACAAACCCCTCCCTATTCCCCCTTCCTTTCCCGCCCTTCCACCCTCTTCCCCCCAAGAGTTTCCCTTTTCAGTCCAACAGATGGTTCCTTCTCTTATAGCAGTAAATACTATACAAAACAACAGATATAAATATGCCACATTTATGAGAGTTAAATGACCCAGTATACCTTCCCAATGTCCAGTTTATACATATTTGGCCCCTGACTTTAACATTCTACTATCTAACCATCTCCATGGGTTTAAAGGTCTATATCTGACTCAACTTAAGTATTTTTGCATCTATGTTCATGAGGGAGATTGTTCTGAAGTTCTCTTTCTTGTTGGGTCTTTGTGTGGTTTAGGAATCAGAATGACAGTGGCCTCATAGAATGAGTTTGGCAGTGTTCTTTCTGTGTCTATGTGGTGGAAGAGTTTGAAAAGTAATGGTGTTAGTTCCTCTTTGAAGGTCCAGTAGAATTCCATGCTAAAGCCATGTGGCCCTGGGCTTTTTTTGGTTGGGAGATTATTAATGACTGTTTCTATTTCCTTGGGTGTTATTGGGCTGTTTAAGCTGTTAATCTGATTTTGATTTAGTTTTGGTAGGTGGAATTTATCGAGGAAATTGTCCATTTCGCTTAGGTTTTCAAATTTAGTGGAATATAGATTTTTAAAGTAATGCCCGAATATTTTCTGGATCTCCTCAATGTCTGTTGTTATTTCTCCCTTTTCATTTCTGATTTTGTTGATTTGTGTTCTTTCCCTTTGCCTTTTAGTTAATTTGGCTAGGGGTCTGTTTATTTTGTTGATTTTCTCAAAGAACCAACTCTTGGTTTCATTGATTCTTTGTATAGTTCTTTTTGAATCTAAGTTGTTGATTTCAGCCCAAATTTTGATGATTTCCTGCCTTCTGCTCTTCTTGGGAGTGTTTGTTTCTTTTTTTTCCAATTCACCCAGCTTAGCTGTTAGTTCACTAATATGAGCTGTCACAATTTTCTTTTTGAAAGCACTTAGTGCTATGAACATTCCTCGTAGCACAGCTTTCATTGCGTCACATAGGTTTGGGTATGTTGTGTCTCCATTGTCGTTGGATTTTAAGAAGTCTTTGATTTCCTTCTTTATTTCTTCCCTGACCCAGTGGTCATCCAGTAAGGAGCTGTTCAATTTCCATGTGTGTGTGGGCTTTCTGTTGATTCTTTTGCTGTTGAAGACCAGCTTTATTCCGTGGTGGTCTGATAAGATACAAGGTGTTATTTCAATTTTCTTGTATCTATTGAGACTATCCTTGTGACCAACTATGTGGTCGATTTTGGAGAAGGTTCCGTGGGGTGCTGAGAAAAAGGTGTATTCCTTTGTGTTTGGGTGAAACATTCTGTAGATATCTGTTAGGTCCATTTGTTTCATGATCTCTGTTAGACTCAATATTTCTCTGTTTGTCTTCTGTCTTGATGATCTGTCCATTGTTGTGAGTGGGGTGTTGAACTCTCCCACTACTAATGTGTTGTGATCGACGTGCGCTTTAAGTTTTAGAAGTGTTTCTTTTACGAAAGTAGGTGCCTTTGTATTTGGGGCATAGATGTTCAGTATTGAGATTTCCTCTTGATGAATATTCCCTTTAATGAATATGTAGTGTCCTTCCTTGTCTTTCTTCATTAACTTCATTTGGAAGTCTGTTTTGTTTGATATTAGGATGGCTACTCCAGCTTGCTTCCTGGGTCCGTTTGCTTGGAAAACCTTTTCCCAGCCCTTTACTCTGAGGTAGCGTCTATCTTTGGTAGTGAGATGTGTCTCTTGTATACAGCAAAAGGAAGGCTCGTGCTTGCGGATACACTCTGTAAACCTGTGTCTTTTTATTGGGGAGTTGAGTCCTTTGTTGTTGATGGACATTAGTGACCTGGGGTTGTTATTTCCCATTAGTTTGGTATAGGTGGTGGTCCTGTGTCTCTTTTGGTTTAGTTGCTGAGGGGTTTTCTATTCCCTTTGTTTTCTTGGGTGGAGTTTTCTTCTCTGGGTTGGGATTTTCCTTCTAGGATTTTCTGTAGGGCTGGGTTTGTGGGTAGATATTGTTTAAATTTGATTTTGTCATGGAATATCTTGTTTTCTCCATCTGTGTTGATAGAGAGTTTTGCTGGGTAAAGTAGTCTGGCTGGGCACCTATGATCTCTCAGGACTTGTAGTATATCTGACAAGGCCCTTCTACCTTTAAAGTTTCTGAGGAGAAGTCAGGTGTAATTCTGATGGGTCTGCAATTGTATGTGACTTCACCTTTTTCTCTTACAGCTTTTAATATTCTTTCTTTGTTCTGTACATTTGGTGTTTCAATTATTATGTGGCGAGAGGAGTTTCTTTTCTGATCTAATCTCTTTGGTGTTCTGTAAGCCTCTTGGATTTTTATTGGCATCTCTTTTTTCAGGTTTGGGAAGTTTTCCTCTATGATTTTGTTGAAGATATTTCCTGGACCTTGGAGTCGGGAGTCCTCTCTTTCCTCTATACCTATAATTCTTAGGTCCATCTTTTCATTGAGTCCTTGATTTCTTGGATGTTGTAGGTGAGAGATTTTTTAGCCTTCTCATTTTCTTTGGATGTTGTACTGATTTCTTCCATCGAATCTTCCATGCCTGAGATCCTGTCTTCCATCTCTTGCATCCTATTTTTGATACGCTCATCCGTAGTTCCTGTTCTCATCCCTTGATTCTCCACTTCCTTTTTTAACTCTGACTGTGCTTTCTTTATTGTTTCTATTTCTATTTTCATGTCTTGTATGGTTTTGTTCATTTTGTACATTTCCTTCTCCAGCTTGCTTGTTTTTGTATGAAAATCTTTCATTGCTTTGTCCTTTTTCTGTTCAAGCTCTGTCACCTTGGCTTGGAGCTCTTTAATGGTGTTATTCGTTGTTTTGACTTGTAAAATTGTGGCTTCTTTGAATTCCTTCATAGATTTAAGTTCTTCTTGCAGGGACTCTATCACTTTCCATAATGCAGAATTGTCAACGTTTTCATGTGTTTCTGTTGGTGTGAGGTCATCCGAATTGGATGAGCTAGGATAATTCTGCTTTGTTGGAGTCATATTTCCTTGATTTCCATTTTTTCTTGGAACTTTGGCCATTGGATGCGTTTAGCTGTCTGTTCTTGTCATTTTCTGTGCTTGTATCCACAGTCGATGCTTTGGTGCAGGGGACGAGTTACTTGGCTATCTGTCGTTACTTACAGGGGGATTTCAGGGTCACTGTGGTTTTAATCGCCTGAAGCACTGTGAGCTGGTGCAGCCTATTCCCAGGTTGTGAGTAATGGACCGGGATTGTTTCACTGCTCCCAATTCAGACTTCTCTATGTTGCACTCTGTGTTATCAGCCTGTAATGGTTCTGATGGTATGGACCTTTTTGCCCAGGCACAGATTCTATGGGCTTTATTTTTCGTCATGGAGGCTGACACGGTCTGGCTCCACACCTAATATGTCTGGATTTTCCAGAATACAGCTATGGTCCCCTGACTTCTGTTTTCTCACTAGGCTTCTTGCCACAGGCCTGACCGTGTGCCTGGTTCCCTCCCTGTCTGCCCAGCCGCGGGTCTCCCTTCTAGCTGCTCGGCCATGAGTGCACCGAGCCCTGGATCCTCTGGCCGCCTGAGTGGGCCTCTCGCCCCAGCAGCTCAGCCGTGGGGGTGCGGATCCCTGGCCCCGTGCACACCGGGCTCCCTTCCCAGTTGTCCTGCCATGGGTTCCGCGGGGATTTGGCCCTGCCCGCACCGGGCTCCCTCCCCAACTGCACTGACGTGAGTGCGTGGGGATTCGGCCCCTCCCGCCCGCCTGAGCCTAGTTCCCACCCTGATTACTTTGCCCGCAGGCGGCTTCCCGCTCTCTCGGAACCTCCGTGTCTCGAGCGGCTGTGGACCACCCGCCGAGCGCCCTGTTTCTTCCTTGCTAAGACTTCCACTATCCCGCAAAGTTTCTTAAGTGGCTATAAGTTCTTCCTGAGGTGTGGGGAGCCCAGTAGGGTAGTGATCGATTGCCAAGTGGCCTCTGATTCTGCCTGCTGTGAGTTGGGGTCGAACTTACCAGGCGCCTCTCCAAATGGGAGTTTCCGAGTCCCGGGTTTAGTGGCTTCCGGGTCTGCGAGAGATGGGGGGAGAGCCTTACCCTGGGACTTTTAACAGTCCCTTGGGAGCTGTGAATGTTCTCTGGGGGGTCTAGCCCCTCCGTTTTTTGCACAGTGCCCTATAACTCTGTGTTTTTTATGGCTCTTTGTTCCCGCATTCAAAATGCGTCAGTGTAGGTCTCCGCCATCTTGGCCCCCCTTCTCTGGGATTTTTATTCTCTTAAACATAAACACTTTGGAGCATGAGACATATATATTCATAGGTTCTCTCACTTGTACCAGAAAGCAAACAATGTACTGAGAATAAGTCCTCTCAGTAAAATAAGTTTAGAGGACATTTTAACTTATTTTTTCTTTGAACTTTTGTCATCAGATATATTACTATTTATATTCTTCCTAAGTTTTAACTCCTTTCTTCTGAATAATTAAATGGTATATGAAAATAGAGGGAGGTAAGATACAATAATTAATACTACTTTCTGAAAGGATGGGATTTAAGAATATGCAGTTAAGATTACAAAATATTCTGTTAAGTAATACAAACATCTACATTGAAAGCTATTTCTATTTTACCTAACTTTATTTGTTGCACTGTGATCAGAACAAAGAGATTTCCACAATCTCCTTTGGATGTTCTTGTTATGGAAATGCAAAAGCATTATTATCATCAAATTAACATGATTAGGTTTGGTGTTATGTCTTAAGTTACTACCGATAATGATAAACAAATTAGAATTCCAAGAAATTCTTTAAAGTTTACAAGTTTTTTTTATCTGTGAACTAAAAACAGGTTTAAGAAGCAAACTTACTCATATAGATCTACTATAGTATAATCACAATATTCTAAAGAAGCATTAGAATAGATAAAGGAATATTCTTGTTTCATAAGGGAAGAATTTGAACACTGTCCTTTTAGACTCTTCTTTTCTGTTAAATTAATCTCTTTCTTTAAAATATTTTCTTATACAATATATTTTGGTCCTATTCTTTCCCTTCCCCCATCTCTTCCCAGTTTCTTGATTGTAAGAGCCAGATGTGGTAGATGCCTTCAAGAAAACAGTTCATAAGGACTATTCTTTTTTTTAATCTTCATTTTTCAAAATTTAAGATTATTTCCCCCCAACGTTTCCCCCTTTTAATCCAAAAAAGACTCTTTTTCTTATAACAATAAATACAATACAAAACAAGAAAAGGCACATAGGATTGGAATGATTTAAATTTAAAAGCTACTAGCAAAAGGCATGCTGAAATTCAAAGTGAATTGTCCCTTCAGATCTCAAAATATATACACTTAAGGGTTTGTTTACTTCCAAAATATCAAAATAATTTCTCTTTAAATCTCAATTGAAAGATAATACTTTTTATATTGTCAAAAATACCCAATTTGCTCCAGGAAAAATATTATCCCCCCCCCAAAAAAAAGTAGTGTCCTAGAGCTAGGACTAGGGCAGGGCTCTGTTCTTATCTTTCCAGGAGATTAAAAGCATCCATCCAAGGAATCCAGGGGCAACTGGGCAACTGAAACCTTAGAAGAAAACAGATAAGACACCAAAGAAGACAAGTAGCTGAGATGATACAGCCTCGCAGAGTTCTTCAATAGCTGTTTCCTCAAAAAACTACAACCACAACAACTCAAAACAGCTAAGATTGTTCAGCCCCACAGATTATTCCAGCCAGAACTTCAGTAAAGGCCTGAAGTTCATCTTCTGTCTACAAACTTCTTAGGACATTTAAATAGCTGAGCATAAAAGGACTGAACATCAAATGATTCTATTAACATACTTAACCATTTTTCCATTGTTATTTGGGCCCCAAGCAGGTTTACTACATGCCAAACCAATAGTAAGTTAATTTTAAGAGAGTGACATCCTATCTGCAGAAAGCAGGATGGGTGATTTTCACCACCTTCAGTCATTTGATGGGTTATAAATACTTGTTTTTATTTAGGGGAGAGTTACAAGTTGTTAAATAGTCTTGTTAAATAGGTCTTTGAGGTTAGACCCAGGGATTTCCCTCTTTTTCGTTTCTGTATCCTTCTTTCTCTCCTATGTAGGGGTGAAAAGACTTGAGAAAAAAATGGGAGATAGACATAATATAGGAATGATAAAGAAAAAGAGACATTATTGAATATGCTCTTATATCTTTGTATATTGATACACAATTAAGATTATATTTGGCTATATCCATATTGATCTTTGCATATTGATACAAAATTAAAATTATATTTGTTTACATTGGTATTGATATTTGTATATTGGGACAAAATTAAGAATATATTTGGCTACATCGGTATTGATCTTTGTATATTGATACAAAATTAAGATCATATTTGGGTGCATTGGTACTGATATTTGTATATTGATACAAAATTAAGATTATATTTGGCTACATAAGTATTGATCCTTGTATATTAATGCAAAATTAAGGTTAACTCTTTTTAAGGTATTGTACCTAGGTAATGCTTAAAAATGAAATGTGAAGTTATGGCCTTTTGTTAGCAACTGTAAATAAACTGTTTAGGATAATTAAGAAATGCAAATGAATAGTCTTCAAGCATGTCATTTTGCTTGGTACGAGGGTAGCCTATCACAGTTATTTTCCAAATTAATCAGAAATCAAGTTGCTAAGAGAAAAGCAACATTCGCTTATCCAAATATAAGAAAATAGATAGGTGGTCTTCAAAAACCTCAAGAGATCTGTAGAATATTGCATTTAAAGATGTATTCTTAACTCAAGATTTTTCTGATATTGAGACATGTCAGCTCCTGACAGTACCCCCTATTCTACTTCAAGTAGATGATGAGCATCAAAGAATCTCTAATTGGAGATGGTTGAATTAGTGGCAAGTCTGCCAACTTGGCAAGAAAAATCCCTTACTTCAACTGTAGACA
Source organism: Lophiomys imhausi (assembly GCA_907164525.1). Lineage (NCBI taxonomy): Eukaryota > Metazoa > Chordata > Mammalia > Rodentia > Muridae > Lophiomys > Lophiomys imhausi. The sequence goes on from CAJQZJ010032464.1 coordinate 4,666,216, forward strand.
GATGCTGTCCAAAAAGGACAAAATTTGGAAGCAGGTAAGTCAACAGCCTAGCTCTGCCAAGACAGGGTAGGCAAGTCCTTCATAATTCCTGCTTTACAATTAATGTGTGTCAGAGAAATGGGGCCAAATGGCTGAAGATTGGTGCTGTAATGTATGGAGAGAAACTGGGGACTATCCAGGCAGCCAGTCGTATGCCATTTCTTAGTTTTAGAAGCTGCTGGCCCTGTACTTCCTGTATATCAGATATATTGATCCTTCTCAGGTCTTTGATGTGGTTGAAGACTACATAGCTATAGTCCTATAGTTAAATTTTGAGTTGTTTAGGAATCGAGAGGGTGTTCTGGATCTAAGAAGATGTTTTTAAAATTGTGATGCAAGTTAGGATGGAAGCTGAGTTGGATATAGATCTTTAAACTCATGGAGATAGTTAGATAGTAGAATGTTAAAGTCAGGTGCCAAATACATATGGACTGGACATTGGGAATGTATGCTAAGCCTTATAATTCTCATAATTATGGCCTAATTATTTTTGTTATTTTGTATTGTATTTGTTGTTATAAGAGAAAGAGCCATATGTTGGACTGAAAGGGGGAGATGTTGGGGGAAAAAGATATACCTTAACTTTAAAAAAAGGAAGCAGATGGGGAAGGTGAAGGGGAAGAGTGTGGGAGGGGGGGGACAAGATGGGGAAGTAGGGAGGGGATTGTGATTAAGATGTAACTTGAAGAAATAAAAAGTAATAATAAAAGACAAACAACAAAACAAACAAACAAACAAAAAACAAATAACAATGAAGCTTGGAAAAACAATAAGAAAAATTAGGAAACAATTATGAAAAGAATAAGGTGTAACATTAATTCCCAATGTCCATTCCATACATATTTGCAACTAATAATAATTTTCTATTATCTCTCTATCTCTATGAGTTTAAAGTTCTATACCTAACTCAGTTTCCATTCTAAGTTTCATTACCAGCTTAAAAACATCTTCTAAGACCTAGAACATCCTTTTAATTCCTAAATAACTTAAAACTTAACCGAGGGATTTTAACTATCTAGTCTTCAACCACATCAAAGACCTGAGAAGTATAAATATATCTGAATAATCAGGAAGTGCAGAGCCAGCAGCTTCCAAAACTAAGAAATGACAGACAACTGTCTGCCTTGACAGTCACTAGTTTCTCTCAATAACGTTGGAGCATCTATGTTCAGCCTTTTGACCCAGTATCTCAGACAACCATTAATTGTGAAGCAGGAATTATGAAGGATGGCCACCTTGTCTTGTCAGAGCTAGGCTGCCGACTTACCTGCTTCCAAGTTTTCTCCATTTCAGACAGCATTCTACATCAGAAATATTCTTAATGATAATAATTCTATGAGCAAAGGAAAACATTCATTTAGATTTATTACTAGAATGTAGAAAATTAAATTATCTTGTCAAGGTCATTGAAGCTGTGGTTGGAATTAATTCTTCTTTTACATCATTGTATAGTATATATTTTTCAGATGTCTGTAACAATCAGCCTCAAAATGCTTTCAGTATAGTTAAAAATTATTGAGACATGTGATAAAATAAAACAGCATGAATTATGCAATTATGCAGAACAAATTGTATATTTTGTTGCTTAAGATGATATGACCCTGTATTCAGAATAAGACAGGAATTGGTGTGGTATAGGAAATTGAGTTAAAATTTTATTAAAACAGCTTCACATGTAACAATTTTCTTAGAGAAATGAGGAAGAATTTATATACTTAGAAATAATATTCCAAATAGAAATTTTGAGTAAATATGAATAATACCATGAGGAAAGTCAATATTTATAAAAGTCTTTGTGATGTGGGGTAAGAGAAATGAGCTATAATAATCTATGAAAATTTATTTCTTCAAAATCACACGGCGATTTCATTAAACATGAATCTCTCCCCAGCTGTCATTAGTAATCTTTCTGCAACCTCTAATATATAAATTTAAGCTATCTCTCACACTTTTTTCTAATATCCTTAATCTGGGAGATATATGAACATAGTTTTGTCATCCTTGTAAAATAACTGATTTTAAAATTTGGGGAGGGAGTAAGAGAAGTATCAAAAAATTAAAAAAATTTTTCAGGGCACTGAACCAAATCTGAGTAACTTAAACTTATTTTATATCTTTATATGTTTGCAGAAAGGTAAATATTTTCCAATTTAGGTATCTATCCTGGAAATATCAAATATTCCTACTAACTTTGAAAGTCACAACTTTCAACGATTGTGATGCTTTAAGGGAAAATATAACCCTGCAAAATACAAGAGTTTCATTCCAAAGATAGTGGCTGCTGTCTGAAAAAGAAACCCCCCTATGTGTTATATAAAGCAAATGGGAAATGGTCAGTTCACAGTAGCAATCTTACATCTTTCTCACTTGTCAACAGAGAAACTGATGATGACTGAGGACAACTACTCCCTATCAACAGAGTTCATCCTGGTGGGATTCTCAGATCACCCAGACCTGAGGATCCTTTATTCCTGGTGTTCTTTGTCATATGTCTAGCATAAGTTCCTGAATCATGTGTTCATGCCCACACACACACATACATAAACATAATTTTAAAAAATCTTAAAAATAAGAAAACACACCAAAGAAAAACAAAGTAATTTTGCTTCCAATCCAGTCCATTTTGCTTTCATCTAGCCATGATACAATGCATCGTGGATAAATTATATAATATAGGAAAGCTTTTTTGTGGTAGACAGTGAACAGAAGAAGAAGAGATGGGGCCAAATGTCCCAAATCCTTTTCAAGGTCATATTTAGTGACCTCACTTCCTTTCACTGGGCTCCTTAAATGTTTGGGAGTCTTATCATATCACCAGCAATTGAAGACCAATTAAAGTCTTCCCAAGGCCCACAGAAACAACTAAGCATAGAGGCTCACAGATACTGAAGCAGCAGTTGGAGTCTGTATGGGTCTGTGTAAGGTCCTTGGCATAAGTCACAGTAGAGTAACTTGGTATTCTTGCAGGACTGCTAACAGTGGGAATGGGAATATTTTGTACACATTTGCCTGCTCTTGGGACCTTTTGCCTCCTACTGGGTTGCCTTGTCTATTCTTGATATGAGAGGATGTGCCTAGTCATATTGCAACTTGTTATGCCGATTTTGGTTTATATCCCTGGAAGGTCTACTCTTTCTGAACGTAAATGGAGGAGGAGTGGATGTGGGGGGGGCAGAAGAGGTGGTGGAGATGGAAGGAGGGACTCGGGAAAGAGAAAGGAGAAGAAACTGCGGTAGAGATGTGTGAGAGAAGAATAAATAATAAGTGAATGAGTGAATGAATGAATACAAAGAAGAAAACAATTAAACAAACAAAAGCATATAGCTTTTGAGGGACATTTTAATAAGAATCACACCATAAAAATATTTTTGTGGGACCGAGAAGCCCAAGTTTCAACATCCCCAAGCAGCTCCATGGCCTCGGAGTCAGCTGGAGCTGAGAGATAGCCAAGCAGTAGCCCCAGAAGCATCACTATGATGAGAGAATTTGTAACCCAGGGATGGAAAAAAGGGGGTTATGCAGTGGTGAGATAGAAAAGAAAGAAAGTGAAACTGAGTAGTTTGTGATCTGTGGAGAGAAGCAGATATAGAACAGTGAGGAACAGGAGTATATGGGGAGCCTGAGCAACCACCTGGAGTTATGGTGAGGTCTGTGCCAAGAGTCATGTCTGGGTCTGTGGCCCTATGGCAACAGAGGTGTGTGCTGATGTCCATGGGCCATATTGCCGCAAAAGGACATCTGAATGTCTGTGGTCTTGTCTTGCTGCCTGAGACCATGTTTTCATCCAGGGGCCAACCTGTTTTGAGTGCTCTGTGCTGGTATCTGAGGCCATGGTGACATTTGGGCCCATGCTGTCACAGGGGGCCATGTCTAGGTCTGTAATCCTATCAAAACCAGGGTCTGTGTTACCACCAAATGTCGTGCAGATGTCTCTGGTCTAGGCTGCTGCCTGTGGCTATGTTGATGTACAAACCCTGTGATGAGCTGTCCTTGCCCCTTGACTGGTCAACCCAGCAGAGCTGGCTCTGGTGGCCCCAGTGCAGGGGAGCTGGTGGGTTGACCAGCTTCCACCCAGGCCCAGATCCAGGGTTCTACCCCACCTACCCCATCTATGAATTGTGTGAAGGGGCTAGTCCTGCAGATCCAAAGCTACAGGATCTCTGTCACACAGAACATCAAGTGGTTGAGAGAAGCCCCAGTGAGGACACAGTGTTGATAGGGTAGCAAAAGCTCAAGGCATCAAACCAAACCAATGACTCATTGCAAAGAGCATTTGCAAGTAAAGATGCTTGGGCAAAAGCATATACTGTGTGACACACTGTGACACACGGAAGCTTACACAGCGAGATGTTTGTTTGTTTTAATTTGGGAAGGGAGGTTTCAAGAGCAGAGGTCAGAAGATGAGTGGGATTGGGGTGCATGATATGAAATGCACAAAGAATCAATAAAAAGTTAAAAAGATATTTTTGTGCTCTTTCAAATTTTTTATAAGAAATGTACAGACATTCATCAAGTATTTTTTTATTGATTATAATAGCATTATAGGTTTGGGGTTGGAACACCGTAGAGTAAATTACCTTTTTTTTTTTTTTTTTTTTTTTTTTTGAGACAGAGTTTCTCTGTATAACAGCTCTGGTTGTCCTGGATTCGCTTTGTAGACTAGACTCCAAGCTGGCCTCGAATTTACAGAGATCCGCCTGCCTCTGCCTCCTAAGTGCTGGGATTAAAGGTGTGCGCCACCACTGCCCGGCATAAATTATCTTTTATTCACTATACATCAGCAGTAAATACTATCAGTGTGTCTTATAACTCTTAATAATGACAGAAGTCACCTGGCTACAATAATGTTCACATTTTTCTACATCACAGTGTAAATTTCCCTCCTTTCCATTCTATACTTATGAGTGAAGTCATAACCCAGACCACAATTAAGGAGTGGCATATTGTCCTCCCCATGTGATCCCCAAATCACAAGATTTCAAGATGAGTTTTATGAGATAACTACAGTCACTTAAGTTATTTCTCCAACTCTCAAGAAGTGTCTCAACTGCAATTGAATTTTCCTCCTAAACACCTCATATGGTCTTTTTCCTTTCCTGGCTAAATCTTAAGCCTTTCCTGTACTTCTTAGAGAGATGAGAGGATCAATTGCAGTTGTATAATTTGATTATTCCCCCTCTCAAAGTTCCTTTCTGGAGATTCATCTCTACATTGTTTTCAGTTGTTATCACATCATATAGATGTAAGATCTGAAGAGTCTCAACTACATAATGATGAGCAGCTTTTAGGATCACAGCATAGGACACACAGCAGCCTCCCTGTCTGCTGATGCCTCCTTGTCTGTGAGGCACTTCATCAGGCACTGTTTTCAGGGTCTCTTCTTAAAGAGGAGACTCTTCTCCTGTTCTGAGGATTCCTCCTTTCTATTGCTGAGGGATTATGTTTTTCAAGTATGCTTTGTGTACTTGGTTTTTCAGTGTCAGCTTTTGAATGTTTACTAATGTCAAGGGCATTACTTTTATAGAGGAGAGTTGATGATTCTCTGATGAGGAGAAAACTATTTCTGCCTCACTGTTTCATTTCATTTTCTTCTAAAGGTCCAGATAATCATGAGCAAATTGATTTTTTTTTTTACTTGAACGCATATACAGTAATGAGAGTCTGATTTTGGAGCTTACATGTAGTTAAGTTTTACAGAATATTCTAACTGCTTCAATCACAAAATCATATGTTTGCATTGTATAGCTTTCAGGTTTTTTTGTTTGTTTTTTGTTTTTTCACGGGGAAAGCAGATGTTATTTCAAAAGACTCAACTTTTTGCATTTAAAAATTACCCATTAATTGACAATAAATTTGTAGAATAACCATCCAGTATCTGTCTCTAGTGATTCATTTCTTCCAGCAAAGCTTCTTGTCTTAAAGATTATACAACTTTTTCAAGCCACAAAGGAGTATCTAAGTGTTCAGACACATGATTGAATGGTGGTAGTTCACATGCAAATCATAACATGTCATCCTGGCCTCCATAGGCTTCATGGCCATGTCTTGATGCAAAATGTGTTCATTCCAATGGTAAAAGTCTCCATTATCTTTAATTCCAACACACTTCATAAATATAATATCCAACGTTTCCTCTGAGGCTCAAAGATATAATGTGACCAATATAAAAAAAAAGAAAAAACCAAAACCACATACTTTCAACATACCATAACAAAGAGTAAACAGTGCTATTCCAAAACGGAGCAGTGGGGACAATGTAGAAAAGATCATACCAAAGAAAAACACAAACTCAGCAAGGCAAACATGAAATCCTTCAGCTCAGTGTGAGATATCAGAAACTCAAGATACAATTATGTAGGCTCCAAAGGCTTACACAGTCCTATTGTCCCATCTGTGCTGCCTGCAGAAGACATAGCCTCTCTCTTAGACAAGCTCCATTCTATGTGTGCTGCTTTTCCCAGTGGATGTCCCATGATCCTGGCACTTCCAACATCCTCTGGTATAAATTGTTGCTCACTGTTCATCAGAAAATGGCCCCACATGGTTCCTTGCAGAGACTCTGACCCTGCAACACATTGTCTGGTCCCAACAGCTCTCTGAAACTGTGGAGAAAGACCCCATGCCTCCATAAAATTTGAATCTTTAATACCTGCAAATCACCACCATGTGGTTGACTGTGCCTAGTTGTAATACCAGCTCAGCATAGTCCCACTCCCCTTAGACTAAAGATGAAGAAGCATCTCTGTGCTGACTTTGATGAAACACATCCATAGATAATTATTTTGGAGCAGGGGATAGCTTCAGTGATATTTCAGGTACTTTCCATATACATATATAAAACTCTTCTCTCACTATAGGATAGAAAGAACAGTGAGCAGTAGTCATTCTACAGCCTGCATATTAGAGTAGCTGGAAATGTCCACTAAACAAATTATTCTATTAAGTTTTAAATCAGTCCCTCATAAGTTCTCAGGAAATGAGCATCATGCACACAAATTCTTTCTAGAATTTAGCATGAATTGCATTCTGTTAGTTTGAATGAAAATGAGCTCCATAGGCTCACAGGCAGTGGCACTATTAGGAGGTGTAGACTTGTTGGAGTTGGTGTGGCCTCGTTGGAGGAAGTGTGTCATTGGGGGGTAGGCCTTGAGAGTTCAGAAGTTAAAGCCCGGCCCAGTGTCACTCTCTCATTCTCTGCTTGCCCTTCCAGATGTAGAAATCTCAGCTACCTCTCTAGCACCATGTCTTCCTGTATGTTACCATGCTTCCCTTCATGACAATAATGGACTAAGCTTTTGAACCTGTTAGTTAGCCCTAACTAAATGTTTTCTTTTATAAGAGTTGCTGTGGTCACAGTGTCTTTTCACAGCAAAAGAATAGTGACTAAGATAGACCTCTAGCACAATTTCCATCATAGTCTTCTCCACACATCTAAAACCTCATGAGCTAGAATAAAAAGAATGTAAGAGTTGGAGGAAGTAGAACAGTATTGTAGAATGATATGGCCATTTTCTGAACTCATAGTATCTACCATTACTTATACAAGATCTGCAAAAGATTGGAAAGGAAAAGAGGTTCATGAGACCTCCACACTTTCCTTAGGGTTTTTAAACAGTTAAAGCTTGCAAGGGGATGAACAGACATTTTCTTCAGTAGTGTATTCACTAATAAGGTGACAACATCCACGTAAACAACCCCTCACGAATGTTTTTGTAAGCAATCCTAAGTGGCCATCACTGGCTACAGAATTCTGAAGAGTATGCCCCCCACCTCTCCTATACAGTACAGTAGAGCTGGCCATGGTGGCATGGGCATAGGAATGCTAGCCATGAGAAAAAGAGAGTAGGAGAGCTGGTGCTGTCCCTTGCCTAGGCAAAGTGGGAAATCTGGTCTTGGTATTGCAGGAATAGGAGAGCTGGTGGGTTTACCAACTCAACTTCCACCCAGGTCCAGATCCAGGGCTCTGAGTTGGCCTACCCCAACATCCACCCCATCTATGAACTGCTGGAGGTCATGAAATGTCTGGTTCTGCAGATTCAAAGCTGTGGGATCTCCATGGCACAGGGAAACAACGGGATATCTGAGTCTCAGAGAGTTCCAGGGAGGATCTAGTATTGATAATGTGCCAGAATCCAGAGGCCTCAAACCAGACCAATCATTTGCAAGTAAAGCTGTAAGGACAAACAGGTATACACTGTATGACAAACTGCAGCTTCCATGGTGAGATTTTTGTTTGTTTGTTTTTGTTTTCTGTTGAGGGAGGAGGTTGCAAAGATATGAAGGGATGAGGAGATTAGTGGGGTTGGGGTGCATGATGTGAAATTCAGAACCACTAAAAACTTTTAATTTAGAAAAAGCTTTTACAAATAATATAAATGAAATAAAATAAAATTCTTCCATAATCAGATTCACAAATTCCGATCATATTAGATGCTAGGTGGTAAAATGAAAGTAGTTTGGTGAATGCTAATAGTTTTGTTATAATAAAAGAAAATAAAAAGAAATTATGTATCCAATTAAAGAAAATAATCTAAAATAGTGGTACATAGCTAGCTACATGAAATGATAGTCTTACATCAACTCAGAGATGTGGGTTCTGCACAATATTTGCAAGTTAAAAAATACTTTTACTTTTCTAGAGGAGTACACAAAAAATTGAAAAGATATATCAAAAATGTATATCAAAATAAACAGTAATTTTTAGGTAGTCATCAAATATGTGTATTTCATATAAATCTTAATTTGTTCTGTTCATGCATTTATGTGTTTACTCCAGTTTTGTTTTTCCTATAAATATTTGAAATGATAATTTTATAGTAAAAATTCTCATTTTGAAAACTAGCATGCACAGTGAACAGTAGATATTGGCATTTTTTTCTGTTCATGGGCTTATATCCACTTGCTGTTTTTTATACCAATATCAGATCCAGATATCAAATTTACATGTCTTGACCAAGACTGGCATGCTACCTCACCTAATCTTTCCATCCTTGTTTGAAAGCCAGTTGGGTTCAGTATGTGAGACAGTGTGCTATGCACTTGATAAATGATGGACTGCATTATTTCCCAAAATGTGAGTTGGGCACAGCTAATTGGAGCCATTTCATTTCACCCAGATGTACTTTGGTACTATGTCCTTAACAGCAAGAACTGTGTGGAGTGAGTAATATGTTTGAATAATGAGAGATATAATGAACCAGGGAATTCTAGGTACACCTGCACATATGAAAGAGAGACTTATTGGGAGAATACAGGTGAGAAATGTGTGTTAGCAACAGGAGATGACAAGATATGTAAATGGTTAGTAACTAGGATACAAGTTTTTATAATCAATTATCCTTCTTTTACTTTATTGTGTTCTGCTTAAGAAATACAGAGAGATGCAAATTCCATAGCAGCGGGATGACTCCAAAGAAACAGTGCCTTCCAGATGTAATACACACATGAACTCACAGAAAGTATGGCTGCACACACAACACCTGCACAAGTTCAGGCCAAACAAAAATCTCTAGACTGAGAAGGGGAAGTGATCAGAAAGTTTTACTCCTAACCAAGAGGCTATTTGCAATTGATACCTTTTGGGGAAAAAAAAAAAAAAAAAAAAAAACAATTTTCTCCAATGGAGCACATTTTTACATTACACACACTGTTTGATATTTTGTGCACAAGTCTGTGAAATGAATTATAAAAATCAAGTCAGTTAGTTACAAAATCTGCAACATTATCTTCAAACAAACTTGACCAAATTTGCTTTAACACTATGACAGAATTGTAAAGTACATCCAAGTAGTTTGCATGGTTTAAGCATTAATATCTCAAGAGAATGGTCTGCAGTACAGGGAAATTCCTTTAGGATTTCTTGAAACACTTTAATTGTGCGATGTGGTGGACATAAGTAACACTGATCTCAGATCAGCAATGATTTTCACTCTAGACTCCAACAGGATTCTTATATATTCATAAACTCTCAGACCTCCACAGTAAGAAAACTTCTCACTAAGAAAAACCTGGCAAACTCAAGGTAAAAGAGGTGTCTTAACATTTTTACTGAAGTTTTTTTTTGAATAATAAAACAGATTTATATCTCTAAAATTTGATAATTTTTATGTTCCTAGATGTGAACGCCTCCATAATATTCAGAGCTCTTCTCATAACATAATGGCATTTGAAAGCAGACTGAGGCATAAAGCAGCAATTAATGTGACTTTCTGGTAGAATAACTTTAGTCTACACAGGAAAGATCACAAAATATTCTATAGTAACACAGGTATTTCACACTGAAAGGTATTTTTGCTTCACTTAGCTCTATGAATTGAATTTAGTTATTACAACAATGAAATTTCTACTTGCTCCCTCTGGTTGCTTCAGTTACAGAAAAATCCATTTTGACCATCAAGTTAGTAAGATTAGCCAATATGTTCCACAGCAACATTATTCCCATGAAACAGACTTTTAAAGCAAACCAAAATTTATGTTCCTAAATTCTCTTAGAATTTGTTTCTCTATCTAAGTATTAAAAACTGAAGTTTACTCATTTACAAGAGAAACCATACACATTTTGAGGAATAAGAAAGAAATATAAAAGAAAATATCTATTTCTTAAGATGTTGATTTTGCAACTTTCCTTATAGCCTCTTTTTAAGGCCATGGTCATATGTGTAAAGTAGAGTTCACTCAAGATCATGACTAGGATGCAGAAAGAAGGGCATCGATTCCAGGTTGTGGATCTAGGATTGGAATTAGCTCTGCTTTTCCCACTGCCTATTATATTTCCTTTCACAGAAGCTGTAACAACTAACCCCCAGAATGTTTGTAATTTCATCAGAAAAAGTTTCAGAAATATTCACAAAAACAAGCAGTGAAGTTTATGTGACAGATATGGGGAGATTTTGTTGCCCATGAATGATAATTGATAATGTAGAAAATTACATCAGTATGGTCTGGAAAATAGAACTAAACTTTTATTGAGTAGTACTGCTTGTAAAATGTTCCTTACCACCCAACCCACCAAAAATAATGTAGATGGTTGGGAGAAAATCTCAATGGGAATAATGCCAGAGGCAACGTTATTGTTTGAAAGAAACAAGAATGATAATCTAGAAATATTTATTCCTTCATTCTAAAGTTATTTAATTGAGGATGAATAGCCACACAGCTCTTAGTCTTCTGTGATCTATCTGCCATCTGCAATAAATATTAATTTATTTTTTTCCTTTATTTTTTATTTCTTCAAGTTACACCTCAATCGCAGTCCCCTCCCTATTCCCCCTCCAGTCCCACCCTCCCACCCTCAACCCCCCATCCTCTTCCCTTTTTTTTTCTTTTAAGTTTAAGGTATATCTTATTTCCCCCTACAGTTTCCCCTTTCAGTCCAACAAATGGCTCTTTCTCTTATAATAACAAATACAATACAGTACAACAGAGGTAATTAGGCCACAGTTATGAGGGTTATATGGCTTAACGTACATTCCCAATGACTAGTCCATATGTATTTGGTACTTGACTTTGACATTCTACTATCTAAACATCTCCATGAGTTTAAAGGTCTATATCTGACTCAACATTCATACTAACTTGCAACACAATTTTAAAAGTATCTTCTTAGATCTATAACACTCTCTTGACTCCTAAACAACTCAAAATTAAATTATGAGACTCTAGCTATCTGTTCTTCAACCACCTCAGAGACCTGAGAGGGATAAATATATCTGATTTTATAGGAAGTACAGGGCCTGCAGCTTCCCAAACTAAGAAATGACATACCTGTGGCTGCCTGGACAGTTCCCATTTTCTCTCCATAAATTACAGCATCGATCTTCAGTCATTTGGCCCCGTTTCTCTGACAGACATTGATTGTAGAGCAGGGTTTATGAAGGACTTACCTACCCTGTCTTGGCAGAGCTAGGCTGTCGACTTACCTGCTTCCAGGTTTTGTCCTTTTTGGACAGCATTCTGTCTACAGTTGGGGCAATGGGCTTTTCCTACCAAGAGATAGGCTTGCGACTAATTCAATCATCTCCCACTCGAGATTCTTCGATGCTCATCTTCGATGCTGTCAGGAGTTGATATGTCTTGATATAAAAAAAAAATCTAAAGTTACGAAAACATCTTTGAATGCCATATTCTGCAGATCTCTTGAGGTTTTTGAAGAGGCCCTATCTATCTCTTATATTAGGGTAAGCAGATGTTGCTTGTCTCTTGCTGGTTTATTTCTGATTAGCTTAGAAAGTAACTATAATAGGCTGTCATAGTACCCAACTGAAGGGGTCGTGCCCTTTTTACAGCGTCCTGGAACACTTGCCGCCTTGTGATTGTTGACCCCGAAATCAAAATACGTCTGCGCCGGCCGCCGCCATCTTGGATCTAAATATTAATTTATTAATAAAACAAATAATTAATATTAATGCACTAATACTTGTATATATTTAGTTATTTACTTATTCTGAGATAGAGTTTCTTGTATTGCAAGCTAGCCTTCCCTCACTACATGGATGGCGATGATCTTGAACTTCTGATTCCCCTGCCTCCACCTCTTAAGAGCTGCAATGTTAAGTACACACCATCAAGCCTTGCTTGTGAGACACTGGGTGTAGAATCCACAGCTTCATAGATCCTTAAAAAAACAATTTACCTCCTCTAAAACAACTATAGAAATATGTTCTTCAAATTGTATGCTAATTTATTTATATGCATATTAAGGAACTGAAAAATTGACACTGAAATTATTTGAGGACTATAAAATAAATTTGGGTACACCAAATTTGGTGTATTCCAGACAGGCAGTGATGTTTGCAGAGGAAATTATTCTGCTACACAAAATATTAATAAAAATAAAAATAAAATAATAATAATAAATAGGAAAATGGTCAGTTCACAGTAGCAATCTTACATCTTTCTCACTTGTCAACATAGAAACTGATGATGACTGAGGACAACTATTCCCTATCAACAGAGTTCATCCTGGTAGGATTCTCAGATCACCCAGACCTGAGGATCCTTCTATTCCTGGTATTCTTTGCCATCTATCTGGTTACCATGGTGGGGAATCTTGGGCTGGTGGCCTTGATCTACATTGAACGCCATCTTCACACACCCATGTACATCTTTCTGGGCAACCTGGCTCTGATGGACTCCTGCTGCTCCTGTGCCATCACTCCCAAGATGCTAGAGAACTTCTTCTCTGTGGACAGAAGGATTTCTCTCTATGAATGCATGGCACAGTTCTACTTTCTCTGTCTTGCTGAAACTGCAGACTGCTTTCTTCTGGCAGCAATGGCCTATGACCGCTATGTGGCCATATGCAAGCCACTGCAGTATCATACTATGATGTCCAAGAAACTCTGCCTTCAGATGACCACTGTAGCTTACATAGCAGGACACCTGCATTCCATGATTCACATAGTGTTCTTGTTCAGATTAACTTTCTGTAGGTCTCATGTAATCAAGCACTTTTTTTGTGATGTCCTTCCATTATATAGACTCTCCTGTGTGGACCCTTATGTCAATGAATTGATGATACTCATCTTTTCTGGTTCAGTTCAAACTTTTAGCATTATCATAGTCCTGATATCTTATTTCTACATCCTTTTTACTATATTCACAATGAAGTCCAAAGAGGGAAGAAGCAAAGCCTTATCTACTTGTGCATCCCATTTTCTGTCTGTGTCAATATTCTATGGTTCTCTTCTCTACACGTATATTCGACCGAGTTCAGTCAATGAAGGAGATGAGGACATACCTGTTGCTATTTTTTATACTCTAGTAATTCCTTTATTAAATCCCTTTATTTATAGTCTGAGAAATAAGGAAGTAATAAATGTGATTAAAAGAACCATGAAGAAGAGATGATTTTGTAATCTTGTGAAACAAGTATCTTCTCCCTTGGACAATTTATTTCCACTAAATACTGTAATTCTCTAAAGCTACAGGTAAGGAGAAAGAAGAAAATGACACAAGAAAAAAGTTAATACATTAGACTGCTTCAATTAAATTATTTTGGGTAGAAATACTCTGCTAAAATATGTTTCTAATATCTGAGGAACTGGGACAAATTTTAACAACTGTGATTATTCATGGAGGTGACAGTTTTTGACGTATCTAACAAAATTAAAGGATGAAATTTAGTATATATAAGTCAATCATCATCTCAATGTTATCAATTTTCTTGCTCCCAAATTATAATCAGCACAAATCTCAGGAAGATTGTAAGTTCTTAAATATGAGTCTTTTTCCCCCAATAACACCATTGTTGGGTAGTAAACTTTGTGTTTGTATGTGATATTTTTCATCTGACTTTAGCTCTTTAAGATACTGTGTGCTTGAACATTCATTTCCATAGAACATGTGGTCTTTCATTAAAAGTATTTGACATTTGCTATGTATGATTTTACTCTCATTCTATGAGATAGATTATTTGTATTCTAAGGGCTTGTTAACATGTAATTTAAAATGGTGCTCTTTATGATAAAATTCCTAAGGACTTTATTTTTCATGTAATTCTTTATTTTTCATCAAAATGGCATTCTAGTTATTAAGTATGTTCATAAACAAAAATGCTCTGTTGTGATCATTGATTCTTTTGTTTGTGAGATTAATGGAACAAAGAACTGTCACTAATTATTGGTATGTTCATAGCGTAAGTACAAGACAGTGACGGCATGTTCAAGTAATTCATGAGGTAGTAAATTCGTGGATTTAAACCATGGTGTTTAGTCTTCAAGTAATTTTGCAAATATAAAACAAAGATTAGTTATTGTAAACATCCTTTCTGCTAGGCACCATGTGAGACTTTTAATATATAGTACAGACCAAGCAATTATTTACTTTTTAGTGTTTTTATTGAATTAAAAAAAAAACCCTCATACTTGGAAATACTGAGGAGCTTCTCTAAGCTTATTCCTGCAAGCCCAATGCATCTGAGATCTGAGTCAATACTGCCCTTTTCATGTTTGTGTTTCAGCATATGGAAGTATATTACCTCTATTATTTAGTTTTTTAATAATATCAGAACTAAACTGTACCTGAAAGATGAAATAAGATTATACTTGCAATAAAACAGAAGTTAGATTAGAGTCTACGTTTACAAAAATGAGTGTTCCAGTGGGAAGGGAATTTGGGGAAACAGCGGGATAAAGCTAACCGGTGTCAAACCATGGGAAAGAGGTTTGAGACACAAGGAAGAAGTGATTGACAACCTTAAATGCTACCATCTGGATCTAAACTCGATTGGAAGCATCAGATATGGAGTCACCTAGAAACAGGATAAGGTGACTATATCTTTCAGGAAATTTATCTGACAATGGATTTAATGAGAAAGAAATTGGAATGAGACAAAGTTCAAGAATTTATATATTCAGAGATGAGGATGGAACTCAAGAGCAGTAAAAAAAATATGATTGTCTACAGATAAACAGCATGTTATAGAAAAGTGAATCAAATATTCCTATTGTAAGATAATAAAGTGAGGTCTCCTGCATATTCCTGTCTAATGCTGCCAATGTTGAATTTCGAGAACAATGTCCTGCCTATTTGATCATTCAGTAGTCCAGAGTGATTTTAATATATGTATCTTAACTAATATGCAGCAGATTTATTATTTTTGCTTTGAAATTCTTTTTATTTTTTAGCTTTAAATATTTTTTTTCGAGTCAGGGTTTCTCTGTATAACAGTTCTGGCTGTCTTGGACTCCCTTTGTAGACCAGGCTGGCCTCGAACTCACAGAGATCAGCCTGCCTCTGTCTCCCAAGTGCTGGCATCAAAGGTGTGCACCACCACACCCGGCTAGCTTTAAACTCTTATATGATGACTATTGACAGGAATAACTACATATACAAAAGCTTGTGTGTAAGTGCATCACTAAGAAGATTGTGAGGCTTTGAATTAGATCCATACTTCACACTATTTTTTTCTTTTCTTTTTGAGATTATAATATAAGCACATCATTTCCCTCATTCTTTCCCTCCCTTCAAACCCTCTCATATACCTCTCCTTGCACTTTTGAATTCACTACATCTCTTTTCATTATTTGTCATTATATGCATGCATATATGTATATATGTAATATATTTAACATATATATATTTAAAATATAACCCACTTTATCTGTATAATGTTACTTGTCTGTGTGTTTTCAGGGATGACCATGGGTATTGGGTAACATTGGTGTGCTGAATTAACCAGAATTATAACCACTGGTTTTCCTTCAATTTCTTAGTATTTCTAGAATGTGTGTCATGCACATCTCTCTCACACACCCCAAGTTGTTGGAATACAATCACAGATATAAAAGTACCGTGAAAATGAAAGCCCATGAAATAATTCACCCTGCTAACCATGGGACAGTAGGAATAGTTTATTCAGTATATGTCAGGGGACAACTGGCTGAAAGTAGCAGAAGAATCCTAATAGCATAAAAAATGCCATGGGAAAATATAGTATCTCCCACTGAGGAAACTTTTATATGTTTAGGGTGCACCACTTGATGTGGAGTTTACCTCATGCAAATCTCTCATGTAAATGAGGGCAGTTAAAACTGGTCAGATTACAGTCCTGGGAGGATGAGATGATGCGATTTTTGTTTCTGCATTTTCCTCATGCAAGTGAGGACAGTCCTAACTGATCTGTGTTTGATCCTGAGAAAAGGCTCAGTTACCCTTTGTATCCAAGGTGGGGAGTGTTCTGTTTGGAGATTTGAGGAACAAGTTTTTTGGTGGAATTTCCTAATGAGAGCAAGTCCCTTTCTCTTCTCCTAGAACCCTTCTTATTCCAGTATGCTACTTGCTTAGGGTCAGTGGTCCATGAGGTGATTTTCGAAGTTTTTTTTTTTTTTTAATTGGCTCATTTCATTTTAAATGATACCCACAGAAAATGAACCTTAAGTGCTGGAGAGATGAGTCTGTGACTAAGAGCTCTATTGCTCTTCAGTTAGTATTCCAGTGTCTCACCAACACCTGTAACTCCAGCTCCAAGAGGTCTGATGGGTCCTGAAATATACAATTTTCAAAATTTTTGAAGAAGAAATCTTCCTTTCTCTGCATGTCATGTACTATGAGTGAGAATCTACCATATCTTATTTTCACCTTGTCAAGAAAATTGACTAAGGACAAAGGCATAATTATAATCTTGAAAATCACATTCTTGCTTAATTAGCATAAAATGTGATAAGTTTCTCTGTGGCATTTCATATCATACTGTACTTTGGTAGACTCCCACCACGACTTCATTGCCTGTTTCCTGACCCTCATTTCCACTCGTGACCTTCAGATTGCGTTATTCCTTTTTACACTTCCACAACATGTGAGTTCTATTACTCCCCTCTCCCCACATACACACACCTTTCTTAAAACATCCTTTTCCCTTTCATGGACATATTACTAGTTTCATCACCTATACTCATACTGAATTTCATGAATACACATGTATAAAAATTAGAAGCTAGGACCACGTTAGAGAGAGAGAGAGAGAGAGAGAGAGAGAGAGAGAGAGAGAGAATGGGCTGTTAATTTTGTGTCCTGTCACTTTGCTGAAAATGTTAATCAGTTCTAAGAGTTCTGGTGGAGTCTTTCGAGTCTCTTATGTGCAGAATCCTATCATCTGCAATTAAAGATATTTTTCTTCTTCTTTCCTATTTGTATCCCCCCCCCCCCTTTTTTTTTTCATGGTCTAATTGCTGAGAGTCCTAGAATCATACTGAGTAACAGTGGAGTTCATTTAGGTGATATACTGTGTTCACTGGTTTGCATATGTTGATCCATCCTTGCCTCTCTGCAGTAAACTCAACTTGATCATGGTGAATGACTTTTTTTGATGTGTTTTTCAATTTAGTTTACAAGTATTTTGTTACATCTGAATTTTGCATCTGTAATTACTAGGAGAATTTGTGTATATTTTTTGTTTATGTCATTATGAAGTTCACATATTATACTAATAGGAGATTACAGTAACATTCCTTTTATTTCTTTTTTAAATGTTTATTTATTACTTCAAGTTACATCTCCATCACAGTGCCCTCTTTCTACCCCTCCAAGTTCCACCCTCCCACCCTCTCCTCTCTCTCCCACCCATCCCACTCCTCTGATATGGAGTGTCCCTACATATCAGCCCCTCTTAGTTCAACAGCCATATGAAGGCTAAGAGCTTCCTCTTGCACTGGAGGCCTACATGGTAGCACCCCTAGGGCAAATTGTCCCATTAATAAGTACAAAGTCTATGTTCCTGAACCTTTTGGTGTGTTGGTTGTAGGATAGTTATCCCGTACTAAATGGCTAAAATCCAATTATAAGTGAGTAGATGCCATGTGCATCTTTCTCAGTCTCGGTTAGCTCACTCAGGATGAACTTCTCTAGTTCCATCCATTTGGGTGCAAATTGCATGATTTCCTTGTTTCTGATAGCTGAGTAGTATCCCATTGTGTAAATGTACCACAATTTTTTTTATCCATTCGTCAGTTGAGGAACATCTGGGTTGTTTCCAGTTTCTAGCTACTACAAATAAGGCTGCTATGAACATAGATGAGGATTTGTCCTCGTGGTTTGGTGAGGAATCATTTGGATGTATACCCAGAAGTGGTATTACTGGGTCTCCTCATGAAACTGAAAAGCTTCTGTGCAGGAAAAGACACTGTCATTCAAACAAAACAGCAACCTACAGATTGGGAAAATATCTCTACCAACCCCACTTCCGACTGAGGGCTAATATCCACAATTTATAAAAAAAAAAAAACTCAAGAAATTAAACATCAAGAAACCAAATAATCCAATCAAAAAATGGGAAACAGAGCTAAACTGAGCATTCACAAAGGAGGAATCTCTAATGCAGTGAGAAATTTAAAGAAATGCTCAATATTCTTAATCATCAGAGAAATGCAACCCAAGATGACTCTGAGATTCCATCTCACACCTGTCAGAATGGCTAAGATCAAAAACTCAAATGACAGCACATGCTGGCGAGGTTGTGAAGAAAGAGGAACACTCCTCCATTGCTGTTCGGAGTGCAAAATTGTACAACCACTATGGAAACCAATCTGGTAATATCTTAGTAAACTTGGAATATCCCTACCTCCTTTTGTTTCTTATTCAAGACTGTTTGAACTATTCTCAGCCCCTAGGAAATTTATGGTCAGCTAGACAATTATTACATGGAAGAAAGGTCAGCATTTTATAACATATGACAACTAAAAATAATATTATCAATTATTATAATATTTTAAAACATATAATACAATATTATAATTATTAATTATAATAATATTCTATTATCTATCCATCTCAATGAGTTTACAGTTCTGTACCTAATTCAATTTTCAGCCTAACTTCCAATACCAATTAAAAACATCTTCTTAGACCTAGAACATCCTTTTAACTCTTAAACAACTTAAAACTTAACTGTGAGACCATAACTATCTAGTCTTCAACTACATCAGATGCCTGAGAAAGGTAAATATATCTGAATATACAGGAAGTGCAGAGCAAGTGGCATCTATAACTAAGAAATGACAGACAACTGGCTGCCTTGAGAACCCCCAATTTCTATCTATAATATCGGAGCATCTATCTTCAGCCCTTTGGCCCAGTATCTCTGGCATACATTAATTATAAAGCAGGAATTATGAAAGACTTGTCCACTCTGTCTTGGCAGAGCTAGGCTGTTGACTTACTTGCTTCCAAGTTTTGTCCATTTAGGACAACATTCTGTCTACAGTTGAAGCAAGGGGTTTTTCTTGCCCTGTGGTTACCTTGCACTAATGCAGCTATCTCCAAATGGAGATTCTTTGATGCTCATCATCGACTTGAAGTAGAATGTTGTCAGGAGCTGACATGTCTCAATATCAAAAAAATATTAAGTTAAGAAAACATCTTTAAATGCCTTATTCTACAGATCACTTGAGGTTTTTGAAAACCAACTATCTATCTCTGTGTATTTGAATGAACAAATGTTGCTTGTCTCTTAGCAACTTGATGTCTGATTAAATTAGAAAACATCTGTGATTCATTAAACTAGTACCTAAAAAAACCGACAAGTTTGAATGACAATTTGTTTGCATTTCTTAGTTATCCTAAACAGTTTGTGATTATTACTATCAAAAGGCCTAGAACTTCACATTGCAGTATTAAGAATTACATAAGTACAATCCCTTAAAAAGAGTTAATCTTAATTTTGTATCAATATACAAAGATCTATACCAAAGTAGCCAAATATAACCTTAATTTTTTATCCATATACAAAGATATGAGTAGATTCAACAATCTACTCCTTTTCCTATATGATGTCTATATCCTCTTTTTTACTTTTAAAGTCTTTTCCCCCTTTGCACTGGTCCATCTGTTCCTCCTGGGTAGGTGGACAGGTCTGTGTGTGGCTGGAACTCAGAGAGACAGGTGGGCCACTGATCTGTGGCTGGAGCCGTGGGCTGGATCCACTAGAGGGCTGGATCTGCTCGTGACTTGGCCCAGTGTTCCTCTCCAGATGGATGACTGAGCTAACTGTTCTCAGGTTGGTGTTTCTGGGATCTGCATACTCTGTTTTGTGTGGTGACCAATCTCAGTGTTTGCAGTAGAAATTCATACACTGTGTTTCATGGTCAGCTGCGGGTTCTCATGTTCATTCCACAATGACTAATCTTATTCACACACTACTCAGATACCATGCTCTATGGACAGCACCATCTTGGATCTCAAATCCTGGTTCTCATTTTTTACTTGCATGCTGAGAATCTGAACTTGCTCCCCCAAATGACCCCAGTTGGATAAGCCTCAGAGACTGTTCCAGTCAGCACTTCATTTAAGCCTGCATTTGACAGTACACAGAGACTGGATAACAAGTGATACAGCTAACTGTCTTAAAGAATGACAAATATCTCAATTTTCTTGGGACCCCAAAAAGGAAAAACTGCCCCAAATCAGGAAGAAATTTTAAGAGAGTGATGCCCCATTCACAAAAGGCGGGGTGGATGGTTTTTTTTGGTCATTTGATGGGTTTGTCATCATTAAAGGGGGGTTGGTTACCAGTTGTTAAGTGGTTCTTATCAGGGAGGAAATAGGGTGTAGGATGCTAGACTCAAATGTTTCTCTCTTTCCTATAACCTTTCTCTCCTATGTAAAGTTAGGGGACATGGGGGAAGAAGGAATGGAAGGACAGAAGGGGGATATAGGAATAATATAGGAATATTAGGAATAAAAAAGAGATTATTGAATCTACTCTTAAACTATAGAGTTACTACTAGCCAAAAATCTTAAATTGCTATATATCTTTGTATATTGATACAAATTAAGGTTATGCTTGGTTACCTTGATATAGATCTTTGTATATTGATACAGAATCAGGGTTGTTATTGCTTACATTGGTGTAGATCTGTGTATACTGATGCAAAATTGGAGTTATATTTGGTTGCAACATCCCATGTATTAATTCTTTTTGTTGTATTATACCGATATGATTCTTAAAAATGCAAAATTAAGTTGTAGGCCTTTTAAAGGCTGCTATTACTGTTTAGGATAGTTAAGAAATGAAAGTTTGTGTTCAGACAATCAAACTTATGGTAATGTTAGGTACTAATTATAGAAATATGCTTACAATGTTGAACAGACAGTAAATAGCTAGAAACTATCAATTCAGATATACTATAGATGATAGATAGTCTTCAGAAACCTCAGAGATCTACAGAATATGACATTTAAAGATGTTTTATTTACTTAAAGCTTTTTTTTTTTTTGGCAGTGAGATCTGTTAGCTCCTAGCAGTACCCCTGTTCTACTTCAAAGAAGATGATGAGCATTATAGAACTTCTATGTTGGGTTTGCTTCAAACGGGGCAAGCTAGTCACTGGGAAAGAAACTGCCCTTGCTTCAACTGCTGACAGTATGCTGTCCAAACTGGATAAACTGGACACAGGGAAGCCAACTTCTGAGCTTTGCAGGGACAAGGTAGGCAGTTCTTCATAATTTCTGCTTCACAAAAAAGTCTGTCATATTGTGGGTCAGAAGGCTGAAGATGAATGCTCCAATGAGTCAGAGAGATTTTGGGGGATATTCCAAGCAACCAAATGTCTCTGTCATTTCTAGTTTTGGAAGCTGCTTGCCTGTACTTCTTGCACACTCAAGTAATATTTATTCCTTATCAAGTCTCTAAGGGGTTGAAGACTAGATAGTTATGCTCTCACAATTAAGCTTAAATTTCTTAGGTTTTAAGAAAATGTTTTTAAGGTCTAAGAAGATGATTTTAGGTTGGTAATGCAAGTTATGATAGAAAATTATTTAGATACAGAGCTTTGAACTCATAAGATAAGACATATATTTGAGTACTTTCTTCAAAGTTGCCAAGTACGTATGGACTGGCCATTGTGAGTATACTCTTACTTTCTTGTTTAATAATTGTTATTATTGTTTATAGTTTATTGTAGTAAGAGAAAGAGAGTTTTATTATACTAAAAGAGGGAAATATAGAGTGAATATATGTATATGCAGTTTTAGAAGTTTGATAAATTTACATGGATTAAATGAAAAAAAAAAAACCAAGCTATATTCTTAGTAAAGGTTCTGTCTTCCCAACCCCTCATTTACTTTCAAGTGTTTTTCTGTTTGTCTGTTTTCTAGACATATGTGTTTAGTGTCATGATGAAACTACATTTAGCAATCAGCATGGGTTTAAAAAAAAGGGTCTACATAAAAACCCTCTTGTTGTGAGTTGTAGAGACAGCTCAGCTGCTTAGGGTCCTGGCAACTTCTCCAGATTACAGGAGTTCATTTCTAGCACCCATGTCAGGTGATTCAAAAGTACAGTGAGTCAAGCTCCAGGGGTACAGTGCCTTCTTCTGGCCTCTGTAGACACATGTACATATGTGACATGCACTGACACATACACACAAAAATAGGTAAAACACATCCCTTAAAATTTTTATTGAAAAAATTGCTTCAATATATTTTAACTATGTTTTTCCTTCCCCATCTGCTCCCAGATTCTCCCCACCTTCTTCATGTTCTCACCCAACTTTATGTTATTTTCTCTCTCTCTTTCAAAACAAACAGGAAACATAAACAAAAATAAGAAACATAAAACCCCCACAAAAACACAAAATCAAAAATCAAAACAAACAAAGACCAGTACTATTTTTTGCCCCCCCCCCATGAGCATTACTTAAAATGTATTTTCTTTTTTTTTTTTTTTTTTTTTGCAGCTAGGCCCTGCCAACAGTGTGGGTGGCTGAACCCAAAAATCTGTTCTAACTTGTAGTTTCTCTGGCTCACCTCTGCTGCTGAGATTTGCTTGCTGGGAGTAAATTAGAGCCTTTGCCATGACTGTGGCTGCTACAGGAACCACCATAACATTTTGTGTTCTGGCTTAGTAAAGTGTTTTCCTCCACTTGTAATGTGACATTACAATCACAGATTCTACTTATTCACATTACACAGCTTCAGGTTCTGTAATGATGGAAAGAGAGAGAGAAAAAGAAAACAAAAAAAAAAAACAAGAACCCCCCAAAAAAAACTAGATTATTTTAGATAAGCCCTACCCAGAGTTCAATAACCACTAATGTCATCATGCCTGTTTTGTTTTGCTTTGCTTTTTTAAACACTTATGGATTAACTCAAGTTATATCTTGATCACAGACACCTCCCTCCTTCCCTCCTGGTCCCACCCTCCTACCCTCATCCCCTCTTAACTCCTGTCCTTCTCCGGTGAGGGAGTTCCCCACATATCAACCACCATCAGTTGATCAGTCACATGAGGACTAAGAGTTTCCTTTTGCTCTGGGGCCTGACATGGTAGCCCAGTGAGGGTAAGGTGTCCCACTAACAGTTAACAGAGTCCATGACTGGGACCATCCTCCCCATCATTGCTTGTTAAAGGATCTGTATGAAGAACAAGTTACCTATCAACGATATTTGTATAGGGGAGTCTAGGTCTAGTCTAAGCTTTCTTCTTCTTTTCTCGGTTAGTATTTTAGTTTCTGTAAGCCTGTAGGGCGCTAGGTTGGTTGGTTCTGTTGATCTTCATGTATTGTTCTTGTCCCCTACAGGTCTCTCTATTCCTGCTCCTTCTCTTATGTAGAACTCCCAGAGCCCCACCTAATTTTTGACTGTGTGTATCAGCATCTGTTTTGATCTTCTCCTGGGTGGCTTTCTCATAGGATAGTTATGCTAGATTTCTGTTCCTTTGAATCTGTGGGTTTTAGGGTAGTTATCCTGTACTATCGTGCTAACATCCAGTTATAAGTAAATATATGACATATGAATATTTCTG
The DNA here is from genome assembly GCA_907164525.1 of Lophiomys imhausi. NCBI lineage: Eukaryota > Metazoa > Chordata > Mammalia > Rodentia > Muridae > Lophiomys > Lophiomys imhausi. Next base: position 4,690,493 of record CAJQZJ010032464.1, read on the forward strand.
GATCTGGGTTGGCTCAGTCAGGATGAGCATTTTTGGTTCCATCAGTTTGATTGCAAATTGCATGATTTCCTTGTTTCTGATAGCTGAGTAGTATCCATTGTGTAAATATACCATAGCTTTTTTATCCATCCGCTGGTTGAGGGACATCTGGGTTATTTCCAGTTTCTAGCTGTTACAAATAAAGCTGATATGGACATAGTTGAGGAGATGTTCTTGTGGTTTGGTGATGAATCTTTTGGATGTATACCCAGGAGTGGTATGGCTGGGTCTTGAGGTGGAGCTATTCCAAGTTTTCTAAGATATTACCAGGCTTATTTCCATAGTGGTTGTACAAGTTTTCACTACCACCAGCAATGGAGGAGTGTTCCCTTTTCTCCAAAACCCTGTGAGCATGTGTTATCATTTGAGTTTTTGATCTTAGCCATTCTGACAGGTGTGAGATGGAATCTGAGAGTCATCTTGAGTTGCATTTTTCTGATGATTAAAGATGTTGAGCATTTCTTCAAGTGTCTCTCGTCCATTAGAGATTTCTCTTTGATTCTTTTACCAATGAACCTCTCTGTGCCAGAAGCCTGCACCTTAGTCCTGCCAACCTCTGTCTTTGCCCAATCTCAGGCCTCAGCATTTATTTAACCAATCAGAGACAATGGATACTGTTGAGGGGAAGGTCTAATATCATTGCTTTTGATAGGCTGATTTCAATGCTGAGATCTGGTTACTGACTTCTGAGGCATTCTCTTGATTGGTTAATAAAAGTCGCTCATGGCCAATTAGCTGGGCAGAAAGAGTACAGGAAGGCAGGACTTCCTGAGATTAGAACAGGAACCCTGCATTTTACATAGAGGATTAATTCATTCCAGCCAGGAGCAGGAAGGAGGACACACGCCATGGGTAGATTAAAGAAGCTCATTCCACATGGCCTGGAACATTAGCATAGCATGGAGAATAGAAATCCAAAGGGACATATGCATATATGGGGTCATATTTGGGTAATAGAATTATAAGCTAGCTTAGTTGGGCCAAGATTGCTCAATTTGGGCCAAGGCTTGTTAAAATCCATGTGGTGTCTGTGTGTTCATTTACAATGGCTGGTTAAGAACTAACAGCTGCCAGCCAATTAATGATAATCTAAATATTGGTAAACAATTTAATTAATTATTTCTACAGGTTAACAAGAAAGATAACATAGCTTCACTTGGTGTACAGAAAGCTAACTTCTGTGAGCAGATTAATTAACATTTAAAATGCATAGCATCATCCCATCAGTTTCTATTTCTTTAGGGTATTATGGGACTTTAATTTGTTTATCTGATCCAGATTTAACTTTGGTAAGTGAAATCTATCAAGAAAACCACCCATTTCATTATATTTTCCAATTTTGTAATGTACAGACTTTTGAAGTAAGACCTTATACCTGATTTTGTTAATTTGGATACTGTCTTTCTTCCTTTTAGTTAATTTGGCTAGGGATTGATCTATCTTGTTGACTTTCTCAAAGAACCAGCAATTGATTTCGTTGATTCTCTCTATTTTTCTCTTTGTTTTTAATATATTGATTTCATCCCTGAGTTTGATTATTTCCTGTCATCCACTCCTTTTGGGTGTGTTTGCTTCTTTTTGTTCTAGAGCTTTCAGATGTGCTTTTAAATTGCTAGTATGAGAACTCTCCAATTTCTTTTTGAAGGCAGTTAGTGTTATGAACTTTCCTCTCAGCACTGCTTTCTTTGTGTCCCATATGTTTGAGTATATTGTGCCATCATTTTCATTGAATTCTAGACAGTTTTAAATTTCTCCCCTTATTTCTTCTCTGACCCAAAAGTCATTGAGTATAGAGATGTTTAATTTCCACAAGTTTGTAGACTTTATGTTGTTTCTGTTGTTGTTGAAGTCCATAGTGATCTGATAAGATACAAGGGGTTATTTCAATTTTCTTGTATCTGTATCTTGTATCTTGTATGTGGAGTTTGCTTTGTGACCAAGAATTTGTCAATTTTGAAGAAGATTTACTGAGGTACTGAGAAGAAGGTATATGATTTTGTGTTTGGATGAAATATTCTACAGATATCTGTTAGGCCCATTTGATTCATATGCCTCCTAGTTTCATTATTTTTCTGTTTAGCTGTTGTCTTGATGATCTGTCCACTGTTGAGAGTGGGGTATTGAAGTCTCCCACTATTAAAAAGTGGTAATCGATGTGTGATTTAAGATTTACTAATGTTTCTTTTGTGAATGAGGGTGTCCTTGCATTTGGGGAATAAATGTCCAAAATTGAGGTGTCATCTTAGTGAATTTTTCCTTTATTAAGTATGAAGAGGGGGGATCTAAGATGGTGGCAGCCCGTGCGGACACATTTTAATCTTGGGGAAAACAGACACAAAACCGCGAATGTATAACACACTGTACAAAAAAAATCTGAGAGACTTGACCACCCTGGTCTCACCCAACTACCCAGGGACTACTAAAAGTCCCTGGGCAGGATGCTCCCTCCCACTCTCGAACATGCATGGAAGCCGCTGAATCCGGGAATCAGGACCCCCCCCCCCACCAGGAGAGACACGCTGGGTGAGTTACAATGTAATACCCAGCGGGCAGATTCAGACCACACACAGGGTTACTCTCCAGCCTGCTGGCCCCCCCAGGTCTCGCACAGACGATCCGGCTATCTGTCAAAGGGTTGCGGACCCGTGGTGGTGTACAGGAACTTGGTCAACCATGACACCACTTGCCAGTTTCCAGAGCCAGCTCCAGGGGGTGAAGACTGAGTTACCCACCACAGGATCCAACCCTGGGCAAACTGTGAAGTATTTACTATTATTATTAATATTGAACTTTTTTGCTACTACAGGCACTTCCGTCAGGGAGCCAGAGCCTAAGTGTATACAGCTCCACCCCCTGGATAAGTGAAGTCTCCACCCAAGAGGCGGGGCTGAAAAACAAACTTTATAGAAGTGGAGTCAGGCAATTCGATTGCTACACCAAAGCGCCTCCTTTGGATCCAAGCCTAAAAGACAACAGGAACAGACAGCTAAGCATTTCCAAATGGCTAAAGGCCCCAGAAAAAGCAGAATTCAAGGCGGAATGACTCCAACAAAAGAAAGCGATGCTATTTCAGCCACTATGGATCACGTCAGCACAACTGAAACACATGAAAATGATAACAATTCTACATTATGGAAAGTGATAGAGTCCCTTCAAGAAGAACTTAAATTTATGAAGGAATTCAAAGAAGCCACAATTTCACAAATGAAAGCTATATATAATACCATTAGAGAACTTTCAAACAAGGTGGATCAACTTGAACACGAAAAAGACAGAGCAATGGAAGACTTCCAGGCAAAGACAAGCAAATTGGAGTAGGAAATGTACAAAACGAATAAAACCATTCAAGCCATGAAAATGGAAATGGAAACAATAAAGAAAACACAATCAGAGTTAAAAGTGGAAATGGAGAGCCACGGGAAAAGAACAGAAACTATGGATATGAGTACCAAAAATAGGATTCAAGAGATGGAAGGCAGGATCTCAGGCATGGAAGATTCGATGGAAGAAATCAGTACAATGTCCAAAGAAAATGAGAAAGCTAAAAAATCTCTCACCCACAACATCCAAGAAATCAAGGACTCAATGAAAAGATGGAACCTAAGAATTATAGGCATAGAGGAAAGAGAAGATTCCCAACTCCAAGGTCCAGGAAATATCTTCAACAAAATCATAGAAGAAAACTTCCCAAACCTAAAGAAAGAGATGCCAATAAAAATCCAAGAGGCTTACAGAACACCAAACAGATTAGATCAGAAAAAACCTCCTCTTGCCACATAATAATTGAAACTCCAAATGTAGAGAAATAAGAAAGAATATTAAAAGCTGTAAGAGAAAAAGGCCAAGTCACATACAATGGCAGACCCATCAGAATTACACCGGACTTCTCCTCAGAAACTTGAAAAGCTAGAACGGCCTGGAAAGATGTCCTACAAGCCCTGAGAGAACATAGGTGCCCAGCCAGACTACTATACCCAGCAAAACTCTCTATCAACATAGATGGAGAAAACAATATATTCTATGACAAAAATCAAATTTAAACAATATTTACCCACAAACTGAGACCTATAGAAGATCGTAGAAGGAAAATTCCAACCCAGAGAAGATAACTACACCAAAGAAAACAGAGGAAATAGAAATCTCCACAGCAACTAAACAAAAAGAAGCACAAGACTACCACATATACCAAAATAATGGGAAATAACAACCCTTGGTCATTAATATCCATCAACATTAATGGACTCAACTCGCCAATAAAAAGACACAATTACAGAATGGATCCATAAAAAAGACCCATCTTTTGCTGCATATAAGAAACACATCTCACTATTGAAGACAGACAATATCTCCGAGTAAAGGGCTGGGAAAAGGTCTTCCAAGCAAATGGACCACGGAAGCAAGCTGGAGTAGCCATCCCAATATCGAAGAAAATAGACTTCCAAATGAAGTTAATAAAAAAAAGACAGAGAAGGGTATTACATACACATTAAGGGAAATATTCATCAAGAGGAAATCTCAATATTGTACATCTATACCCCAAATACAAAGGCACCTACATTTGTAAAAGAAACACTTCTAAAACTTAAATCACACTTTGATCCCAACACTTTAGAAGTGGGAGACTTCAACACCCCATTCACAACAATGAACAGATCATCAAGACAGAAGACAAACAGAGAAATAATGAGTCTAACAGAGATCATGAACCAAATGGACCTAACAGATATCTACAGAATATTTCACTCAAACACAAAAGAATACATCTTCTTCTCAGCACCTAATGGAACCTTCTCCAAAATCGACCATATAGTTGGTCACAAAGATAGCCTCAACAGATATGAGAAAATTGAAGTAATCCCTTGTATCTTATCAGACCACCATGGAATAAAGCTGGACTTCAACAGCAAAAGAATCAACAGAAAGCCTACACACACATGGAAATTGAACAATTCTTTACTGGATGACTACTGGATCAGGGAAGAAATAAAGAAGGAAATCAAAGACTTCTTAAAATCCAACGACAATAAAGGCACAACATACCTAAACCTATGGGACACAATGAAAGCTGTGCTATGAGGAAGGTTCATAGCACTAAGTGCCTTCAAAAAGAAAATTGTGACAGCTCATATCAATGAATAAACAGCTAAACAGGGTGAATTGGAAAAAAAAGAAGCAAACACTCCCAAGAGGAGCAGAAGGCAGGAGATCATCAAACTTAGGGCTGAAATCAACAACTTAGAAACAAAAAGAACTATACAAAGAATCAATGAAACCAAGAGTTGGTTCTTCAAGAAAATCAACAAAATAGACTGTTAGCCAAATTAACTACAAGACAGAGGGAGAAAACACAAATCAACAAAATCAGAAATGAAAAGGGAGAAATAACAACAGACATTGAGGAAATCCAGAGAATATTTGGATCCTATTTTAAAAATCTATACTCCACCAATTTTGAAAGCCTAAGTGAAATGGACAACTTTCTTGATAGATTCCACCTACCAAAGCTAAATCAAGATCAGATAAACAGATTAAACAGCCCTATAACCCCTAAGGATATAGAAACAATCATTAAAAGTCTCCCAACCAAAAAGCCCAGGGCCAGATGGCTTTAGCACGGAATTCTACCGGACCTTCAAAGAGGAGCTAACACCAATACTTTTCAAACTCTTTCACCAAATAGAATCTGAAAGAACATTGCCAAACTCATTCTATGAGGCCACAGTCACCCTGATTCCTAAACCACACAAAGACCCAACAAAGAAAGAGAACTTCAGACCAATCTCTGTCATGAACATAGATGCAAAAATACTTAATAAAACACTAGCAAACCGAATTCAAGAACACATCAAAAGTATCATACACCATGATCAAGTAGGCTTCATCCCAGGAATGCAGGGATGGTTCAACATATGAAAGTCTATCAACGTCATTCACCACATAAAAAAGATAAAAGAAAAAAACCACATGATAATTTCGCTAGATGCAGAAAAAGCATTTGACAAAATCCAACACCCCTTCATGCTAAAAGTTCTGGAGAGAAAGGGCATATAAGGACCATACCTAGAAATAATAAAGGCAATATACAGCAGGCCAGTGGCCAACATCAAATTAAATGGAGAGAAACTTGAAGCATTTCCTCCAAACTCAGGGACAAGACAAGGATGTCCACTTTCACCATCTCTTCAATATAGTACTTGAAGTTCTTGCTAGAGCAATAAGACAACTAAAGGAGATCAAGGGGATAAACATTGGAAACGAAGAAGTCAAATTATCCCTATTTGCAGATGATATGATAATAAGCAACCCCAAAAATTCCACCAGAGAACTCTTAGAGCTGATAAACACCTTCAGCAAAGTGGCTGGATACAAAATTAATTAAAAAAAAAACAGAAGCCCTTCTTTATACAACAAACAAATGGGCTGAGAAAGAAATAAGGGAAACAACCTCCTTCACAATAGCCACAAACAACATAAAATAACTGGGGGTAACTCTAACCAAGCAAGTAAAGGACCTGTACAAAAAGAACTTCAAGCCCTTGAAGAAAGAAATGGAAGAGGCCTTTAGAAGATGGAAAGATCTCCCATGTTCATGGATAGGTAGGATCAACATAATAAAAATGGCCATCCTACCAAAAGCAATATATCGATTCAATGCAATTCCTATCAAAATACCAACACAATTCTTTATAGACCTGGAAAGAGCTATTCTCAATTTCATATGGAGCAACAAAAAGCCCAGAATAGCTAAATCAATCCTGTACAATAAAAAAACATCTGGAGGTATCACCATCCCAGATTTCAAGCTGTACTACAGAGCAACAGTTGTAAAAACATCACGGTATTGGTATAGAAACAGACCAGTACATCAATGGAATCGAACTGAAGATCCAGAAATAGACCAACACACTTATGGCCACCTAATTTTTGACAAAGAAGCCAAAATGGCACAATGGAAGAAGGACAACATCTTCAACAAATGGTACAGGTCCAACTGGATGTCCACTTGTACAAGAATGAAATTAGACCCATACTTATCACCTTGTACAAAACTTAAGTCCAAGTGGATCAAAGACCTTAACATAAGGCAGGTCACACTAAATCTACTAGAAGAAAAAGTAGGAGGAATCCTCAAACACATTGGCACAGGTGACAACTTCCTGAACAGAACACCAACAGCTCAGGACCTGAGATCAACAATCAATAAATGGGACCTCATGAAACTGAAAAGCTCCTGTAAGGCAAAAGACACTGTCATTCGAACAAAATGGCAGCCTACAAACTGGGAGAAAATCTTTGCCAACCCCACATCTGACAGAGGGCTAATATCCAAAATCTACAAAGAACTCAAGAAACTAAATGCCAAGAAACCAAATAATCCAATCAAAAAATGGGGGACAGAGCTAAATCGAGAATTCACAAAGGAGGAATCCCTAATGTCTGAGAGACACTTGAAGAAATGCTCAACATCCTTAATCATCAGAGAAATGCAACTCAAGATGACTCTGAGATTCCATCTCACACCTGTAAGAATGGCTAAGATCAAAAGCTCAAATGACAGCACATGCTGGTGAGGGTGAGGAGAAAGGGTACCCTACTCCATTGCTGACGGGAGTGCAGGCTTGTGCAACCACTATGGAGTTCAGTCTGGCGATATCTTAGAAAACTTGGAATAGCTTTGCCTCAGGACCCAGCCATACCACTTCTGGGTATACACCCAAATGCTTCTTCATGGAATCATAAGGAAGTTTCCTCATCTATATTTATAGCAGCCTTATTTGTAATAGCTAGAAACTGGAAACAACCCAGATGTCCCTCAACTGAAAAATGGGTTAAAAAATTGTAGTACATCTACACAATGGAATATTATTCAGCTATCAGGAACAATGAAAATATGCAATTTGCAGCCAAAATGGATGGAACTAGAAAAGCTCATCCTGAGTGAGCTAACCCAGACTCAGAAGGATGCATATGGCATCTATTCACTTATAGTACGATTTTAGCTATATAGTAGAAGGTATCGGTACTACAACTAACACACCAAAGGGAACTTGGACATAGACTTTTTTTTTCTATTTTTTAGTCTTTTTTATCCGTTTGTCTGCTTATTTGTTTGTTTGTTTTTTAGTTCCTTCTCCCGGGCAATGAGACACTTTTCACTGGTGGTACTGCCTCATAGACCCCCAATGAATGAGGAGGCTCTTGGCCCTCATATGACCTCTCAACTGAGATGAGGGACACCCCACCCCAGAGAAATGGGATGGAAGGGTTAGGAGGTAAAGGAAAAAAATGAAATGTGATGTTTTGGCTTTTTACTACTAATTGTCATAAACTGTTTAGGATAATTAAGAAATGCAAACTAGTAGAATGATAAGTCAGGTGCCAAATACATATGGACTGGACATTGGGAATGTATGCTAAGCCATATAACTCTTATAATCGTGGCCTATTTATTTCTGTTGTTTTGTATTGTATTTATAGTTATAAGAAAAAGAACCATTATTTGGACTGAAAGGGAGAGCTGTTGGGGGGAAAAATAAATACCTTAAACTAAAAAAAAAAAAAAAAAAAGAAGAAGGGAAGAGGATGGTGGGGCTGAGGGGGATGAGGGTGGAAGGGTGGGACTGGAGGGGGGAGTAGGGAGAGGATTGTGATTGAGTTGTAACTTGAAGAAATAAAAAATAAATTATTAAAAAAAAAAAAGAAATGCAAACTAACAGTTATGCAAGCCGGTCATTTTGTTAGGTACTATGACAGCCTATTATAGTTATTTTCTAAGCTAATCAGAAATAAAGCTGCTAAGAGACAAGTAACATCTGCTTATCCTAATATAAGAGATAGATAGGGCCTCTTCAAAAACCTCAAGAGATTTAGATTTTTTTATATCGAGACATATCAACTCCTGACAGCACCCCCTATTCTACCCCAAGTAGAAGATGAGCATCGAAGAATCTCCAGTGGGAGATGATTGAAATAGTCACAAGCCTATCTCTTGGTAGGAAAAGCCCCTTGCTCCAACTGTAGACAGAATGCTGTCCAAAAAGGACAAAACTTGGAAGCAGGTAAGTCGACAGCCTAGCTCTGCCAAGACAGGGTAGGCAAGTCCTTCATAACCCCTGCTCTACAATCAAAGTCTGTCAGAGAAATGGGGCCAAACGACTGAAGATCGATGCTGTATTGTATGGAGAGAAAATGGGAACTGTCCAGGCAGCCACTGGTATGTCATTTCTTAGTTTTGGAAGCTGCAGGCCCTGTACTTCCTATAAAATCAGATATATTTATCCCTCTCTGAGGTCTGTGAGGTGGTTGAAGAACAGATAGCTAGAGTCTCATAATTAAATTTTGAGTTGTTTAGGTGTCAAGAGAGTGTTATAGATCTAAGAAGATGCTTTTAAAATTGTGTTGCAATTTAGTATGAATGTTGAGTTAGATATAGAACTTTAAACTCATGGAGATGGTTAGATTGTAGAATGTTAAAGTCAGGCACCAAATACATATGGACTGGACATTGGGAATGTACGCTAAGCCATATAACCCTCATAACTGTGGCCTAATTACCTCTGTTGTTTTGTATCGTATTTATTATTATAAAAGAAAGAGCCATTTGTTGGACTGAAAGGGGAAACTGTGGGGGGGGAATAAGATATACCTTAAACTTAAAAAAAAAGGAAGAGGATGGGGGGTTGAGGGTGGGAGGGTGGTACTGGAGGGGGGAATAGGGAGGGGACTGCGAATGAGATGTAACTTGAAGAAATAAAACATAAAGGAAAAAAAAGATAGCTGTTGGAGTGCTTCAGTGAGATTGCACACTTGGTAGGGAGTGAGACATATAGCATGGAACCAGGGGTCACAGGCCAGCAGGGGCATGGCTCTTACCAATGCCAATTCTTCGGCCAAGAGATCAATTTGTTGTTGTAGGATATGAATGGCCTGATAAAAGTGTTGATTTAGTAATTCCTGTGCTTGGAGCACCTCAGCCAATTTAGATATTACATTGTTGATGGCCTCAGCTGTTGTGGGCGGGTGTCAGAGCATACCCTGTCAGCAACTAAAGCCTCAATTGAGGCTGTTAGGGCAGCAGTAGGGCCCACCCCAGGATCAAGGACTCTAGTAGCAAGTACCCATTTGTGGATGTCATCATTGCCATTTGGAGTAAGCCCCTTCCAAGTTAACTGCTTGATCATCATGTCCCTAGCAGGGCAAGATCCAACCTATGCTCCACTGCCTCAGTGACTCTGGAGAGGAAGTCAGTAAATTACTCCCCTGATTGTTGAACCAGATTACAGAAATAGGTGGACAGATCAGGAGGATACATTCCTTGCGGGCTCTCAAGACCAGACTAGAGACCTGTTGATCATAAGCATGAGACAAACCAACAGACCAAGAAAAGGAAAAGGAGACGACCCCCCCCCCCACGCTTACCACTCGAAGGGGCAAAGAACATAGATTAAGAACATTAAGGGGCCAGCTCACCAAAGGGATGCTGAATGGGGCATGTGCTTGTGCCTTGGATGAAGAAGAGTCCAGGGCATGGGTGATCAACAAGCAAGGAGACCACCAACATTAGTTGCAGGGCCGACAGCAAAAGGCAAAAATGAGGGGGAAAAAAAAAAAACAGAGGTTGTGATGAAAAAATAAGCCCTGACCCAGGTGTAGTCAAAACCCATGCCCACATGGGTAAAGAGACCACTTTGTGTTTTTGTGTGTGCACACACACACACATATAATTTCATTTCCCCTCGCTAAAACCTTAGACAGCTAAGAGAACAAAATGTAATGTGTTTGAGTCACTTACTCATGTTCTACAGTGGTAACTGTAATCTAACTTCAGGCTGTCTAACTGTAGAACACACATCCTCAGTTATCACATAAAAAATTACAGAGGATTCCTAAGGGTGTATTAGAGTTGTTCAGCTATTCCATGCAGTGCAGAACAACATATCATTTCTTAAAAATAAATTTTAAATATTCAAAAATCAGGAGAATTTTTCTAAAAGAAAATTTAACTTCTAAAAGGTAGAGAAGCCTGATGACAATTAGTTCTTATTCTTCTTTCATAGTTTCACAAAATATTTGAATATAACTTTGCATTGTAGACTACTTTCTGTCATCATGCTTCAGTTTTAGTACCTATTTTCAGTTTAAAAAAAAAACAAGTTTAATACAGTTATATTTAAATATATACAATTTAAATAAATTAAATACCAGTCACAAATTACAAAATATACTGATTTGAATAAATTTTCATTGTGTCAGCTCATCTTTTACAATAAAAAATGACCATAAAAGCTTAGAAGAGAAACTTTCACTAACTCATGACATGGGTATATACATGGTTATAATAAAAATTAAAATAGTAATTAGTGAAGTTAAATACATTAATTTAAAGAGAAAATATAACTTACATAGATAGCTATTGAGATGTATTCTATTTCTATAAAGATGGTATGACTGTGTTAGAAATATTCAACACAATTCACTTCAATTTTATTGACCATAAACTTCATTTTTATTTAGTTGAAATTACCTTCCTCTTTGTGTTATAATTTTACGTTGTGTTCTTGATGGTGAATTGATTTCAGGAAATGAAAACTAGTTGGTCCTGTTTAAGGAATTCCAAGAAAGGCAGCTCCAAGTAAGAAAATTACGAGCATGGGAAAGCATGTATTTTCAAATTTGCATGATGTGTTGGAAGCAATGAGTCATATATTGTTATTACTTACAGGTACATTCTGTTTGATACTCTATCACATGAGGAATAATTCTATTCACATGAAATAAAGAAAACTAATTGATGTAAAAATACACAATATTCTATTAGGAAAAAATACTGGAGATTGTAAAAACATGATTTTTTATAGAAATATGGATCTATGTAGCACTAATTCTTTATAAACCCATAGAATTAACATGAAGAAAAAATAAAGCCACCTGTTGGGGAAGGTCTACACATTGCTTCTGATAGACTGATTTCAATACCGAGGCATTCTCTTGATTGGTAAAAAAGTCGCTGATGGCCAATTAGCTGGGCAGAAAGAGTATAGGAAGGCAGGACTTCCTGAAATGGAAACAGGAACCCTGTATTTTACACAGAGGAATCTCTCTTTCTGCCAGGAGACAGAGAAGCAGATAGATATGTTTAAGAACTCTGGAAGGTAATAACAGGCCACATGGGATTTGGGGATTAGGTGATCCGGGTTAATTTAGAGTACCTAATTGAGAGACTTCCCAGCTAAGGGCTAAGCATTGAAACATTAAAAGATGTTAATGTATTTAATTATTGGGGAAAGGGCTGTGGCAGCTTATAGGCCACCAGTCCAAGCAATCCAGGGTCATTGGCCTTCCACCAAACTCCAGCGACTCTCCCACCAAGCCGCCAGCAATTCTACCAGCCTAATATAACAACTTATCATTATTAATGAGTATATTAGTTCACAGAGTTTAGGTTGCAGGTGGTGAAGGCCACCCCTGGTCCAGGGCTGTTTCCCCAGGACAAGTCAGGCCACTAGTTAAGGTGGGCCATGTCTCCAGCTGATATCCCACCAGGCCGCTGGCTGCTCCACTGGCCTAATCTTACAGTTTATACTTATTAATAAATACAATTGATAATTAAGTTGCAGTTTCAACTGTCTTTCACTTTCTTTGTCATCACTAGGATGTAGTAAGTACAGTATTGTAAGTTTTGTTCTGCTCTGACCAAATGCCAGACAAAAATTTTATGGAATAAAATTTGGCTCACAGTTTCGGTGTTCAGTATATGCTACCTGGCTTCACATGTTTGGCAGGACATTAAGTCAGTAGGAACAAAGGGTAGAGAAGCTTGCTTAACTCACTATAGACAAACAGAATGAGAAACAAGAAAATGTCATGGATTTTACACCAAAGTAAATAGCCTCAGTAAGCTCCTCCTAGCTACATCCTACCCAAAATTTTCAATAGCTCTCAAAACAGCACCTGAGGACCGAGTGTTTAGTGCATCCTCTTCTGGGAAAGACTATTAAAAACATAACACTCTAATAGTGGAATAAAGTATTAGAGGATTTTTGTAGTTCATTTAATATAATTAATTAATGGAAGATTAAGTTAAACTTTATTCTCTAGAGTACTTGCCCTCTGATTTATTTCTCTATGACTGTGATGGCTAACCTTGGTCTTCAACTTTGCACACCTCAACTGCAGGTATTATAGGAAGAGAGGACCTCATTAAGAAGTACCGCCATTAGACTGGCCTGTGTCCATGTCTATAAGGCATTTTATTGATGGCTAATTGTCATAGAAGACTCCAGTTCATGGTAGGAAATATCACCCCTAGGGAGGTGGGTCTGAACTCTATAAGAAAGTTGGTTGAGCAGAACTAGAAAGACAAACAGTAAATTGTGTTCCTCTAGGTTTCTACATCAAGTTTCTGTCTTAAGGCCTTGATTCAATTTCTTTCAGTGATAGACTACAGAACCTGGAACATAAAATAAACCCTTGCTTTTGGCCATATTGACACAAAACTAGAACAATAACTGATTTCATATTTTAATATGTAGACCCTATATAGAGGTATATAAACATAGGAAAATAGACATTTACTTATTTGAAGACAGATGAAACAACAAAATATATAATTTATATATATATATATATATATATATATATATATATATATATATATAATTTAGCAACAAATAAAATAGGTCTATATGGTCCATAGATAATATTTCAATAAAATAAGTATTAACTAGCCTTTCATCACCATAATGAAATTACCTGACTCAGACAACATAAAAGAAGAAAAATTCAGTTTAACTCACAGAGGGTTCATTTTATCATGAAAAGAAAGCTCACATCATGGCTAGCCAGAAGGCAGGGAAAAAAAGGAATGCCAGTATTGTCTGGTTTTCTCCTTTCCCCCTTTTTATTCTTTCTAGGTCCCCAACTCACAAAATGGTGGCACCCATATTCAGAGTATGACCTTGCTTTCATACATTTAATGCTCAGGAAGCCCCTCATAGATGCTCTCACACATAGAGATATGCCTCAGCCTCCTCAGGCACTCTAAATCCAGTCAAGTTGACACTGAAGATTAATCATCGCACCAGACTTAAATGCAGGAAAAAAAGTCAAAGTTATACAATATAGATATACTTCTGTCTTCCTGCATCTTTTAGTAAATACTTATTAGACATTTATAACATATACCAGACATTGGAATAAACAGTACATGTCTCAGCTACTTTTCTATTGCTGTGAAAAAACACCATGACCAGGGCAACTTATAAAAGAAAGCATTTAATTGGAGGCTAGCTTACAGTTTCAGAGGGAGCATGGCAGAAGAAAGACAGAAGGAAGGCAGGTTTGGCACTGGAGCAGTAGCTGAGAACTTACATCTGCTCCACAAGCAGCAGGCAAAGAGAGAGAGAGAGAGAGAGAGAGAGAGAGAGAGAGAGAGAGCACTAACTGGAATGGCATGGGCTTTTGAAACCTCAATGTTCAACCCAGATGACACACCACCTCCAAAAAGGACACATCCTCTAATCCTTACCAAACAGTTCCACCAACTAGGGACCAAACATTAAACATATGAGCCTACGGGGGCCATGTCATTCAAACTACCATACTACACTATGAGTAAAATTGTCTAATTTCATAGAGTTTATAGCAACTCTGAAAGGGACAAAGTGTTAGACCTAAAACTACAACTTAGTAAATGAAGATAGTTTAGTTTAATCAGAAGCTGTACATTGTAATTGAGGTCTTAGAACTCATGCCAAAAGTTCTAACTAGCATTCTTTTCATACTCTGACAGGGTGCCACTATTTTGTGAATTGGGGACCTAGAAAGAATAAAAAAGGGGAAAGGAGGAAACCAGACAATACTGGCATTCCCCTTACTCCCTGCTTTCTGACTGGCCATGATGTGCATTTTCTTGTCATGAAGAAATGAACCCTCTGAAACTGTGAGTTAAATTGAATTTTCTTCTTTATATTGTCTGTGTCAGGTAAGCTGATTATGGTCATGAAAGGGTAGAAACGGGTCCAAAAATTACAGCCAAAGCCATTAGCTCACCACTGTCCTGCAAGTTCTGTGTACTGGAAACTAATCAATTTGGAAAACTGGGACAGAGACATTCTCTGAGGATGCCTGGGGATTTACAGTCCCATCCATTGGGATGAGGAGGACAGTGTGTGCCTCTTTTGACTCTCTTGAGCCCATTAGGAGATAGATTACTCAGCTGTATGGCAAATGTCCATTGGGATTGGAGGAGCCTGTTAAAGAACACATGACTCAATCTTGGAGAGTTCAAAAGATGAAAACTTTGGTGAGATAGGCCTGGAGCTATAATTTTTGTATTTCTACCAGAGCAGAAACCACTGTATGTACAGTAAAAATGCTGCCGTTACAGCAGATGTTCCATGAAGCATTAGCTTGCATTGTCTTTGTTGGCACTGGAAAGTACACATAGGTGTTTAAAACCAAAGCTGCAGTGAAACACGTGTGTAAGTAACATGGGTGAGGGATGAGAAAAATACCCGGGGTTCATTTCAATTTTGATTTCAATGCATTTTTTTTTTATTTTAAATACTTTATTTTTTTTCTTCATCAATGCATTTTTTGATTGTCGAGCACCCATAAAACTTTTCAGTCTTGCCAAACTCTTCACAACACCCACATTTTAAGTAGGCAGCCTCACACAGGGTTGCAATCGTTTCAGAAGCAGAGCTGTAGAGGACCACCCATTGTGGTGCCTGTCATCTTTTGACCAGAGTACAGGCCCTTACAAAACACTAAACTTGCTAGAATTTTTGGTCTTATACTCCTAGCCTCCCAAACTGCTAGAATAAATTATTTACCTGCTGCATGAGTTCTGTTCTGCCAGGTTTTTAGAGTTTCTAAGCTTTAATTACAAACTGGTGGTTAGCACAAGCATTGAAAGGCCCAAAGCCTCACCCTGGCACAGTCCTATTTGAGCAAAAGAATAAAAATGTACATTAGAAAGTGAAAATTCTTCTGCCTTGAGACATGTGAGTGGCCAAAATAGCTGAGTACTACTAGAGCCCTGTTCATTTTGAAGTAAATCTTTATTAGAAACCAACGACTGATCTCGACTGCTGGAGTGCAGCCATAGAGTGTGCAGCAGTGCAGAATATTGCAAACTCTGTGGTCTGACTCACAAACTTGTTGGGGTAACCTACCTCCCACACATATGGTCTCAACTGGCTATGAAGGTGTGCCCCTATATTTTCAATTGTTAATTGCTTGCCTGCAGTAGCGCCAGGTGTTGACAGGACATGTAAATGTTTGTCACTTCCTCACCTGCCCAAAAGAGAATTCTCTGAGATTGTCATGTGAAAAGCAAGGTGGCATGGGCAAGGTCAAGGAAGGTCACGTTGCCCTCTAATCTGGCCAAAAGGCAACACTAAGATATGGACTGTTATATTCCATGTTTGGTTCAGAATGAGTAAGAAATATGGAACTTCTCCCACTATGCTAATAGCTTTTTTGTTTGAAAGGGGAATGTGGCTTTTGATAAGTAAAGAGCTGGCAGCTGGAGCTGGGACAAGATGACCAGGCAGAAAGAAAGAGGCAGGAGACAGAAGTAAAGACGGAACCAAACAGGGAAGTAAAGAGAGGGAGCTACTTGGAGAGGATGCAATGGCAGGGAAGTTGGTTTAGTTTAGAAAGCTACCTGAGGGACTGCCCCAGCAAAAAGGCCAACAGCCATATACTACATATATGTCTCCGTATTTTTATTATTAAACTTCAAGCAGGTCCTTTGAAAGCTCCCTCAATACAAACCAATGAAAGGTTGCTTTCTTCTTGGGCCTTGGTAGGTCACCAGTTAACAGTTAGCCTTTATCTGGTTCGGATATTTCAGGATCTGTTCTAAGCCCTCTGCAAGTTATAACTTATTTAACGTTCACAATAGTGAGACAGAAGATATTTTATTTTATATCAAATCCATCCTCGAGACTAATGTCAATTTGTGATCTTTGCTTCCGAGTTCTACCAAAGAGTATAAATGGATAATATAGACATTAATCAAAATATTCACCTTCTTGACAGAGGCCTAATCACCCCTAGCCAGTGTGAAAATACTAGAGAAATTAACATCACTCATTACCAATGTTTTCTTTCCTGTTAGTTACCAGTAATGAGGCAGTAATGTGGAGAACATATTAATTTCTTACAAATAGGTAAAATTTAATATCTTACTTTGCCTAACATTTAAGCCAAACTATATCACAGGTGTGTATAAGGGCACAATATAGTATACGTAGCACCTGGTGCTTATATTTCAGGAACAAATTGGAGAGGTCTTGGGATACTGGGGAGGCTTTAATTTAGAGCTGAAGCCAAAACAAGCAGGGCTTCCTTCTCCCACCTGCTAAATCCCAATCTTGACCCCCACCATTGAGAAAGCACTGGGTTACAGACACTCCCAACCCATGTCCTCAAGCAGAAGTGCTGTTGAAGCAGTTCTTAGAGAATGACAGCACATATCTCAGCAAAGAGGTACTTGACACGGACTGGTCACCAAATGTTAACCTTAGTCCGTGGTTCTTGAGTTCAGTCTCCCATCAGTGGTCAAGGACATAGAACACAGGACTAAACCAAGCAAAAGAAGTAAGGAAGGGAGAGAAATTCTCAAGAGTTGAGAAGGGTCCTCAAATGGGAAAATTGCAGTGCTCCTGTAGGAAGGGCCTAAACAGCCTGTGACTGGGATGTGTATACAGGGACTCTTAGAAGGCTTATGCAAGAAATGGAACACCAACTAAGGTCATTTCTGTAAACTGGTTAAATCTCTGGGCTTTTCTTGGGCCATGAAAGTTAGAGGTCACACTGTGCATTTTCTTCTGACACAACCAGGAAGATGATCATTTGCTGCTAGCACATCCCTCACCCCATTGAATGTAGCTGAAGCACCCACCCCCTTCTGTCCCTCCCTGACTTCTGCTTTATCATCTGATGGCTGTGATGATCTGCTAACCATCAGCTCTGACTGGCCTTACTATGAGCACTACTGTCGTCTTGCAAGCTGTTCATCAAATCATGTTCATTATTCTCTGATTCATGCAGCCAGTCGTAGTTTCTCCACTGCAGGGAATGAAGTCCTACCACAGCTACCGAGATGTAGCTGGAGTTTTCCTTAATTACCTCTAATTTAACTCCTTTATGGAGTAGTCTGAGAAGCCCGACTAGGTGGAGACTTGTTAGAAACTCTCCTTATTTACATTAATGTAGTCTGCTACAATTGGCTGCATTAGAAGAAACAATATGAAAAAAGACAACAGAACTTTGTTTATGCCCCTCAGGAGGTCTGGGGGCAGAGAAGAGTGAAGGCAGCCAGAGCTAATTTCCCCAGAGCCCTTTTATCTCTCATCCCTACCATTTCTGACCAGACCTCACAGTTTGAATTCTAATCTTTTTAACTCTAATGTTTGTCCTCACTGCATTGGTGTGGTGAATTGAAGCTGACCATAAAAAGTCAAGTCAGCAGCTTAAGACAATCCTGGAAACAGGTGTAGCTTCCAGGAAAGCAAGTACTATCCACTTTGTTTACTTCCCTGACCCTAACAACTTTCCAAAAAACAAAAACAACAAAAAAAACCCATATAATTTGGGTTTTTAAAAAATCTTTTTAAATGCTATTTTATTTTTAATCTTTATATTTTAATTATGTGTGTAAATTTGTACAAATTGATGCAGTGCCTGCAGAGACCAGAAGAGGGTGTGTGATCCCCTGAAACTGATGTTATTGGTATCTGTGAGCCTGCCAACCTGAATACTGGGAGCAGAATCAGGGTGCTCTGAAAGAGTAGTACCTGCTCCTAACCACTGGCCATCTCTCCATCTCTATCCTTACTGTGAATAGTTTTCTAGCACAGTCATTTGATGGATTCACTTTTTGAAGTTTAAAAAGCTACAATGAACTAAACACTCCCAGATCAACTAAATTGTATTGTCTGGAACAAAAGCAATTTTCATAAAATTATGTGTGCCGAGGGCCTTCTCAGGGACCTTCCTGTCAGCAAGAGGTCGGGTCCTTGCTGACAGAGCTGCCCAGTAGAGAAGACTAGGAGTTGGCACAGGGTGCGGGGGAGCCAAGGGGAATCTCGAAGCTCTGACTGACTAGCAATCAGGCCATTTCTGTGGCCTGACTTACTGCCAGATGCTTTATTTTTACAAGTTTCACAGAACAAAAACAGACTAATGATTTATCCAAGTGGTACAGAGTATGTGTTTGATTTTTTTCATTACATGTCCAGGGTTACAAGTTCAGGTACAATTAGAAAACACAAACAACAGATTTTATTCTTTTATTAGCCCTGTAACTCCAATTTAAAGATTCTAAAGAATGTCTCCTCCAAAGCAAACACATTATATTACACCCTGCTTTTAGGCTGGCAGTGTTTGCTGTCTGAAAGCACTTCAGACAAACGGAAATACTTAATCTTTTTATGAATAACAAATACTAATACTTCTTTTACTATATGTTTCATCATCCGTGCTATAAACTAGGACTGTATGACTCCTGATCTTTAAACTACACTTTCAGAGAGCTCTAAGCCTACAACAAAAAGAGGCCTTGAGTCTGTAGCCTATTGTCCTGGCCAGTCACAGTTTGTCAGTAGTCTCTGTTTACCCTGCACCAATTATACTGTTTGAGTTTGTGCAGGGGCAGATACCCCAAGAAGATTCCTAGAGTAACATCTAGCTATGTGCTTATCTGTGCATAATGATTTCCAGTATATAAGGAAGACTTTCATATAGTGGTCAAATAAAGTTAATTTTTGGATTTTCCTAAAAAGGTGCAGACATAACTTTTCTCAGGAAAAGACATAAATTGAATTATAATGCAGGAAGTCTCAAAGAATGCAACATGCAGAGACCAAAACCCAAAAGTTTGAGACAGAAGGGCAGTGATTGCAGCAATCCACTCAGCTTTGCTGGAAGTGTGTCAAACAGCCGTGCTAGCTTCATGACTCTTGCCCTTTCCAGTGGATATGGCTGTGCCATATATGTGCCTGTGTGTCTGTGTGTAGCAAGTTAGTGCAGGTCCCTGTGGAGATCAGAGGTGGGTGTTGGATCCCCTGGAGCTGGAGTTTGAGGTAATTGTGAACCTCCTGACGTGTGTGTTGAGAACCAAGCTCTGGTCCTCTGGAAGAGCAGTACACACTCTTAACTTCTGAACTATCTCTCCAGCCCCCAAAAGTCGTCTAGGAAACTACAATGTGTAATCTAGGCAGAGAATAACTTTATAAGCTCGGTTACCTCATAAGGTAACCAGTCATAATTAACATTTTGAGTGACTATGCTGGGCAATTTACATAATTGTCACTACAACTCTGAATAGGATGTGTTAGTCATAGATTATCACAGGTGTGAAAGGTAGGACTTGGACAGGATGAGACCGACCAAGGACTACAAAGTTATCATTCTGTCTCCTGAACTGGATCCTTCACCATACACCAGGATGCTCCAGAGGATACTGTGGCCCAACAATGCCCCTAGAAAATATATTCTTTCTTCCATGGGGCCAAAAGGGGTCATAGATACTCAGAGTTCATCTCAGCATTCCTTAAGGATCACATAAATTCTTCCATTGAAGTTAAGAAGAATAAGTTCCTAGGAAATGAGTATTATAGAGTAATAAATCAAATAAATTCTGAGATGACTATAGTTGTCAAGCAGATAAGTCAGGCTAACTTTGATTAAATAAGCCGTAAGTCTTTGAACAGACATCTTGGTATTTTGAGATTGAATCTGAAAAGGCATAATCTGTGAAACAAAGAAGGGATCATAAAGGCAGGCAGTATGGGAATCACGGATGTTTAGAAACATATGACAAGCTAAGAAAATGAGAACAGGAGGCTGGATGGTTGGGAAGAGTCCAAAAGCTGCAAGACAGGCAGGATGAGGTTCACACCCTGAGCCACCAACACTGAGTCAGATTATTCAGTGATGCAAACAGCTTAAAAAGTGAACACAATACAAATAGTCTCTATTTCATATTTCTAAACCTCTTCAAGATAAATGAGTTGGATCTTGCTTCATAGAAGTTTGCTGAAAGTACATAAATGTTTATGTCAGGAAACTTTATTAGCTCACTTAACAGTAAAAAAAAATCTGCTACTGAGCTTAATTAGTATGGTAACTTTTCTAAGGTAAATAGCCAGTGTTACTCTTTGGAATGTAAGATTTTCACATAATGAATGTACAGGATACTGGTAATTAGCTGTAGTTTATCCCAAAGAAAAATCATCTCTTTAGAGCACGTGAACAAAAGAAAAAGAATTTCTCCACATAAACAAATGCCGGCATTTCACTCCTCCTCTGAGTCATTATTTTCTTATGAGGGTTAAAAGGAGGACAAAAGACACCACCCATCTGTCAGCACAGAGCTGGGTCCTGCCTGTAAAGACAAGTTTGTACCTTCAAAGCTACTTAGCTAGAAAGCACTAGTTTTGAAACCCAAAAATGTAAAGAAGTTTGCGTTGGAATTGTAAGTTTACATGAAGACTAAACATTGAAATGTCCTCACACTATCTTTTAGTACACATGAATGTGTACATTTTAAGATTTTCATGTGTGTGTGTGTGTGTAGGTGTGTGTGTGTGTGAGTGTGGGAGTGTGTGTGCCATGACAATCGGGTGGAGATAGGAGACAACTTTTGGAAGTCAGATTTTTTCCTTCCATCATGGTACTAGGAATTGGACCTGGGTCTTGAGACTTGTGCTTGCAGCAAGAGCTCTTACTTGCTAAGAGTTCTGGCTGGCCCTAGAAAGATATAAATTTTGATAGTACCAGTATGAAATTTGGTGTTGGTAAAAAGGTGTCAGATCATTCTTCTGTCCTGTGACTTAAATGAGTTCACCTGTGACTTGTTCCTAACCACACGCACACCATTATTGAGACTAGCATCATATGAATATTAATAGTAAGCACTCAGGGTTACTTCAACAAATAATTTTTTTTTATTTAAAAAGTTTTGTTTTTAAATTTTTAAATTTTTTTAAATTTAAAAAATTAAAAATTTTAAATTATACAGTTTTAGTGTTTTCATGGTTATCCTTAAATTTGGCTAAAAATGAAGTACAGAAGATATTTACCCATATCATTTAACTATTAGAGTTTTAAAATGCACTTTCCGAGACCGTAAAACATATTCTAGAACACTGGAAATTAGTACCACTTTGAAGGTTGCTTTGAAAACACCACCTGGAAAGATTACTAGGATTTACCTTATATTGGTCAAAATTGCTATCAGCAATTTCATATGGTTCAATTGGGAAAGAAAAACTGTTATCAGAGTCTATGACCTAGCAGGGCCCATTACATGACAAAAAGTTGCTGCAGAAGAGGATGTCAACTATGCAATGTTCATAACATATTCAACATACAGATTATTGGTGATGCTTTCCATAAAGGTACTGCTGGCAAAGCAGAAACTGAGTCCAATTCTAACTTTATCTCCATAATGCATGTTAATGCCTGGTTGAGAATAAGAGGCACAGAGAACTGAGGGTAAGAGACAGAAAGTTTGAAATAATTTCTTCATACAAAAAGGTCATGCAGCCAATGATTTCTAAATTGTACTTCCAAATGGTCTTTGTTCACTTAACTTTTATCATGTGCACCTCCTACAGAAGTTGTTGAAGGGCAAGAATGAAGAATAATTTAGGAGCAGTGATGGCGAGACTGGAATCCCAGTTATCCATGTGACTGAGGTGAGGACTGTAAAGTCAAGGCAAGATTCTACAACTCAATGACACTGTTTTATGATATCAAATACCAATTTGTAATCTAGTAGATGGGATTCTTAGGCTTCAGGATCAGAAGTTCAAAGTGAGCCTTGGCTAAAGAGTGGATTCAAGACCAAGCTGGCCTATGTAAGACTCTCATGCCAAAACAAACAAACAAAAAGGGTTATGGATGTAGCTCAGTGCTAGTTCACCTAGGATATACATTGCCTTGAGTTTAATGCCCAGTACCAGAAATAAAAAATTAAAATTAAAAAGTGGGAAGAAACCTGAGTAACCAGCTACAACAGAACCAATTGGCCAAAGCAATAAGTGCTGGCTTTGTTATAAGACAAAAGTTGACATTTTATTAACACAGAACACAAATATCAGCAGACCAAAGTTAGTTCAGTGGCCACATTCTCTCCTCCTAGAACTCAAATATCCAGTCATTAAATGACTTCTTAGGAAATACTAGCTACATTAAGGACAATATGGAGAGATGGCAGATCTAGTTCAGAAACACATTTCATTGAAGACACTTTGTTCTCTAATCAGGAAAGGGCTTTCCAGTTTTTGCAATAGACTGTGGTGATTTGGATGAGAAGTATCCCCTACAGGTTCACATATCTGACCATTTAGTCCCCAGTGCTACTTGCGGAAGTAATGGAACCTTAGGAGGTGCTGCCTGCTAGAGAAAGTACTATCACTGGGGTGGGCTTTGAGTTTACAGCCTTGTCTTACTTTCAGTTCATTTTCCCTCTGTGTTTCCTGTTGAAGATGTGATTTCTCAATCTCCTGCTCCAGCACTGTTCTGCCTTTATGGACTCTGTCTCTAACCTGTAACCTGAAATAACCTTTCTTCTCTAAGATGCTTTGGTCATGGTGTTGCATCACTGCAACCAAAAGTAACTAATATACAGATCCAAGCAGAGAAGTAACTCATCTCCTACAACATCCACCAAGACCTCCATTTTTCAGCCCAACCTGTTGAGACCTGAAACAATTTAGACACTCTACATGATTCTCTTTTTTTTATTTTTTTTTTAAAAAGACAGATTTAGGATTTGGTAAGAAATTACTGAGTTACATTTTTTTTTTAATCTGTGAAGTGCTACAATAATGGAGTAAATAAATAAGATTTTTAAAGTTTAATGTTTACAGACATATTTAAAAATGATTGAATTAGAAGACATTAAATAATGTTGTTACACACCAGGAAGGGATTTGGGCAAGGAAAGGCACATTATTTCACCACAAGAAATAAAGACCATAGTTGGAGATTAGTGGGTAGCCACAGCTTTAGATCTTGTGGTGGTGGTGGTACCCCCAGTTTCCAGGGTGGTCATTATTGGTAGGACCTCCCATATAGTACTTAGCTAGAACAAAGGTGGGGAATTGACTGTGATTATTCTAATGCTCTGTTAAAAAGACAGTACTCTTTTAATAAGCCTGGTGTGTGGAGGTCAAAGCAGCTAAAATTCACTATGGTTTAGTGGCATTGAAAATTCAAATGAGCTTCAGTTTAAAAAAAATAGTATAATTTAGTAAGATTAATCAGCTTTTTCTCACTGAATTGAAATTTTGCAGTTAAAAGCTACAATTTCAAGTAAACATCATTTTTCACTTTTTTTTTCCTTGTAGACAATCACAGTATAATAAGCTGCCATACTTCACCTCAGATGAAGCAATGTACCAAAGTTTAGGGACCAGGATGATGAATAATTTTCCAATTTTATGTGCACACATCTTTAGGAACACTGGTTCTGCTAGCTGACTGGTATCAACAACAGGATAAAGTAGACATGAAGTTTTGACAGTGATAGCAGACACCAAACAGAATTAGTTTCTAGCTCAACACAGTTACTACACTACTGGATTCAGCAGACATTAGTGAACCCTGTTCTAAGTCAATTTCCCACTGCCAACATCCTTTTACAAATTTGGGTCATATCTCTAAAGTTCTTTCTGACTGGATTCTGAACCTAGATCAGCTTGGTAAAAAGACTGAATCATTCAAAGTAAACTACATACATTTTACGTGGTATTTAGTATTTAGTGGCACTGTATATAAATAGAAGTGACCTTTAGGGTAAAATAGCATATCCACAAAAATAAAAATTAAAGACAATTGAGAGGAAGACAAGGGAAAAACTTCAATAGTAAAAAAAATAATAAAAACAACAATTGTCAAGCAGGCAGTTCCCCATTCATGCCACTCGATAGGCCTTCATTAAGGTGTACTCCTTCCGGTTGGTGTGTGCAGCCCAGATGAAGAGAGCAGATGCCATGAACTGTAAGGGAGCTGAGACACAGGCCAGGCAGAAGGACCATCCAAATTCTCCAGTTACATTCTCAGGCAGCCCTAGCTTCTGATGTAGCAGTTCAATGCCAGCAACATAACAACTCACAGAGCCCAGGGTACACAGACCTTAGGAAGAAATTTAAAAATCAAAATGTGACTGCACAAGAGCATAGTATGAAGCTCCTCAAGCAGCGTGACGTTACAGAAAGCACAATGATCTGTGAATGTTCGTAAGTTACAACTCAGATCCATAAAAAGACAGAGGGGTATCAAAAATTAAGCCTAACCCACCTGCAAGGAGATGGAGAATGCCCGTGGCAATGGTGGGATACAGGCTGCGGCAGATACAGGCACAAAGTCCAATCAAAGCCCCAAAGCACATCAAACCCAAGCTAACAAAAGGTAAAAGGAACTGGCAACGCCAAAGATCTGGTTTTAAAAAGGAAGAAGAAAATAAAAATATCAGAATTTTAGACCAATTTTTCTACAATGGCAATTTCATATTCTAAAGGATTAACTAGAGCTTTTCTTAGAAAGTGAGAAACAGGTATTTTAATATCAAAGCCTTATTATCCAAAAGGATTCCAACTTTATCCTGAAACAAGTAGTTAATCCTGAAAGGTTAGTGTGAGTTGTGCAATGCTTGCTGTACACATGCTTGGATTAATCCTCCCAACATCTTACACTATTGGTGCTAATACTATTAAGTTTTTGTAACTGAAGGAACTTAGACCAGGGGCATTAGTAACTTGTACAAATAAAGAAAAGTGAAGAACCAAGATTTGAAGTAAAACAGTTTCCTTCTATAGACAGACAGAAAGCCTTTGCATGATCAAAGGCAGGTGATAGCACTAATTAAATGATGATTACAAATGGGGACATGGTGGACTTGGAGTATATCAGGCATTTAGTGACAGCTGTAAATCTCATAAAATCCCCTTTGTACTCATTTTGTTTTCTAGAATGTCATAAAAGTCTCTGTTTCTAAAAATATTTTCCCTTAAAATTCTACTCCCATATACTTGTTCCTCTCATTCTCATTGCAAAGTTGAGTAACTGCAGCTATTTCAATGATGCCTTTGATAATACCATCATTACTCTGGGTAAACCCAAATACAGCCCTAACTGCAGCAGTCTATTAGGGAATGGAATACTCATGATACCTGCTTGTTTTGGCAACTATTCTTTACTCACTACTACACAGGACTGGAAGGGTACTGCTGACAGGCCTGAAGCCCACTGAGCCACTGAGAGCTCGCAGTCCTTCTTCAGGAATGCTCATGTGAGCTCAGGCAAACGGAAGTGGGCATCTCAAATATCAAAGTTTATTCTGTAAACCTACTAAATCCCCCTTATTTGGGCCCATTAGTAACATCTTTTAGAGATCTGGATTCCACCCTCCACTGTATTAGCTCCCTCAACAGCAAATTATTTGAAGTTTGTTAACTTTGTTTCTATCTTCCAAATAATATTAGCCATGGAACAGAGCTCACTGGAATGCTGCTGGGTAAGTTACTTCATGTTGACACTGTGTACTAACATATCATTCCAAAAACAGAGCTCAACTAAACGCATATTCTTCTCCCAACTGTCCTGCTAGGAGCCAAGTACTCACAGGTCCGAAGCAGATCAATTCCACTGTTGTGGTTTCCAGGATCAACGTATTTCTCCATGAACTGTTCATTTAGTGTGAAACTCATGCATTTTGTAACCACATCAAATGACTCTGGACAAGAACAAAGACTGCTTGTTATTTTCATGAAAAATATGCCATAATAATCTCTTTCAGTAATTATCTTTTGAAGTAAAATGCGAGGCTGACAAACATTTCCCATGACATACATAATCTGCAGCCCCCTGTAACACTCAGATCACACTGTTGCCCCACTGAGTTTCAATTATGGTCTCTCAAGATTTAGACACAAGGGAGAAAAAACAGAATAGTAACATGAACGAAAGAGTAAGTATATAGAAGACTAGGAGATATGGACAGGGACACCAAGTCTGAAGAATTCTGATCTTCTCCCCCCAAATTTACTCTACCAGCCATAGTCCTCAAGAGGTGACACATGTCAACCTGTCAAAGTTCTTGGACAAGAACCTTCAGTCATTCTTGTCCACATACATTCTGACAGAAAATTCTAACAGTTCTTCCTTCAGAATATATTTAAGATCCAGCTACTACCCAGTGCTACTATACTGGTCTGATTCCAGTGACCGCTCAATTACAACCACCTCCTAACCAATCCCAAGCAGACACCCTTGCATTCTGCCCACGTGTACAGACATCAGCCAGTGGGACCAGGCCAGGTTTCCTCTGCTCAGTCTCATTCCTCTCAATGGCTCTCTGCAGTCTGGAGGTGTTCACAAAACTAATGTACTGCAGGATTCGTGCTACTCCCACCTGCCCAGTGTATGCTTCTGTGACCTCTAAGAAAAACTGGAAGTTTTACAAAACTGTAGCTATGTTCCCTTCCTTTCCATGTTACTTCTACTTTTCATATACAGTATACCACCACCCGTTTAATATACCACCACCCGTTTAATATACCACC
>CAJQZJ010032464.1:4718128-4741659 GCA_907164525.1 Lophiomys imhausi
TTAATATACCACCACCCGTTTAATATACTACCACCCGTTTAATATACTACCACCCATTTAATATACCACCACCCGTTTAATGGTAGCTCAACTGTGTCCTGCTATGATTTGAATACAATGCTTCCCCGGTAAGAGGCCAAAAAGTAAATATAAACAAAAATAAACTGTAGAGCAGGTTTTAGGTGAAGAATGCTAAGATTTCTAATTTAATGCCTGGAAAATTAAAATCTTTGTGTTAAGAATTTTTGAAGTATAAATGTGAGAAACAACTTAGATTTTTTTCTGTAATATTTTTTAGTTTAATTCTTTATAGTTGTGCAGGTCTCAAATGCATACAGATTTAAAGGCAGAGTTGATCAAATTATGTTCTCTAAAATACAAGGCAATTCATAGAAACCTACTGTAACATTGTTTTTCATTTGTTTATTTCTTGAGACAGGATTTCTCTGTGTAGCCCTGGCTATCCTGGATCTCACTCTACAGACCAGGCTGGACTCAATTCACTGAGATCTGCCTGCCTCTGTCTCCTGGGATTTAAGGCATCTGCCAACCACCCCAATAGCATAGCTAACTGTAACAGGACAATCAACTCACATTTGTTGACTTGATTTTGAATATCACTTCTTCAACAATTTATCAAATATTTAAAATCTTCAAACTAATTCCTTATGACATGTGAGATGATAAAAAAAAAATATTTTAATTAGTAAAGTGTGAGAATTGGAAATCACAGGTCCAACTGATATCATCGAGGACAATGGAAATGCACAGCAGTGGAGAAAAGAAAATGGTAGGAAGAAAACAAAAACAGAAGATTTTCTTAGGGGAAGGAAGGGTGCCCAACTGGGTAATCACCATTAAATAGTGAAGGAAAAAGAAGTGGAAATAAAGAATACCTGTCCTTTCTGGTGGAGTATACCAATGCGTGTTTTTGGGTATGGTAATGCACCGTCGCCACAACCCCATTGTGCCATTATATCGGAACAGCGCGTCATTATAGGTCTTCTCATCGGCCTCATCACCAAGGAATTCATTCCAGACGATCTTAATGGAATCACTTGAATTTTCTTGAACAGGACTTCGATACTCATACCAGAAGTCTGTGCCTATTGAGGCCGCCATGTAGATGGTGGATATGAGGCTAAGCACACAAGCAATCACGAATGCTGTAGCAAAACGGTTATCCATTCTGGCATTCAGACTGCTCTGTTTAAGTTGAAGAAAGAAGGAAACTTAGACCTCAAGAACAAATAAGAGTATATTAAAGAAAATCTCCAATCCACCCTTTACCCTATTTCCCAACCCTTCTTTTTTGCAATGCAAATGCATTTATCAACATAAAAAAAACTTACAAACAAAAAGGCAAATGTTAAGATCAATGTAAAACTCATTCTCATGAAAGTACTTATTGAATGCTCACATACCCAGGATGCTACGGAGACAGAAGTCTTGTTCTCTAGTCTATCACCTGCATACTAAAACAGACAACACTGAAATGGACATACAAATTACAGATACAAACAACAGACATGCCTATGGTCAGCAGTGTAGGGTGCACACATTAACTGGAGGCTGAATTTTTACACAAGCTACAAAAATGTTGTGTTTAGGGTTTGAGTGAGAAAAAGACGTTAAGAAACTAGGAATCGCCTGCTTTCAAAATAAGGGCAAGAGTAGGGAGTTATTTGGAAATCAGAGTTGAAAGTTTAATCCAAAGGGAAAGTTTGTTTTAAGTGTATGTCATAGCAAAGAGAGCAACAGCATCATGTTAGGTATCAATCTCGTTCAATTCAATTAAAGCTAAGCCAGGCTTCTTGACACAGCCAGATTCTTCACTCCTTACTCTCTCCACCCCTTACACTTCTCAACCTCCCAAACTGTTCTCCCTAAATCCTAAAGTATAGCATAGATCCATTAAAAACTAAATGATCCCTACTCGCAAATAGAAAAATGAGCTAGGCAAAATCTGAACACTCCCTAGGCGTGGACAGGGCTCCACGGCAGTAGTAAATGGCCGCGGTAAAATGACTCAAGGCGGATCACGCTGAGCCAAACCCTGCCAAGTGTATGTACACCGTGGCAGCATCAAACCCCTCGCATAAGCTCCCGACACCAGGATCCCAAACTGGGGAGCAGAGTTTGGAAAACGGCAAGTGACTCCGAAAAGACCGGGGCGACAGCAATAATCAACAATAACTCAGTAAGTGCGGTCTGTATTTTGATTTTCAAAAATCTCGTCCATCCTGGTGCTCCCCGATGACCTTAAAGGCCGGGTTCTTTAAGCTGCACCTAGCGCGGTCACCCTGGGCCGCACAGCGGGGCCTGGCATGGGCAGGCTGAGGCCGGCTGGGCTGGGCGGGTGCCTGGGTACCGTGTCCAGCCAGCCCCTCCGCCCCGAGCCCCGCCCCTCCCCGCCCCGCCGGCCGCCCCAGCCGTCCCGCCCGGCCGCTCCGGCGAGCAACCCCCTCCCCACGCCGCGACCCGTTCCGCCCGCGACCCCGCGCACTCACCGCCCATCCTCTCAGTCTACCGGCTTCGCCCTCCAGCTCCGACCACAGCACCCTACTCTGCCCGCGCCTCCTCTGACGCACTTCCCTGCAGAGCCCGCCCCCTCCATAACTCCCGCGTCTCCGCCTCCGCCTCCACCCCAGCCCGGGCCAAGGCGGCCCTCGGCCGAGGGGCCTTGTGGGACTTGTAGGAAGACCGGAGGAAAAGCGGCTACAGCCGGCAGAGAGCATGCCTGGCGCCGCGCGGGGCATTGTGGGAAATGTAGTTCTCTCCGAAGGCGGAGCAGTGACCAAAGCAGAGGTCTTGGCTGACAGATTATTACACCTCAGAAAAGGAGGGACCAAGAGCCCCAAAGTGATGGGGGAGGGTCTTTGGTCACCCGTAGTCAAATGCTGTGGTTCATGTAATCCAGATCTAACTCTGAGTCTTGTGTTTTCCCTACCATAACACCTTACCTCTAAAAATTAGTACCACTCTGCAGATGAACATTAATGGGACTCTACATTTTAAATATCGACACTCCCCCCCCCCATTTCCTACATCCTCCCTCCCATTAAAGCAAAGAACTTTTCTGTTTTGTTTAAATGTAACTAAAGACCTAATCCAGTATATAACTAAACTAGTATTATAACCTGATAGGATATAATTACATTATTCTCATTTGAAGAAATCGTTATTTGCTCTCTGTAATAGTAAAGTTTCCTTTTAATAAATAAGTTTCAATTAGCTTATTAAGACTTGTAAATTCAAAGGATACTAGATGTCAAAAATGTGATTTTAAAGTGTGAATGTAATGTGAAATGGAGTTTAGAGAACATCACTTCCAACAGAAAGTCGTAGGCAGCCTCGGAGACAGACGACTGCCCGGCATGGAAGTAACAGGTTAATTCTAAGCCCTCAGACATTTCACAGGAACTTATGAACATGTAGTAGGAAATTTTTCAGTTATAAAGCTTTTGTCTTTGGCTCGTGGTTCTGGTTCACCATTGCGGACTGTGTGTAGAAATGGACTTCTGACTGACAGAGCCCTAAAGTGGAGCATGTCTGCTTTTCTGTTTGTAGTAAACAGACACATGTACACTGCTTAACGAGAATAAGCAAGATGTTAGCCAAGTACACTATACTATCCACACGGCATGACTAGATTGTCGTGTACAATATCAAATCAAAAACCGCTTTTTGCCACAGACATCTGCTTGAATGCTTGATGGTTGTGCACAGGCAAATAGTGAATGTGTAGTAAGGCTTGTGCATGCATTATGCACCAAATGTCTTCATCCACTGGCCCTCATTCCAGGACTGGAGAGATGGCTCAGCGGTTAAGAACACTGGCTGCTCTTGCAGAGGTCATGAGTTTAATTCCCAGCAACCACATGGTGGCTCACAACCATCCATAATGAAATCTGGTGTCCTCTTCTGGCCTGCAGATATACCTGTAGACAGAACACTGTATACATAATAAATAAATATTTTAAAAAATAATAAATAATTAATAATAAAAAAAAGAAGTCTACTTCCTGAAGAAGCATGCTCAACCAATGCTGGTAAAAGGGGCATTTTAAGAAGAAAAGAAGAAACAGCCTAAGTTTGTAGAGAAATTGAGGTGCATGAAGATTAACTAATTATACATAATAAATAAATCTTTAAAAAAATAATAAATAGAGGCGGGCCAAGATGGCGGCGACCTACACTGATGCATTTTGAACGCGGGGGAAAAAAGAGCCATAAAAAACACAGAGTTATTGGGCACTGTGAAAAAACCGGAGGGGCTAGACCACCCCCCCACCCCACCCCCCCGGAACACTCACAGCTCCCAAGGGACTGTTAAAAGTCCCAGGGCAAGGCTCTCCTCATCTCTCACAGACACAGAAGCCGCTAAACCCGGGATTCGGGAACTCCCATTTGGAGAGGCGCCTGGTAAGATCGATCCCAACTTACAGCAGGCAGAATCAGGATCCACTTGGCCATAGAATGCTGGCCTATTGGGCTCCCCACACATCAGGTTGAATTTATACCCACTTAAAAAACTTTGCAGGATAGTGGAAGGCTTAGCAAGGAACAAACAGGGGGCTCAACGGGTGGTCCACAGCCGCTCGTGAAGTGGAGGGGGAGGTTCCGAGAGAGCACGGGAAGCTGGGAACACAAAGGAGGGCGGGAGGGGCCGAATCCCGCACACTCACGGTACTGCAGCTGGGGACAGAGCCCGGCTGCCAGGGCCAAATCCTTGCAAACCCACGGCAGGTCATCTGGGGAGAGAGACAGGCGTGGGCGGGACCAGGGACCCGTGCACCCACGGCTGAGCTGCTGGGACGAGAGGTCCACTCAGGCAGCTGGAGGATCCGGGACTTGGGGTACCCACGGGACCCGTGGTGGCGCAGACAGGAAGGGAATCAGGCACAGAGTCCAGCCATGTGGTGAGAAGCCTAGAGAGAAACCAGAAATTGGGACCATAGCTGTATCCTGGAAAATCCGGACATATTAGGTGTGGAGCCAGACCCAGTCAGCCTCCGTGATGACAAACAAAGCCCACAGAATCTGTGCCTGGGCAAACAGGCCCATACCATCAGAACCATTACAGGCTGATAACTCAGAGTGCAACATAGGTAAGTCTGAATTGGGAGCAGTGAAACAATCCTGGTCCATTACTCACAACCTGGGAATAGGCTGCACCAGCTCACAGTTCCTCAGGCGATTAAAACCAGAGTGACCTTGAAATCCCCCTGTAAGCAACGACAGATAGCCAAGTAACTCGTCCCTTGCACCAAATCATCCACTCTGGTTCCAGCACAGAAAACAGACAGCTAAACGCATCCAATGGCCAAAGGTCAAAAAAAAATAGAAATCAAGGAATTATGACTCCAACAAAGCAGAATCATCCTAGCTCATCCAATTCGGATGACCACACACCAACAGAAACACATGAAAACATTGACAATTCTGCATTATGGAAAGTGATAGAGTCCCTGCAAGAAGAACTTAAATCTATTAAGGAATTCAAAGAAGCCACAATTCTACAAATCAAAACAAGGAACAACACCATTAGAGAGCTCCAAGCCAAGGTGACAGAGCTTGAACAGGAAAAGGAAAAAGCCATGAAAGATTTTCATACAAAAACAAGCAAGCTGGAGAAGGAAATGTACAAAACGAATAAAACCATACAAGACATGAAAATAGAAATTGAAACAATAAAGAAAACACAGTCAGAGTTAAAAGAGGAAGTGGAGAACCAAGGGAAGAGAACAGGAACTACGGATGTGAGTATCAACAATAGGATGCAAGAGATGGAAGACAGGATCTCAGGCATGGAAGATTCAGTGGAAGAAATCAATACAACATCCAAAGAAAATGAGAAGGCTAAAAAATCTCTCACCCACAACATCCAAGAAATCAAGGATTCAATGAAAAGATGGAACCTAAGAATTATAGGTATAGAGGAAAGAGAGGACTCCCGACTCCAAGGTCCAGGAAATATCTTCAACAAAATCATAGAGGAAAACTTCCCAAACCTGAAAAAAGAGATGCCAATAAAAATCCAAGAGGCTTACAGAACACCAAACAGATTAGACCAGAAAAGAAACTCCTCTCACCACATAATAATTGAAACTCCAAATGTACAGAACAAAGAAAGAATATTAAAAGCTGTAAGAGAAAAAGGTCAAGTCACATACAATGGCAGACCCATCAGAATTACACCTGACTTCTCCCCAGAAACGTTAAAAGCTAGAAGGGCCTGGTCAGATATACTACAAGTCCTGAGAGATCATAGGTGCCCAGCCAGACTACTTTACCCAGCAAAACTCTCTATCAACATAGATGGAGAAAACAAGATATTCCATGACAAAATCAAATTTAAACAATATCTACCCACAAACCCAGCCCTACAGAAAATCCTAGAAGGAAAATCCCACCCCAGAGAAGAAAACTCCACCCAAGAAAACAAAGGGAATAGAAAACCCCTCAGCAACTAAACCAAAAGAGACACAGGACCACCACCTATACCAAACTAATGGGAAATAACAACCCCAGGTCACTAATATCCACAACATCAATGGACTCAACTCCCCAATAAAAAGACATAGGTTTACAGAGTGGATCCGCAAGCAAGACCCTTCCTTATGCTGTATACAAGAGACACATCTAACTACGAAAGATAGACACTGCCTCAGAGTAAAGGGCTGGGAAAAGGTTTTCCAAACAAATGGACCCAGGAAGCAAGCTAGAGTAGCCATCCTAATATCAAAAAAAAACAGACTTCCAACAAAAGTTAATGAAGAAAGACAAAGAAGGGCACTATACACTCATTAAAGGGAATATTCATCAAGAGGAAATCTCAGTACTGAACATCTATGCCCCAAATACAAAGGCACCTACTTTCGTAAAAGAAACACTTCTAAAACTTAAAGCGCACATTGAACACAACACATTACTAGTGGTAGACTTCAACACCCCACTCACAACAATGGACAGATCATCAAGACAGAAGACAAACAGAGAAATATTGAGTCTAACAGAGATCATGAACCAAATGGACCTAACAGATAGCTACAGAACGTTTCACCCAAACACAAAGGAATACACCTTTTTCTCAGCACCCCACGGAACCTTCTCCAAAATCAACCATATAATTGGTCACAAGGATAGTCTCAATAGACACAAGAAAACTGAAATAATACCTACCTTGTATCTTATCAGACCACCACGGAATAAAGCTGGTCTTCAACAGCAAAAGAATCAACAGAAAGCCTACACACACATGGAAATTGAACAGCTCCTTACTGGATGACCACTGGGTCAGGGAAGAAATAAGGAAGGAAATCAAAGACTTCTTAAAATCCAACGACAATGAAGACACAACATACCCAAACCTATGGGATACATTGAAAGCTGTGCTACGAGGAAAGTTCATAGCACTAAGTGCTTTCAAAAAGAAAATTGTGACAGCTCATATTAGTGAACTAACAGCTAAGCTGGGTGAATTGGAAAAAAAAGAAACAAACACTCCCAAGAAGAGCAGAAGACAGGAAATCATCAAACTTAGAGCTGAAATCAACAACTTAGAATCAAAAAGAACTATACAAAGAATCAATGAAACCAAGAGTTGGTTCTTTGAGAAAATCAACAAAATAGACAGACCCCTAGCGAAATTAACTAAAAGGCAAAGGGAAAGAACACAAATCAACAAAATCAGAAATGAAAAGGGAGAAATAACAACAGACATTAAGGAGATCCAGAAAATATTCGGGCATTACTTTAATAATCTATATTCCACTAAATTTGAAAACCTAAGCGAAATGGACAATTTCCTCAATAAATTTCCCCTACCAAAACTAAATCAAAATCAGATTAACAGCTTAAACAGCCCAATAACACCTAAGAAATAGAAAGTCATTAATAATCTCCCAGCCAAAAAAAGCCCAGGGCCAGATGGCTTTAGCACGGAATTCTACCGCACCTTCAAAGAGGAACTAACACCATTACTTTTCAAACTCTTCCACCACATAGAAACAAAAAGATAACTGCCTAACTCATTCTATGAGGCCACTGTCATTCTGATTCCTAAACCACACAAAGACCCAACAAAGAAAGAGGACTTCAGACCAATCTCCCTCATGAACATAGATGCAAAAATACTTAATAAAATACTAGCAAACCGAATTCAAGAACACATCAAAAGTATCATACACCATGATCAAGTAGGCTTCATCCCTGGAATGCAGGGATGGTTCAATATACAAAAGTCTATCAATGTAATTCACCACATAAACAAGATGAAAGAAAAAACCACATGATAATCTCGCTAGATGCAGAAAAAGCATTTGACAAAATCCAATACCCCTTCATGCTAAAAGTTCTGGAGAGAATGGGCATACAAGGACCATACCTAGAAATAATAAAGGCAATATACAGCAAGCCAGTAGCCAACATCAAATTAAATGGAGAGAAGCTTGAAGCATTTCCTCTAAACTCAGGGACAAGACAAGGATGTCCACTTTCACCATATCTCTTCAATATAGTACTTGAAGTCCTTGCTAGAGCAATAAGACAACTAAAGGAGATCAAAGGGATAAAAATTGGAAATGAAGAAGTCAAATTATCCCTATTCGCAGATGATATGTTAGTATACATAAGCGACCCCAAAAACTCCACCAAAGAACTCTTACAGCTGATAAACAACTTCAGCAAGGTGGCTGGATACAAAATTAACTCAAAAAAATCAGAAGCCCTTCTTTATACAACAAACAAATATACCGAGAAAGAAATAAGGGAAACAACCCCCTTCACAATAGCCACAAACAACATAAAATACCTGGGGGTAACTCTAACCAAGCATGTAAAGGACCTATATAACAAGAACTTCAAGCCCCTGAAGAAAGAAATGGAAGAGGCCTTTAGAAGATGGAAAGATCTCCCATGCTCATGGATAGGTAAGATCAACATAAAAAAATGGCTATCCTACCAAAAGCAATATCTAGATTTAATGCAATTCCTATCAAAATACCAACACAATTCTTTATAGACCTGGAAAAAGCTAGTCTCAACTTCATATGGAACAACAAAAAGCCCAGAATAGCTAAATCAATCCTGTACAATGAAAAAACATCTGGAGGTATCACCATCCCAGATTTTAAGCTGTACTACAGAGCAACAGTAATAAAAACAGCATGGTACTGGTATAGAAACAGACCAGTGGATCAAAGGAATCGAATTTAAGACCCAAACAAGGATCCACACACCTATGGCCAACTAATCTTTGACAAAGAAGCCAAAAACGCACAATGGAAGAAGGACAGCATCTTCAACAAATGGTGCTGGTCCAACTGGATGTCCACTTGCAAAAGAATGAAATTAGACCCATACCTATCACCTTGTACAAAACTTAATTCCAAGTGGATCAAAGACCTTAACATAAGGCCAGCCACACTAAAGATACTAGAAGAAAAAGTAGGAGAAACCCTCGAACTCATTGGCACAGGTAACAACTTCCTGAACAGAACACCAACAGCTCAGGACCTGAGATCAACAATCAATAAATGGGACCTCATGAAACTGAAAAGCTTCTGTAAGGCAAAGGACACTATCATTCGAACAAAACGGCAACCAACAGACTGGGAGAAAATCTTCACCAACCCCACATCTGATAGAGGGCTATTATCTAAAATCTACAAAGAACTCAAGAAACTAAATGCCAAGAAACCAAATAATCCAATCAAAAAATAGGAGATGGAGCTAAATAGAGAATTCACAAAGGAGGAATCCCTAAGGGCTGAGAGACACCTGAAGAAATGTTCAACATCCTTAATCATCAGAGAAATGCAACTCAAGATGACCCTGAGATTCCACCTAACACCTGTTAGAATGGCTAAGATAAAGAGCTCAAATGATAGCGCATGCTGGCGAGGGTGTGGAGAAAGGGGAACCCTACTCCATTGCTGGTGGGAGTGCAGACTTGTGCAACCACTATGGAGGTCTGTCTGGCGATATCTTAGAAATCTAGGAATAACCTTGCCTCAGGACCCAGCATTACCACTTCTAGGTATACACCCACAGGACCTCTCACGGAGACATAGGGAAGTCTCCTCATCTATGTTCATAGCAGCCTTATTTGTAATAACTAGAAATTGGAAACAACCCAGATGTCCCTCAACTGAAGAATGGATTAAAAAATTGTGGTACATCTATACAATGGAATATTACTCAGCTATCAGAAACAATGAAATCATGCAATTTGCAACCAAATGGATCTATCTGGAGGAGCTCATCCTGAGTGAACTAACCCAGTCTCAGAAGGATGCACATGGCATCTATTCACTTATAATAGGATTTTAACTATATTGTACAGGATATCTGTACTACAACCAACACACCAAAAGGAACAAGGACATATTTTTTTATCTTTTTCTTTTTCCTTCTTTTTTTCTTTTTTCTTTTTCCTTTTCCCTTCTCTTTTTCCTCTCTTTTTTTGTTGATATTCTTTGTTTTTGTGGGTTTGTGTGTTTGTTGGTCTTTTTTTTTAGTATTCCCCCAGTAGCAATGAGACACCATTCACTGGCAGTACTGCCTCATAGGCCCCCGGTGAATGAAGAGGCTCTTGGCCCTCATATGACTCCTGATCTGTGGTGAGAGACTGTTAGGCAGGGACACTCCACCCCAGAGGAACAAGACGGAAGGGTCAGGGGGTAGAGCATGGGAGGGTGGGGCTGGGAAGCGGGAAAAGAGGACAATATGATAGGGATGTAACCTGAAGAAACAAACAAATAAATTTATTAAATAAAAAAAAAGGCAGGGGGCAGGGCTGAAACACTGTGAATGGAATAGAGGATACAGCCATTCGGCCTGGTTTTGCAGACCTCCACGTGTAGAGAAGACGTGGAGCTAAGGTAAAATACAAGAGAATTGTGGTATTGGCCCATGCCTTTGACTTCAGCGGGGTGGTGAGGGTGCATACTCTTGGTCCCACCATTCAAGAAGAGTACACCCTTGGTCCCAGCTCCCAGCACACTGGAGACAGAAACAGGCAGATCCCGGAGCTCAGGGTCAGCCTGATGCAGGGCAAACTCTAAATAGAGAAAGACTTCGATGCAGGAGTGGTGGAACACATCTTTGATTCCTTCAGATGGGAAACACAGGTCCCTGATCCCAATAATTAGAGTTCAGAGACACACACATGGGATTTAGAGGGACCTAGGTTTGGAGGCTACTTACAAAAGGCCTTCTCGATGCAGGCAGATTGTCCTTTGTGATCTCAAAATATATAAACTAGTGCTGGTTTATCTCCAAGGTGACAGAATGATATCTTCTTTAACCCGGATTGAAAGATAATGCTTTGTATGTTGTCAGAAGGCCAAATTTGCTTCAGGAGAAGTACTACCTAGCCCCCCCCCACCACCCCTCCCAAAAAAGAGGGCAATTGTCCTAGGGTTGGGATTGGGGCAGGGCTCTGTTCTTATCTTTCCAGGAGAATCGAAGCGTCCATTAGGGGAGCCCAGGGACGGCTGGACAGCGGTAACCTCAGCACAGAGCAGAATCAGGCACCAAGGAGGACAAGTGACCCAGTTGATTCTGCCTGGCAGACTTCCTCAATAGCTGTCTCCATCGGGGGCCTGCAACCACCACAGCAATCCAGTGTCACTGGGACTGCTCAGCTCTACACAATGCCCTGGCAGGAACCTCAGTGAAGCCTGCAAGATCAGCTTCTGCCTACAAACCCCTTAGGTCATCTAAACAGCTGATAACAGAAGGACTGAACATAAAAGGAGTGTACTAACATTTTTAATCATTTTTCCCATTTGGGTTCGGGCACCAAACAGGTCTACTACGACCCAAATCAGCAGGAAGTCACTTTAAGAGAGCGACGTCCCATGCCCAGTGAATGGGGAAGGTGTTTCTCCGTCCTTCTTTTAGGTTATTTGAATGATAACTGAAAACTCTGATATGTAGGAGAAGAGACTACAAGCTGATAAATGGTCCTGTCTTAATGGGTTTTGGAGGTTAGCCCCAGGGAATTCCTACTTTTCCTTTTCTGTATCCTTCTTCCTCTCCTATGTAGGAGTGCATGGGCTTGAGAAAAATGAGATATAGACATAGCACAGGAAGGTCCAAGAAGAAGGGGCAGATTATTGAATATGCCCTTATACCTTTGTATATTGATACAAAATTAGTAGTTTATTTGGCTAAAGTGGTATTGACCATTGTTTATTGTGCAAAAATAAGATTGTATTGGATTACATCAGTATTGATCTTTGTATATTGATACAAAATTAAGATTATAGTTGGCCACAATTGTATTGACCCTTGCATATAGACGTAATATTAAGATTGTATTGGGCTACATAGGCATTGATCTTGGTATATTGATACATAATTAAGAGTATATTTAACCACAATTGAATAGATCTTTGTATATTGATACAAATTTAAAGGTAACGCTTCCTAATGGCATCATACCTAGAGATACTTAAAAATAAAATGTGAAGCTCTGACATCTTGATACCAACCGTCCAAAACAGTCTAGGATAGTTAAAACAAACGCCTAGTCATGCAAACATGTCACTTTGTTAGCTACTATGACAGTCTATCACAGATATTCTCTAAACTACCCAGTAATCATTTGTTTATCTAAATACAAGAGATGGGTAGGGCATCTTCAAAAACCCCAAGAGATCTGCAGAATATGGCATTCAAAGATGTTATCTTAAATCAAGATTTTTTTTGATATTGAGACATATCAGCGCCTGACAGCACCCCCTATTCTACTCCAAGTAGAAGATAAGCATCGAAGAACCTCCACTGTAAGATGGTTGAATTAGTGGCAAGCCTTTCTCTTGGCATGAAAAAACCCCTTGCACCAACTGCAGACAGACTGCTGTCCAAAAAGGACAAAACTTGGTAGCAGGGAAGTCGACAGCCTAACTCTGCCAAGACAGGGTAGGTAAGTCCTTCATAATCCCTGCTCTACAACAAATGTCTGTCAGAGAAACAGGACCCAAAGGCTGAAGACTGATGCTGGAATGTATGGAGAGAAAATGGGAACTGTCCAGGCAGTCATTGGCATGTCATTTCTTAGTTTTGGAAGCTGCAGGCCCTGCACTTCCTATATAAGCAAATATATTTATCCCTCTCAGGTCTCTGAGGTGGTTGAAGAATAGACAGCTAGAGTCTCATAGTTAAATTTTGAATTGTTTAGGAATCAAGAGGGTGTTATATATCTAAGAAGATACTCTTAAAAGTGTGTTGCAAGTTAGTATGAATGTTGAGTCACATATAGACCTTTAAACTCATGGAGTTGGTTAGATAGTAGAATGTTAAAGTCAGGGGCCAAATATGTATAAAGTGGACATTGGGAAGGTATACTGGGCCATTTAACTCTCATAAATGTGGCATATTTATATCTATTTTTTTTGTATAATACTTACTGTTATAAGAGAAGGAACCATCTGTTGGACTGAAAGGGGAAACTTCTGGGGGGAAGAGGGTGGAAGGGCAGGATAGGAAGGGGGAATAGGGAGGGGTTTGTTACTGAGATGTAACTTGAAGAAAAAAAAAAGTATTTAAAAAATAATAATAATAATAAATAATTAATTAAAAAAAAAGAAGTCTACTTCCTGAAGAAGCATGCTCAACCAATGCTGGTAAAAGGGGCATTTTAAGAAGAAAAGAAGAAACAGCCTAAGTTTCTAGAGAAATTGAGGTGCATGAAGATTAACTAATTTGACAAATGTGAGCACTGAGATAAGTAAACTAATTTTATGACATTGGGCAATTTACTTAATAAAACTTAAGATTCGGTTGCCTTTTCTTTTTCAACATATGGAGTTTTGAAAATAACATCTATCCTATATGATTATTAGATTAGATGAGAAAATGTATGTTTTAAAATGTCAGACATGGGACCTGAGGATTATTAAAGAATCATTAAAGCATTATTTACAATTGAATCTCTAGTATTCGAAGAAGATTAGTATAAGCATCTTTGTAAAACTCCTGATTTTCAGCTGGGCGGTGGTGGCGCATGCCTTTAATCCCAGCACTTGGGAGGCATAGGCAGGTGGATCTTTGTGAGTTCGAGGCTAGCCTGGTCTACAAAGTGAGTCCAGGACAGCCAGAGATATTCAGAAAAACCCTGTCTCGAAAAACAAAAAAAAAAAAAACTCCTGATTTTCCTGGTGAGAAGAAGTCTGCCATGAAGAGAGAGAGGTAGGTGTCCTTGCTCACCTCAGCTGGCTTCTGGACCTGCCTGCTAACTACTGAACAGCTAGGAAATACTTCCCCAGAAGGCATTTCTGCTGTACTTGCTAAGTCCTCAGCTCTGAAAGTTCTAAGTCCTGGGCTCACAAGATACCAGTCACCATGATACAGGAGGTAAATGTTTCTGGGGGAGCTCCACGAAGGAGAGTAATGCTTTCACCCTCCAACTCTACAGGATGCCCAGAAATCACTTAGGACACCTTTCACTCACAAATTTAGTATCAACACAGAAATGTGTACTTGTGGTTTTGGCCACCCTGAACATCTCAGCACAGCAAACCCAAACTTCCTTCTCACACACAGTCCTACCAACCACACACTCAAATTTCTGGGTTATCTCTGCATCTTTGGTGTTTTCCAACTTTTATTTATACTAAGTCTTGTGGATAGGCAAAACAGATCTGTAATCAATTATTAGAGCTAAATTTTTGCTCCTATTTTTGATGGGCTATTCAGGATCAATAGCTGGTTTCACATCTGTTACTAGCAAACCAAGTACAGATTAACAACCATCACTGATTATGGGATAGATTTCAAACAGAGTTGAACTAGGCTACCGGCTAAATTTTCTGAGTCTGATATTTCTTGTTTTTGAGAGGAATGTGTTAAAGTTATGATGCTCTGTAAATGAGCCCAACAGAAATCTATATATTTAGATAATACTCTTTACACAATAATTCCCTTCCTTCCCAGGTTCTCTAATATTCTTAAATTCAATTCTGCTTTTTTGAATTGTTCACTGTTAGAAACCAAAACTTACGTTAATCAAAATATAGCTCCCTTATATTAATCTTAAATGTTTATACATTGTATTAAATGTATTAATATTTTTTCTTATAACCTTTGGTGATCAGAAAGAAATTTAGAAAGAGTTTAGGAATTCTAACCAAACTCCCAAATCATGATCAAAATTGCTTTGTTATCTATTTACTATAGAACAATGGCAAAACTTGATTCAGAAAAAAGCAAATAAAAACATACATTTAAAATTGTGGGGCATTCACCAGAGAAGACTCCTCGGACATGGGTTTAAGCCAACAGAAAGTGTTTACTAGCTGGCCAGTGACTACACTGGGTGTTTGAGATTTCCATGTAACACTGGGCCTTTCTCAGGGTGAACTTTAAAGCACAAAAACCATGTTCTGAGTTGACACACTTCAGTTAACATGAATAGTTAGCCAGGAGCACAACCGCAGGAGCTAAAAAGAAAGCAAGGTTAGCATATTAAAGACTTTCCCGAAACTATGGGCTTTGATGGATTGGGTGTTTGTTTCCAGGTGGTGCTGTCTATGTGCTAAATTTTACAGCCTGGGTGGTACTTCCATAATAGAGCCAGTTGTGCTAGGGTCAGTGGCCTACTAAATTCTGGGGCATTGTTGCAAAATATTAAACTTCATCCTTTTTATTTAGCAAATCTTATTAAGTGCCTCAGAGAATAACAAACTATTCTTGTTTGATTCCTACTGCTTGTGATGGACAATATAGTAAATAACCATTTTGGTGGTGAAAAGTTTAGTTAAAATTCTACTTCATTTTAAAAGACTATGGGAAGCCGGGCGTTGTGGCGCACGCCTTTAATCCCAGCACTTGGGAAGCAGAGGCAGGCGGATCTCTGTGAGTTCGAGGCCAGCCTGGTCTACAAAGCAAGTCCAGGACAGCCAGGGCTGTTACACAGAGAAACCCTGTCTCGAAAAACCATAAAAAATAAAAAAATAAAAAAATAAAAAATAAAAGACTATGGGTCCTTCTAGATCTCAGTTGACCTCATTAGTTAAATACTTATTAAACCAGTACTGGTTAAAATTAAGCCCTAAATTTTGTGACTCATGATTCAGTTGAGAGGATAAGAATGTTACTTCAAAATGCAGTTATCATAGATTTTTCAGCAGAAGCATAGATTGACGTAAACACAGTAGAGGTGTATTCAAATTTATTGGTTTGTGAATCACTTCTGATTTAACAAGATATACTAAGCTAAAACATTTGTATAAAGAAAAAAAAGTATGCTATGTTAACTCGAGACATCTCTCTGTGTAAGTTCATCACATAATGAAATTGATAGTGTTCGTGTAGAATGGAAGCTATCCAAGAGGATTGTGAAAAGTTCTTGTTGGTTGGAAATGGCTCCAAATCCAAGCATGAGTCAATCCAGACCTATAAGCATTCATTTGGCTACCTACTGCAGTCAAACACTGTATTGTATTGCCAAGGACATAAACATAAGTAACTTTGCTGTGCATAACATAAATCCACATCAAACCTGTTATATAATTTGTGTGAGTATGTATATGTATGTGGGCATGCATCTGCCATAAGCACACATATGGAATCTAGAGGACAATTTGTGATCATGGGATATACCTCCTTCCATAATGTGGATCCAGAGGATTAGAGTCAGGTCATCAGGCTTGGCCGAAGGCATCTTCACCCAGGGAGCCCTCTGCTATCCCCATATCTACTATTATAAAGAACTCTAAAGCATATTCTTCTAGAATAATAGCATAATTGTTATCCATGTAAATATCACTTAATAAGGAAAATAGTAAGCTAAATTCAGGTTCACTGATAAGATGAAATACATCACTCCTAGGTTAGCATGCTTTTTACAATAAATTCTAAATTCTCCAAGTAACTGTAGTAATAAAAATCAAACTCCTAGAGTATAAACTGTTTCCTTAAAGTTAACTATTTAAATGATTGCATATTTTATTATATTAATATAGGATGTGAACAAGAGAGTATTTTTTAAGAAACACTTCAGAGTTAGGATTAGGGCATGGTTCTGTTCTTATCTTTCCAGGAGATTAAAACTATCCAACTAAAAAGTCCAGGAACAACTGGACAACTAAAATTTCTGAAGAAAAGGAAACAGACACCAAAGAAGACAAGACAAGTAGCCCAGATGATCCAGCCTCACAGACGGCCTCAAGAGCTCTTTCCTCAAAAATCTACATCCAGAGCAACTTCAAAATAGCTAGGTAAAATGGTCCA
The DNA here is from genome assembly GCA_907164525.1 of Lophiomys imhausi. Taxonomy (NCBI): domain Eukaryota; kingdom Metazoa; phylum Chordata; class Mammalia; order Rodentia; family Muridae; genus Lophiomys; species Lophiomys imhausi. The sequence continues at coordinate 4,735,373 of CAJQZJ010032464.1, forward strand.
GCCTCACAGACTGTTCCAGCCAGGACTTCAGTAAAGCCCTGAACTTTGCCACCCAAAGTTCAGCTTCTGACTACAAACTTCTCAGGACATTTAAATAGCTGATCACAAAAAGAATAGACAGCAAATGTTACTATTAATTTGCTTAACCATTTTTCCATTCTTACTTAGGTCCCCAAACAGGTTCCCTACGTCCCACATCAGCAGGAAGCAATTTTAAGGGAGTGACGCCCCGTTCCCAGAAGGTGGGGTGGATGATTTTTTTTTTTTTTTGGTCATTTGATGGGTTATATATGTTTGTTGCTGTTTAGGGGGATTGGTTATAAGTTGTTAATGATCTTGTTAAACAAGGTTTAGGAGGTTAGTACCCATAGATTTCTCTCTTTTTCTTTTCAAGTCTTTCCTTCCTACATAAGAGAGAAGAAAATCCTTCTTTTTCTATTACATAGGAGGGAAAGACTTGAAAATAAAAAAGAGGATATATACATGATATAGGAATGAAAATGGGACTAGAGAGATGGCTCAGCCATTAAAGGCTAGGCTCACAACCAAAAAATATAAGGAATGATAAGGAAAAAGGGGTAGATTATTGAATCTACTCATATCTTTGTATATTGATACAAAATTAACGTTAACTCTTTTAAAGGTATTATACCTATGTAATTCTTTGAAATGCAACAAAATGTTCTAGGCCTTTTGATAGCAATTATCACAAACTGTTTAGGATGATTAAGAAATGCAAACTAATAGTCATTCAAACTTGTCATTTTGTTAGGTACTAGTGTAGAGTATCACAGATGTTTTCTAAGTTAATCAGAAATCAAGTTGCTAAGAGACAAGCAACATTTGCTTATTCAAATATATGGAGATAGATAGATGGTCTTCAAAAAACTCAAGAGATCTGTAGAATATGGCATTTAAATCTTAACTTAAGATTTTTTGATATTGAGACATGTCAGCTCCTGACAGTACCATTCTACTCCAAGTAGATGATAAACATCAAAGAATGTTCATTTGGAGATGGCTGCATTAGTGGAAAGCTAGCCACTGGGCAAGAAAAAGTTCTTGCTTCAACTGTAGACAGAATCCTGTCCAAAAAGGACAAAACTTGGAAGCAGGTAACTCAACAGCCTAGATCTTCCAAGACAAGGTGGGCAAGTCCTTCATAATTCCTGCTTTACAATTAATGTCTTTCAGAGATACTGGGCCAAAAGGCTGAAGATAGATGCTCCAATGTTACAGAGAGAAATTGAGGATTGTCTAGGCAGCCAGTTGTCTGTCATTTCTTAGTTTTGGAAGCTGCTGGCTCTGTACTTCCTGTTTATTCAGATATATTTATCCTTCTTAGGTCTCTGATGTGGTTGAGGATTAAATAGTTATAGTCTCACAGTTTTAAGATGTTTAGGAATTAAAAGGTTGTTCTAGGTCTAAGAAGATGTTTTTAAATTGGTAATGCAAGTTAGGATGGAAACTGAGTTAGGAATAGAAGTTTAAACTCATAGATAATAGAATATTATTATTATTGCTAGTATATATTATTGCCAGAATATATAGTATTGCCAAATATTTATGGACTGGACATTGGGAATGTATATTATACCTTATAATTTTCATAATTGTTTCCTGATTGTTCTTATTGTTTTGTATTGTATTTATTGTTATAAGAAAAAAAAGAATTTTATGGTCTAAAATGGGGAGATGTTGGGGGAAAGAAGATACACCTTAAATTTTAAAAAGAGTATTTTTGAAACATAAATAATCAGGTCTCTAAGAATAAAGAGAAATCATTTGCTTCATGCTCTTTGCTCTTTATCCTGGGACCTGTCAGCAGAACACAGGTGAGCAAAAGGCTTTATATCCGAGGTGGATTTGTGTCTTTTTTGTGTATAATCTGATGACATATCAACCATGTTAGCCCGGGCGGGGAGACTTAATGAGTGGAAAGAAGCCAAAATAATTTAATCCCAGTGGCAGAGGTTATGAACTAATTAGATTGACCCTGTTCATACAAAATGCTTAACATTTGAGAGCTGGAGGCTACATACTGCAATTACAGCATATACTGGGATAGTAGACTCACCTGAGCAAAGGTCTCAATGGCATAAACCAACTCTCTTCATGTTCAACATCTTATACAGTTCTTAGTTTACCTTAGGAATTGAACAAAGTAGAGAACAGAAATGAAAAAAAGTCCTAAAATGTTGTAAAGTCTAGGCTAAAAGCCTTCTACAGGTTTCAGCTTTTAACATATCTTTAAACCTTCTAAAAATAGCCAAAGTAATTACAAAGCACAGCATATCACGGTGGTTATTTTATGCAAATAAGTATAGTGCTTCTAAACTTTTGTGTGTTAAATACAGCATTCTAGGCTGCATTCCCCAGTGACCCAGTCTATAAACCTAGACAGGGTTTAAAAATCTATAATTAGTAGATGGCATAGATGACTCTACTGTGAGTAATGGGCCATGGCATCCACAAGTTCAACACTATAGCTTTGAGAGTTCAAAGGGACTATTTTGAGAATAGTCTGCTTTAGACCCAAGAGAGAAGATGAATAACCTCTGCCATTAACTTATTCCTAATAAGCTCAGTGGGCCAGATGCCAAGATAATGACATCATGAGTAGTATATAGAGTATTTTTTTAAATCCAAAGGAGCAAGACATGGTGGCTCACATCTTAACTTCCAGAACTAAAAGAGTTAGAGGCAGAGGCAGGCAGATCTCTGTGACTTTGAGGCCAGCTTGGTGTACAAAGTAAGACCCAGTCTCAAGAAGAAAAACATAAGTAACAAAGTAAAAATCCAATGGAATCATTTCTGGCAGGGACTGGAAAGAAAACTTGAATGTTTTGTTTTTGGTTTGGTTTTTTTCGGGATAAATCAGTCCCTAAGAGATGAATACCTACCTTAATTCAATAATTAATACTTACATTCTTTTTTCCTCTTTTTGATGGAACCTTGTCTATATTGCCTTTTCACGTGCTTGTGGACTCACTGATGCTTTTGAGTTTTGAACTATGTTTAACTGGTTGGTTTTTTTTTATTATTATCATTAGTATCTGCATATGTATTTCAAAGGATGTTCAAAGTACTAAAAATGACCCTTGCACTCAGGTTTCTTGGAACTTCCTTATTTTGCAACCAGCCTTTGCTGTGGGTTTTCTTTTATGCCATCATTGTATTCTGAGTTACTAAAATCCCAGAACCTTGCTACCTTCTCCCAACCTTTATCTTAAAACAGCCGGTTTGTTTCCTAACGTAGGTCTGGAGATGCTATCAATCCACAGTGGTTATTCTCATAATGAAGAATGTTCATTCTTGTTTTCCCACCATGTGTCATACTTCAGGTTACCACATATAATAAAGTGAGTCACCTTATCTGTAGCTGCCTCACGAGTTCGTTGTAAAAGTCGGATTCATTAGATAAGGCATGTACACCATCAACTCAGTAAGGTAAGAAGCTAGAAAACAAAGATTTAGGCCTACAAATATTAAATAAAATTATACATTTTCTTTTCTTCTTTTTTTGTGATTTGGTCTTTCTGTGTAGTCCTGGCTGTCCTAGAACCCACTGTGTACACCAACCTGGCTTTGAACTCACAGAGATCAACCCGCCTCTGCATCCTGAGTGCTGAGATTAAAAGTGTGTGCTACCACACCCAGCTAGCAATTCTAATTTCATCTACAGTATACTTTCTTTTAAACTAACATTTTCCTCCAAAATATGAACATGAAGTCTTTTCTGTTTTTCTTTTTTTGCTTTTTAATTCTATTTAGTATTTGTATTTCATTGTGTCTGTATGTGTACATGCTTGTGTAAGTCAGAACTGACTTGGAGGAGGCAGTTCTCTCCTACCAGATAAGTTCTAGAGAGCCAACTCAGGTTATCAGGCTTGGTAGCAAATGCCTACAAACAGTTGAGCCAACTCTCTGGTGCCAATATATGTTCATGACACATATCTAAGGATGAAAAACTCTTAGTCCTCAAGAGGAATGAATAAATATCCTTAGGAAGGGGAAATATAATAGATATTTTGGGTGAACTGGGGACAAGTGGGGATGGGAACAAAAAGGATCAGGTGGGGGAAGGATAAAGGAAGAGAGTACAGAGAGAAACAACTAAAATTGGGGGGCATTTTGGGTAGAGGTAGAAACCTAATACAATGGAAACTTCCTGGAATCTGTAAGGGTGACCCCCTAGCTAAGACTCATAGTAATGGGAGATATGGAACCTGAACAGGCTATCTTTTGTATTCTGTAACCAGACAAGGCTTCCAGTGGAGAGATTAGGATGCCTACCTAACCAAAAAAACTTTTGACCTACAATTTGTCCTGCCTGCAAGATGTACTGGAGTAAAGGTGGTACAGAACTTGTGGGAGTAGCCAACCAATAACTGGTCCAACTTGAGACCCATGCCACAAGAGGAAGACCTCACCTGACACTGCCTGGAGGCCAGGACCCAAAGACTGCATATCCCAGAGGCCTAGGATAGAATCAAACAAGTTCGGGGGGTGGGGGGAGACAATGAAATGAAATGACTCCTAATGATACTCTGCTATACTTGTAGACCGGAGCCTAGCATAATTGTAGCATAATCATCATCAGAGAGGCTTCATCCAGCAACTGATGGTAGCAGATGCAGAGACCCACAGCCAAACATTAGGGTGACCTCAGGGAATCCTACAGAAGAGGGAGTGGGAGGATTTTAGGAGCTAGAGGAGTCAAGAACACCAGACACACACACACACACACACACACACACACCCAACATAGAATCAACTAATCTGGGCTCAAAGAGGCTCACAGAGACTGATCTGACAATCTGGAGCCTGCATGGGTCTGAGCTAGGCCCTCTGCATATATGTTATGGTTGTGTACCTTGATCTTGTGGGACTCCTAACAGTGGAATCTGAGGCTGTGTCTGAGTCTTTTGTCTGCTTTTGGGACCCTCTTCCTCCTACTAGGTTGCCTTGTTCAACCTTAATATGAGAGGAGGTACCTAGTTGTATTGCAACTTGATAGGCCATGTTTGGTTGCTATCCTTGGAAGGCCTATGCTTTTCTTAAGGGAAAGAAAAAGGAGAAGTGGATTTGGGAGAGAGGTGGGAAGGAAGGGACTGAGAGGAGATGAGGGAGAAGAAACTGCCATCGAGATGTAATGTATGAGAAAGGAATAAATTTTAAAAATCTTAGCTCCAAATGTTATAAAATGCACGATAACCTATCATTGAACAAGTGTAGTATTACACCTAAGCCACAACTAACTACAGAACATTTCTGTGATTGGTCCTTCAACACATGCACACATAGATCCAGTGTTTAAATATTGTGTTTTAAATTACTATTCTTTTCCATGTAAATATTGTCCTACTTCAAACACTTGGGGGGAAAGATGAATTATTCTCTTAAATAATTAAAGTTTACCCAGTGGGAAGGATTTCTGTCCCAGAAATGTCAGACTGTTAATTAGTTTCTCTGAACTACAGTCTATATTTAGTGAAGAATATACCCCCCATGATGCGAAGGAACAGCACAGAACATTTTGGGACAAAGGGGCAAGTCATCCCATAGATCAACTCCTGGTGACTTGTTCCATGTGAGAGGAGTCTCCGTCCTTCCCTGATCTTACTTCCCTTTCCTGGTAGAAAGATGACCTTAGACCACAAGGAAAGATAGCTGATTGAAGCTGATAGCTTCAACATACCAGTTACTGAAGAAATTAAGTTTCTGTAGAAAGGATTTTAAATATGTAACAGTTATATTTTCATCTATAGACATCCCTTCTTCTGGATGATAGCAACTACTGTGAAACTGAAATGCTGAGGATTAACTGAGAAGGCTAGGAGGAGGACGGGAGAGAAAGCAAGTGCAAGAGACTCACGACACTTAGGGCACTGTAGAATTGAAACCAATGAGATCAATTTCAACACGTGTTATATTTTACTATGGTCTTTATAGGCCTTCTGTTTTAGGTAGTGTCTCAAATACTTCATTGTACTGAAAATCTGAAGCTAGCTGCTCTGTGCGGTATTTGCATCTGTTGCCACGTCACCGGAGCGCGGAGGCACTTAACAAAAAGTAATGGGCCAGCAGCTAAAACCCACGTGCTGGATGCAGTAGCTCACACCTTTATTCTCAGTAATGGGGAAGAGGAAGCAGAAAGGCCTTAAGTTCCATGCCTCTCTGTGTACACAGTAAGATCTTGTCTTGAAGAAGAAGAAGAAAAAGAAGAAGAAGAAGAAGAAGAAGAAGAAGAAGAAGAAGAAGAAGAAGAAGAAGAAGAAGAAGAA
>CAJQZJ010032464.1:4741669-4763116 GCA_907164525.1 Lophiomys imhausi
AAGAAGAAGAAGAAGAAGAAGAAGAAGAAGAAGAAGAAGAAGAAGAAACAGTGCTACAAATATGAGCACAGCGGAGAACAAGCAGAGATAATCTGAAGTCTGATGAAGGTAATCACAGTTTGTAAAAGGAAAGTTTCATAATTAAAGATATAAACTGAAATAAAAGAGAACTTTGTGGCTGAATTAAAATAGCAAGTGAGAAAGTAAAAATAGTAGTTAGTGTTTTTAAAACATGCTTGTACTCTCCATAGGTGCACCTAGAGCTAGACTTAGCACTGATCCTCAGAAAGAAAAGAAAGAGAGAGGGGAGGGAGGAAGGGAAGGAAGAAAGGGAAAGAAAAGATAAGAAGAGAAAAGGGGGAAGGAAGGAGGGAGGAGAAGGAAAGGGGAAAGAGAAAACAAGAAAGAAGGAAAGGAGTGAAGAAGAGAGAGAAAATAAATGGGATGACAGAGGAAAAAATAACTTAAAATAGTAAATAAAAGTACAAGATGTAACCCAAACCATTTTAAAATTGAGTTTACCAATATGTGTGTGTGTGTGTGTGTATGTATCAACACTGTGAGAAATCAGAGCATCTTCATCAGCAACTTACGACTCTATAATAATAGTTTTTTAAGTGACATAGAAGGCTAGAATCAAGTAATTTAATGTCAAAAAAGCCACGTTCTTTAAAAGAACTGAAAATAAAAATGGTTAGATAGTAGAATGTTAAAGTCAGGTGCCAAATACCTATGGACTGGACATTGGGATTGTTTGCTAAGCCATGTAACTCTCATAATTGTGGCCTAATTATTTCTGTTGTTTTGTATTGTATTTATTGTTATAAGAGAAAGAGCCATTTGTTGGACTAAAACGGGGAGCTGTTGGGGGGAAAGATATATCTTAAACTTAAAAAAGAAAGGGGTGGGTGGGTTGAGGGGGAAGAAGATGGGAGGGTGGGACGGGAGGGGATTGTGATGGAGATGTAACTTGAAGAAATAAAAAATAAATTTAAAAAAATGATTCATTTTTTAAATTTTCTGATTTTAAGAAAACAAATCAAACATTTTGAATAAAGAAGTCAAAAGGAAAAAAAACACCTAAGTTTCACAGGCAAGTACAAATAAAGAAAACCACAACCACAGCCAATACCAGTCACAGGGGTGCTTCTTGTGGGCCTTCAGAAGACTGGAAGTAACTGCGCTTTTTAACCTGTTTTTATGTTCATCCAAGATCTTGAAAGAGAGGGAGAGACAGACACAAAGAGATAAGTGAGGAGAGAGAGAGAGAGAGAGAGAGAGAGAGAGAGAGAGAGAGAGAGACTGCATCAAGAAACTCCCTTGATTTCTCAAGGTCATAAGACATACGGTAAGGACACTTACCAGATTCAGCATCCGACCTTCAGTGATGGAAACATCAGCAAGCCTGCCTGAATTGGATTACTATGAAACTATAAGCCTGGAACCGTCTGTCCTAGAGACTCCCTCCCACATTTCCTACACATCTGTCTTTCTCCCTGTCTTTTACACAGCTGTGTTCCTGACTGGAGTATTGGGGAACTTCATCATCATGGTTGCACTCTATTTCAAGCGTGGCAACCGAAGACTGATCGACATCTTTATCATCAACCTGGCAGCCTCTGACTTCATTTTCCTTGTCACACTGCCTCTTTGGGTGGATAAGGAAGCCTCTTCAGGACTATGGAGGACTGGCTCTTTCCTGTGCAAAGGCAGCTCCTACGTGATCTCAGTGAACATGCACTGTTCTGTCTTCTTGCTCACTTGCATGAGCATGGACCGATACCTGGCCATCATGAGCCCAGCCTTATCGAGAAGACTGAGAAGGAGAAGCTGTGCTTATGCAGTCTGTGCCAGCGTCTGGATCGTCTCATGCCTCTTGGGACTGCCCACTCTTCTGTTCAGGGAGCTCACTCACATCCAAGGCAAGCCTTACTGTGCAGAGGAGAAAGCCACTTCGGTAAAACTGATGTGGGGTCTGGTAGCCTTGACTGTCACCTTTTTTGTCCCCTTACTCAGCATTGTGACCTGCTACTGTTGCATCACAAGGAGGCTGTGTGCTCATTATCAGCAGTCGGGAAAGCATGACAAAAAGCTGAAGAAGTCCATAAAAATCATCATTATTGTCGTGGCGGCCTTCGCCTTCTCCTGGTTGCCCTTTAACACTGTCAAGCTCCTGGCCATTATTTCAGGGCTACAGCCAGAGCATCAGTTTTCCTCCATGTCTTTTCAGCTGGCCATGGATGTGTGTGGGCCCTTGGCATTTGCCAACAGCTGTGTCAACCCTCTTATTTACTATATCTTTGACAGCTATATCCGCCGGGCCATCATACACCGTCTGTGCCCTTGTCTGAAGAACTATGACTTTGGGAGCAGCACTGAGACATCAGACAGTCATCTCACTAAGGCTCTTTCCAACTTCATTCATGCAGAGGACTTTGTCAGGCGGAGGAAGAGGTCTGTGTCACTCTAAAAGGAGCTGTGACATTTCAAGTTCTGTTGGCACTCTCAGGAAGCTGGGTTTTGTCAGCAGCAGAGAAAGAGAAAAGCATTAAAGGTGAAATTCATATTGCTTCAAAAATCCAAGGAAGTGTTGATTTTCTAAAGCCTCCCTGAATATCTCCTGTGCTGTGGATAAAATTAGGCCATATGCTGCATTTTCAGCTAAATGGTCTTACTTGGTGATCAAGCCAACCAGGCAAAACAGAAGCTCTGTCATCCTTGAATTATTAGAAATGGTTTCTTCACTCGTGTCAATGCACGTTCAGGCCTATCAAGATCCTCTGTCTACTGTTCATACAGGGCTGTTTTGAAGAGACACTTTCCTCTGGTAAGAAATGTAGTGGGATACAGGATAAAAAAAACATGTATTTGCTCATATAAACATATATAGCTCACCATCCCTGAGTTACTGAGACATATTCTGGTCTCATTTGATAGTCTGTCTGGTGATTCTTCATCTCTGTCCAGCATTGACTTTTATCCCTGGCTACTCTCAACAGCTTTGAACTGGCAAAAAAAAAATTTTTTTTTAAATCATGAGGATATAGCCACTTAGCATTATGTTTATGAATTGAGACTCACCTCCTCACCTGATCTAAAATATGTTAGCTAGTTCGCATTGTGTAAGGTTTGACCTTTGCCTTGTAAGAAACAATGGTAACAGTGCAGCTTTTTATAATGTTATGTTAACTGCTTTTTAAAGAGCTTTTAATATGCTGTTTGTTTTCATTGCCTTTATAAATTAGAATTTGACTTCTTTGTAATTACATGTTTTGAATGGCCTGTCATCTAGTTATCAAATGAAAATGTTACTACTAATGTAATTGGAGCTTGGAGGCTTGGGCCCACCCCTTGCTGATTATCACTTAGGGTTCTAATTAAAACGCTACTACACATATTCCTTTAGCAATTCTTTCGCTTGGTCTATATAATTTCAAGATGATGTGGAATGCTCTGTATCCAGTCAAAGTAAAAGATCTGTAAAAGAAGTGGTACTGGTATGTTGCATATGGTTTCAATCACAGAGTCTTGCTGAGTCTCCTTACCTAGTACAATACTCACTGAGTCAACTTGCACCCATATTTTAAGCAAAATAATAATAATAATAATGATAATAATATCAACAAGAAAAGACCATACCAGCAAGTAGACTACTATAAACTTGGGCTTTGAGTCCAGGAATAGTGGATTTTCATTGAATGTTGACCCAAATGAATTACCTTCTTAGCAAAAATGTCTATGTTGGACTTAAAATATAAATAAGAAAATGCATATTATTTTCAGAGACTAGCTTACTTAATTTCCTTCCAAATATCTTTCACAGTAAGAGAATCTCAAATATTGGGCATGTTCTTATATTGAACCTATTTTGAAGCTTGAAGTACAGGTTTTGGTTTAACAAAGTATTCAATTTGTTTATATCTCTACACTGTTACTAAATAAAATATTGTGTTCTTATATAAGTATTCCTCATATTAAAATATTAATTTTAATATCATTAATACCAGTACCATATATACTAGTAGCTATATAATAGATTGTTACATTTATAGAAAGACTGTGTAAACCATAACAAATAAAGTTTTCTGAGAAATTTCAAAATTAAATTCTATAAAATAGTTGAACAATTCTTCAAAGTTTAAGCAAAAGCAGAATGCAGAACATGAAAGATACATTTTTATCATATGTAACAATGAAAGACTTTACTAACATGGAAGTAACTGTTTTTGAGAAATGTATTTAAAAAATTAAGCTGCTGAGATAGTCTTTGGAAATGAGAAAACCTAGGATATTACTTTAAGCATTGTCTTAATGTCAGGCCTTAAGTATTCCAAGGACCAATATCAGAATGAAATGAAACAATACATATTGCCAAGAATCTTCAGAAAATAAATCTGACACCCTAACACATTATATCTTACAGGTTATACCCAAAGTTAGTAAAAACAAAATAAAAGTAATAATCTAAAGAAAAATAAAGTAAGTTTGCTTGTTTTCATTTACTTTAAGCTATTCTATATATTTAACAACAAAACCAACAGCATACCAATGTCCAAAGCATTTCTAAAATAGTTTTCTTGAATCTATCCCCAAAGAAGCCCTCAATTAAACCCTTGGTAAAGTATTGCCTTATAATCAATGGTTAGTTTTCAAATAAATGTAATGAAGACATTCATAGTCCGAGGCACACATCTAAAGATTCAAACAAACCTGATGCTTCTTGAAATTCTTGTAATATGTCCACTCTGTGAAGCCAAATCACTTCTGTGCTGACCATAATAAAAATGGCCATGAGGGGAAGTTATGTGCGTGACTGAGAGTGATCTGTCTCTAGGGTCACAAGTTAGTTTCTTTTTTTTTAATGCAGATAGCACAGTGGAAGAAATCTTACCCTGTGATTCATTTCAACCCCTCAAATCACTCTCCTTTCTCTCTGGCAATCTCAGAAGTGAGAAATGACTTGCCTGCTGTGCCTGGCCTCATAAAAGAGTAAGCCTCGGTTTTTCTACAGAGCTCATTCACAAAAACCAAGCAATATTAAAATAACTATAAATTTATTTTTAAAAGCCATGCCACTGGTGTAGCCTGCTAGCAGAACAATGGCTTCAGCCTTGTCAGAGCAGAAGAGCCAGAGGGTCATTTAAACCACTGAACTATTTGCATTCACTAGCTGTTCCAAGTTCCTTTGTATTCCATAAATGTGGTTTGTATTTCCTTCTACAAATACCTGTGATCATTTACTTACTTTGAAGTCGATATTTTTTATTTATTTTTTTATTGGAGAGAAAATAATTATGACTAGAACTTGCATAAAGTAGTCCAGAGGAAAGAGCCTTCCAATGTTCTGATTTTATTTTGCAGGTGTAAAAAAACACTATCTACCTTACAATGAGTTGCCTACATTGTTTCTGGCTATTTTAGTCATTTCCATAGTAGAACTATGTTTCATAACTGAATTGATAAATGAAATTCGTGTCCTAGAACATGACTACAACACCCCCCCAAAAACACTGCTTTAAATGTCTAGTGCACCAAACTATTAATATGAGCTCTTAGGGCAAAGTGAACTATCAGCTCTGATAAAGTCTACTTATTATACATATTAAGTTAGTATGCCCAAAATTCCGAAGGCCCATACATACTTTAAAATTATCGTGAAACTTTTTTATTGTTGTTGTTTGTCTGATTTGTATGGTTTTGGAGATAAAGTTTTTCTGTGTAGCCCCGGCTGTCCCGGTACTTGCTCTGTAGACCAGACTGGCCTCAAGATCTGCCTACTGCTGCCTCCTGAGTGCTGAGATTAAAGACCTGAGCCACTGTTGCTCAGCTTGTGAAATGCATTTTTAGTTGGCTACATGTGGTTAAGTTGGCTACATTGTCTAGTTAGACAAGTGTCTATTCAGAAGATACACAATTGAATGTTGACCTTACTTTTATGATTTCTTACTTGTTTTTAACTGATCTTACCAGTCTAACATTCCTTGATTAATTCTGTTGCTTTCAAGTTTAGAAGGTTTAATAATTTACCAGTCTCCTATCAACCCTTTCTAAGAGTTAGTCCTCACCAATAATACTTCATACTTCTCAACACTGATAGTAAATTTAACACTTTTGTTAGTGCTTATCAATTTAGAATCTTTTTAGAAAATGTTTACTTTTAGCTCATTGAAAAGTATATCTCAAAGAAAATATCTCAAAGAAAAGTATAAAATGTTCTCCTTTCTAGCATGTGTGTGACCTGTGTTCCATTAATATATTCTTTCCTTTGCTATTGATTATGTATAAGGGATGAGATATAAGCTACTTGTACATCAAATAAAATTTTGTACATAAAAATGATATAGCACTAAAGACTACTTAAAAAAAAAATTCTCTGCCTAGTCCTCAGCAAACTCAGCTTTTCTCTGTCTCATTAAAGTACAGATCCTTTGTATTTAATGACTATCAATTGTGAATTTTTCACATATCCTTAAAATTGTCAATTCCAGAATATCATAATCAACTCCATAGAAAATGTATGTGAAGTATAAAATTCAGAACAATTGCTTGGATTATACAAAATGAGCCTAAATGAGGTGTTGGTCCTAAGTGTATGGCCTCACTCTGGTTAAATGACTCATTTCTCCTCACAATGATTGTGTTGGTGGGTTGAATTTATGATTTTATTCTGTAGATCTGTGGGGTTCTTTGAAAACAATCAAATCATACACACTAAACTGAACACACAGTGTTAGTCATACACAGTGTGTTGTGACCGTTTGTTAAATCTCCTCATTGTATGTATGCTTTCTAAGGCAAACACACTGCAATTGCTCACTCTAGTGACAAAACCACTTTCTTTCTCACGTGTACATACTTAAGTATACAAACCTGTAGTGCAATCACAGCTGATTAGCATCTATTAAATTTTGTTACTATGATTAAGTATCTTATTGTGGTTTCTCAGAACACATAAAATCCTTTACTAATATTCTAGATGAACTACTTGAGCTGAATGTAACTGTTCTCTGCTTGATGAAACATGGAAAACAATGGGGCTACAAAACAGAAAAAAACATGCCAAATACAAAACACAAAATAAAATGGTGTGTGTACATACATCAACACTTACATGACAAACACAAATGGATTAAAATGCTTTGGTAACAGTTTAAACAAATAGGCTACTCCTCAATCGATATTTTTTTAGCATCCATATGTGTGTTCTCTCTATTATCTATCTAGAACTTTATTAGACAGTAGTATCTAAAGATGCCAAGGTAAAACTTATTTCTTCATGAAGTTTGCCACAAAGTTTTTTTTTCTTTCTGTTTTTTTTAACATTTATTTATTTCTTCAAGTTACATTTCAAACATAGTCCCCCTTCCTCCCCCTTCTGGTACTCCTATCCTACCCTCTTCCCCCTCACCCTCCTATCTGCTTTTTTTTTTTTAATTTAAGGTGTATCTTTTTCCCCTCAACAGCTCCCCCTTTTAGTCCAATAAAAGGCTCTTTTTCTTATAACAATAAATACAATACAAAACAATAAGAACAATTAGGCCACAATTATGAAAATTATAAAGTATAACATACATTCCCAATGTCCAGTACATACATATTTGGAACTGATAATAATATTCTATTATCTATCTATCTCAATGAATTTAAAGTTCTATATCTAATTCAGTTTTCATCCTAACTTCCATTACCAACTTAGAAGCATCTTCTTAGACCTAAGCATCCTTTTAATTCCTAAACAGCTTAAAATTTAACTGTGAGACTATAACTATTTAGTCTTCAGCCACATCAGAGACCTGAGAAGGATAAATATATCTGAATAAACAGGAAGTGCAGACCCAGCAGCTTCCAAAACTAAGAAATGACAGAGAACTGACTGCCCGGACAGTACCCAATTTCTCTCTATAACATTGGAGCATCCATCTTCAGCCTTTTGTCCCAGTATTTCTGACAGACATTAATTGTAAAGCAGAAATTATGAAGGACTTGCCTACCCTGTCTTGGCAGAGCTAGGCTGTCAACTTACCTGCTTCCAAGTTTTGTCCTTTTTGGACAGTAGTCTGTCTAGAGTGGAAGCAAGGAATGTTTCTTGCAAGCTTTCCACTAATGCAACCATTTCCAAATGGAGATTTTTTGATGCTCATCATCTACTTGGAGTAGAATGGGGGGTGCGTCAGGAGCTGACATGTCTCAATATCAAAAAATCTTAAGTTAAGAAAATATCTTTGAATGCTATATTCTACAGATCTCTTGAGGTTTTTGAAGACCACCTATCTATCTCCGTATAGTTGGAAAGCAAATGTTGCTTGTCTCTTAGCAACTTGATTTCTGATTAACTTAGAAAACATCTGTGATAAGCCACGATAGTACCTAACAAAATAATATGTTTGAGTGACTATTAGTTTGCATTTCTTAATTATTCTAAACAGTTTGTGTTCAGTTGCTATCAAAAGGCCAAAACTTCACATTGCATTTTTAAACATTATATAGGTACAATACCTTAAAAAGAATTAACCTTAATTTTGCATCCATATACAAAGATCAATACCAATGTAGCCAAACACAATCTTAATTTTGTATCAATATTTATTGTTATTTAGGGTGATTGGCTACAATTTGTTAAATGATCTTGTTAAACAAGGTTTTGGAGGTTAGACCCAAGGTTTTCTCTCTTTTTCTTTTCTCTATTCTTCTTTCTCTCCTATGTAGGGAAGAAAAAACTTTTAAAAAATGGGCTATAGACATAATATAGGAATGATAAAGAAAAAAGGACAGATTACTGAATATGTGCTTATACCTTTGTATATTGATACAAAATTAAGATTATATTTGGCTACATTGGTATTGATCTTTGTCTACTGACACAAAGTTATTTTTTATAGTCAAGGGATGAAATGACAATACTCAAGAAGAGCCTCTTGTGTTTAAGAAGATAACAAGTCAAATAAATTTCTTGATCTTTTCCAATGTGGGTGAAAAACACATACTTACTTATTCTCTATAGCAGCCATTCCTTATTGTGACAGATGATAACAGGTCAGCTGTAGTCACCTCCTGAATTGTGGTCAGTCCCTCAAGGAAATAAATGTTTATGGTGGCATTCCAAGGGAAAATTCTGTGTCTGTTCTTAAAAGTTGGATTAGACCCTATAGATTATTTTAAACCCAAGAAGAATCCTGGTCAACATTAGGTTTCAATTTACTTTCAAAGGACAAACTAAAGAAGTGTTCAGAGCAAAGCAGACATCTCTGAAGAACTTTCCAGATTCCATGATTGGGTAAGATGCCCTCTCACTTGCCCTCAGCCTCCAGCAAAAGCAAAACTAACAGCTCAGGTAGAGAAGTGGTAAATGAGAAACAGAACTCCTCCTGCGGTTTCACTTTTGAAGCAAAAATACAAATTCACAGGGCTTGAAGGCAGGTGGAAACGGCTACTCTATTTGTAATGGAAAAGATTCATGAAATCAGACCCAACTCCTACATTAGTAAAACTAGTTTACAATCAGACAAATTAGAAAATAATTGAAAGAGTTGGTGCAGAATGTCATGATCCATGAAGCTCCGGGGACTTAAAATCAAAGTCATTGCATCTGTATAATTAGAACAAAACATACTAGCAATAGTCTTGTGGGAAATAGTCATACGAATAATCAAAGATTGCCATAGTAAAACAACAAAACACACCTTTACCTGTACTGCTGGTAATCATTTGTACATTAAACACTTTTTGGCCAGGGTTAGACCTGTGCAGAGCAAGGGAGGATTACTAAACATTGCCTGATTAAACTTTCCAAATGCAATTTAGAAATATATCAAGAGCAATTCCACTTAAAGGATTTGACCCTGGCAAACAAATGTGGGAACCTCCATGCATGGACATGCACAAGGAAGTTTCTCCATATATTGTTATTGCAGCACTGCTTGAAGAAGTAGAAAAAATGAAAACTTCCATGCCCAGAATTGAGTAAATAAGGCTCATGTACACCCTACCTGTCAAATACTATGCAATCATTACCACATAGTCCCACACCTTTGTCATATGCAAAGGCCCTATATCATATCAAACAATATCTGGCTTCTTAAAAGCAACCATTTGAGAACTTCCATGCATTTCAACTTTTGAAAGATAAAGGCTAATCTGAAGTTTGGTCACCCCTTCATTTTACATCAGCACACTTAATATCAAATATTATGTTTTTATGACTATCTTCCAGAAAGAGAGATAGTTCTCTCCTAATCCTCTGGCATGAGTGGAGTCGGGAGAGCTGTCCTCATATTTGAAAATCTCATCTCTTTCTTTGTTCCACCTAAGACACTCAACTAGAACTAAGTCAGAATATCAATTTTGAAAATTAAAATGAAGAATTCTTACAGCTGCTTCAAATATTAAGGGTTCATATTTTTGCTTCTTTATTGATTCCTTTTTTCTTCTAATTCATTCTGCATATGAGAGGTAAGATGTATACGTCATTATACATCATTTAAAAATTATCTGACCACTCTGAAGCTTCTTGGTCATTCTAGCTGTCACATGACTAAAGAAATGGATGATTCAATAACTTTCCCTTGACTCTCATTAAAGTCTTTCTCGGTATAACAGATTTATTATTCAGTGGAAGACTTTTCTGGATGTAAGTTCACTATGATTGTAACCAAAAATATTTATACCCAGTCACCATGTGCTAGAGTAGTGCTTCCAGCTAAGACAAGAGTACTGTACCTCTTTCCACAAGTTCCAGGCCTAGATTCCACATTTAATGTTCCATAACTTAGTTGACTATGAATTTTTGAGGGTGGAATGGTATACAGATAAATAAGACAAATTCCATAAACTCTGTAAAAACAGTGTGCTGGAAAATAATTGCTTGATTACTATTCCTAAAAAGAGCAGAACAAATTCTGTAAATCATATTTTAAAACTTCTACTGAATATATGTATCATTTAACTCTTTCTGGTGACTCAAGGCAACATGTATTTGAAAAGAACTTAGACCTATGAATTTATGTCTTCTCGCAGTAGTTCCTAAAAGGTTTTAACTAGTTGATTAACATAGATGTACATATACTCATAGTTAAGTCATTATCACATATAAATCTGGAAAGAAATGTCTAAGGATTTCCTGACCCATGGCTGTTCTCCAAAGACAGGGCATATGAAGTGGAAGCACGAGTTTCTTTCTTCAAAGGTCAACAGACTTTCTTGGCTTTGATGACAAAATGCATAATAGTCTACAAACATTAACTTACTAATATTTGAAATGTTCCATCAAACAGATCAAAACAACATTGTAAATACTACAAACATTTATGTCAATAGGTAGAAAAAATATAATAACCTTTTTCCCTCTTGCCTCTAATTGTGATGCCTACCAACCCTGCCCTCTGGAATAATAAATAATTTGCATGGGTTAACGAAGAGAGAAAAAAGACAAAGCTAGGAGGCAGATCAGTGCCATCATTGTTGCAGATTTATTATTCTAATCTCTGTTCTGTGTGTCTTGTATGCTAGACACATCATGGACTAAAAATGAAATTGAGAATTTTCTTAAATGTTAACTATGAAAAGTTCGTATTTCAAGATTTTTATTGATGTTTGGTGAAGCAAACCCCAAGAGGCTGGGTAGAGATATTTATAAATGTTAGTGTAAACAGGAGAAATTCTGGGGGGGTGGGAAGCTCAAGTCCCATGGAGGACCTTTGGCCTGGCAGGGAAGGGTCAGAATGTCTATAGCCCCTCTGTTTCCTTTAACTTTGATGATCCTGTCAAATGCAGCCATGGTGACTGGATCAGTTCAGCCACTGGCCCGTATTCAGACAAAGAAATCCCTCAATTTAACTCTAATTTTTCTGTAACTATTTCTGTTTTTGTGCTTGTCTTCTCTCAGTTCAGGTCAGAACAACATCCGTGGTTTTTTTAAGGTGTCAAGTGGATATTTTTCTCTCCCTCATTCTATATGCAAAACACACAAAATGAGAAACAAGAAACCACTTATGTTCTTAGGAAGAACAGAGTTTAAAATCTGTGTCAAGATACAGCTAAATTCAGTTATAGTTAATGTGCCAAATTTCAAATGGAAATTTGGTTCTGTGCATTTTATATTGTATAACAACTATTGATTCCAGGCATATTGCAATGTGCATTATAGATAGCATTAAAGCTCATTTATATGAAATGTTACAGATTACAGCACAGACATTGTTCTCAGAGGTAAGACTATCTGACTTAGCCCACTCACTTTTCAAATAAGAAAACTAAGAGAAATGAAGAATCTACTCAAAAATCCAAATTTCATGGGTTGTTTGTTTGTGTGTTTGTTTTGTTTTGCTAGAACAGTGGATATGGCAACAAAGATTTTTATAATGCTGACATTTAGTAAGTCTGGTTGGTAACAGCTACAGATCTGAGTGTTCTGTGAGCCCCACCCAACCATGGTGCTGCACCTTCCCTAGTTGTTCTTGCATCTTTCAGAATCAAGTAGTTAGGGAGTTAACACCTGATGTAAAAGATACCTTAGAGATCCAGGCTCCTACACTGAGAAACAGACTTCTTTGGGTCTGGGTGTTGTCTACAAGAGTGAAACCTCTTAGTCTGGTGGCATCAACCCTGCTGCCATTGGTGATGAAGGTTCACAGTTCTAGATCTAAAGAACATTGTTGGTTGGTCCAGCACCCATCCTCCCACTTTCTCTTTTATGCTAATATGTAAGGATTTCAGGATTCTTACCCTCAGGCAGTTAACTTCACGTACTTTCCATTGTTGCTAGTGTGCTTCAGTAAAACTCGAATCAATTCTCAGTCACTCAATAAAACTTTAGTAGACCTCTGGTCCTCCATGCTTCTACACAATAGCCACAGTTACCACAGGACAAGTATGTGAAAGACCATCAGGTGAGGGCTCTCGTTCTCTCCCACTGCACTACCCTTGCTGACCACAAAGAAGCCAGTCTTAAAGGTTACACTGTTGACTGTAAAGAAAAAAGAATACCAAGCAACTCAAAACAAGCTAGAAACTCTGAGCCCTTGCAACATGGCTGAGCCTGCAGATGAATCCATCCTAAAGTCCTTCCTATATCTATAGTTTCCAAATACCTGCACTTGAAAACACTTGCTGAAACATATTTGTTTTAGCTTCCTTTCACTTGAAACCCAAAGGACCTAGTTCATACTAGCTCCTCAAGAGTTTTGATAATACTACCTATAGTTAGTTGTATCTCAGAATAAAAGTTTTCAAAATTTGTGCCCGACAGCACAAATTCAAAAAAGGGTGGGGAGGGAATAGTCATGGTCCTGGAGAAGAACTATTCAGTAAACAAAGTTAAATGAAGAGATCAGAATCATTTAACAGAGAGATGTACTCAAAACATAATTTTTATTTATTTTTTATTCCTATCCAGTCCTTTAAGGGTGTATTCAGTAAGGCAACATTCCTATGTAGATCCTGTGACTTGTGCTTGCTATCCGGGAAGAGCTTTGAGCCAGAAAACAGTGTCAGTTCAGAAATTACAGAGCAACCCATATGCTTTGCCACCCCTCACTTCTCACCTGCTCATTAGCTGCTCAGGGAAAAGTGGAATATGATTCCAGTTGCCAGATTTAGTAAATAGAAACAGAGTATATGTGTATATATATATATATATATGAATTTAAGATGAATAGCAAATGATGGTTTAATATAAGTGTGTCCCAAGTATTGTTTGAGAAATAGTTAACAACAAAATGAGTTTATTGTTTATCTGAGATTCAAATTTAGCTGAGTGCCATTTTCTCTGACAATGCTGTGTGAGGACAAGGAAAGAAGAGAAGGGAGTGTATAGTCTTAACTGTAGGGAGTGGCTTCATGTTCTTTGGACATAGCAAACAGCAAAGGTAGATTCATGGAACAACTGCAGGCTTTGAACATTCATCAAACATACTTCTGCACATCAACTCTCAAGCCCTGAATGTGCTCCCCATTGTCCTAGGATGCTCACACACTTCTTCAGCTGTTGGCCTTCCAGCTAAGAAATTCTATTCTATTCACCACTCCCTACAGCCCACCCATGCCCTGGAAATAATGCAGGCCTTCTTCAGCAACAAAGTCCAGCCTTGATCTCAAGTTCAAGTGAGATAGTTTTCTCATTGAAATACTTTCAGAGGAGTCATCTACACCCAGTATCCCTGGGTCACTGGGAGCACATAGAACTCGGCACTGAGCTCTCTATAGAAAGCTGAAAAGAGTAGGCTGCGATAGCACAGCTACTCCCAGCCCATTCCCTGGGAACTCTCTGCATGTTTTTCTATGTTCTCTATGGGGCTCCAAGCACTATGGAATATGTTCCCAGAAATTAGAGTTGCTCATCTGCATACTGTGGTTTTGCAACCCACTTGGGTATCTTGCATTTATTTTATCTAGATGTCTACTTGAAATTTCGGTTTCACATTCTGTTATATAGGCTTCTTTTTTGGGAAAATTCTCACAACTTTTAATATAGCATGACTAAAGTAAAACCTGGGGGAGGAAGTGAACCACTTTCCTGGGAGGACTGTCGCAAGCATAGGCTCAATCCTTGAATATTTATTAACAATACCTTCCCTGTTTAAAAATGCAAATAATTTTAGGGAGCTGTATTGTTAGTGGATTCTTGGTGAACCACAATTATCAAAAAATACCTTTAAAAACCTTGTATGAATTAAAACCTTCTTCTTTTTTTTTTATATTCTACTCTTCCAGATAACTTGTTCTATCAACAGCTTTTCCTCTCTGGCTTACAAGCTTTGGTGAAGAATACATTTGAGACTCAATGTTTTCAGTGTTTCTGTGTATGGTAGGAAGAAATTGGATACAACTGACCAATTAATTATAAGGAAGAATGTACAGATGCTGCAATGACTTTTTATCAAAGGTTAATTTTAGGACTTAAAAGAACTCTTAGTTACAGTGACAAAGGGAAGATAAAGAGATCTGTATGGTAGACTAATAAGGAAAATATGAGATTAAATGATCATACTTGGGAATAAAAGAGTAAGACTTCCAACCTTAATACGAGCTAAACACAGTTAGTAGATCCCCTAGGCAGAGAGAAGTTGGTGGCTCCCACACAGCTGGCCCATGTTTGATGATCTTCACTCCATGAGATTGGAGAATGGAGTCTCTCAAGAGGACTGATATGGAAGCAGCCCTACAGGATGACATGAGGAAAACAAACATCCTGGATGTCAGTTCAAGGAGTAAAACAGCTACCTCAGCCTTTGCTGGTCAAAATAGCTCATGCAGCAGTTCCCTACCTTCCTCTGTCTGTTGAAAGTGGATCCTTATTGAGGAGAAATCAGAAATAAAATACTCCTCAACCAATCCATACTCCAAATGAATGAGTTGAGGGAGAAATGTGTGTGGGGCTCAGATCTAACATGATTCCTTAACTGCTCCTTGACAGATGAAGGTACTAGGAGAAACAGCTCTCAGAGTTTGTTACTCATTATCCCGGTAATGAGTTGTGGGAAAGACTGGTGTTTTCTTTGGACACACTCAGTGTGAGTATACTTAAACACCATGACTAAGTCCCCAGATTTAAATCAGGAAGGAAATCAGCTCTGAAGCCCTTTGTCAAACACCCAGCATTGTTTCAGAAGACCACTAGAATCAAACCACCAAGGGACTGGCATAGAACTATTTGAGTCTGAAAACCTTGATGGAATTCATCCCCCAGCCAGCCAGCATTTTCCTTCATTTCAGTTGGCTTTGGTCCTTTAACTGCATTTCTACCCAAAAGAATAAGCTAAATTTTCTCCAAGTTCTAAGCTGGATTAGCAAATTACACAACAAAACACTTCCAACTATCCACACCACTACTCCACACCTGTGACTAGCTAGCTGTGCTGGTGTCTGTAAATTGTAAAATGCGGTAGGTTTGTCTGAGAACAGATTATCTATTGCCCAAAGGAAATCGGCTTCTGCTTCCTTCCTTATTTAGCACTGGCCTTTAAACCCCTCAGCAGTGCCGACTACAAAGACGTTGTCAGGGTCTCTTGCAATAAATCATTCCCACAAAGTAATAATGTATGCTCAATAATTAGCTGTCTCTCAGGATCGCTAACAAACTAGCCTTCTCAATCTGTTCCTGTTCATCTGACATCCCTGAATTAAGAAGTAGTCACAACTAATTATCTATCCTTTGAGAAGGTCATGCTGCTTACTATAAATACTCTGCAAAACAATGTGTCTTCTTACAGGCTTAGGGTTTATAACCTAAGCCAGTGTTGGTCAACTTCCTACTATGATTGAGGTTTAACTGGAGTAGGAAATAAATAATATGAGGGTGTTATTGCTTTAATACTAATCAAATAGCATTTCTTGCATAAAAGTAAGTTGTGAAACTGTCTAAGACATTTAAAATAAAAGCCTTGCCATATACAATGTGTAACTTGGAACTACTTTGGAGAAGAATGGGGATAATTACATGACAGGAAGCTTCATCCTTCATTTTTCTGTTCAGAAGTATAAAGCATTACTAAACCAAATATTGGAAAGACACTGTGTAAAGGTGTTCTGTGTAAGTTGTTCTTAAATGTTAGAATTGTTTACACGGAAGCCAGAAGGTCACCAAGCATGTTAACTTCAGGTCTGAAACCAGTAGCATTAGGGTGGGAGGAACACAAAGCTGGTCCACCTTAAGCTGAGTAATCTTATAATTTTGCAACATTCTTCTTGTCTTAACTATTTGTCTTAATTTACTCAACGGTATAGTCATGATGCTGCCCTATCTAAACTTTGATCTGAGTAATCTTAAGAAATTTTCATAAATTTAAAAAAAAAAAAGGCTATTGCGTTAGAATCCTACCTGTTCCCCTGATCAAAACTGCTTTGGCCAAATAGTTGGTTTTCTCTGTCCTGTCTACTGGCTATGGAAGTTTCTCCAGTTTCAACAATTACATTTCTACCACTCTCAAATACCGTCATAATTTCCAAAGCTCCTGTGTTCAAACCCTCATTCTACCCAGACTTATACAATAAAATCAGCAGATAAGAAAGAATGCTCTGAGCTAGGGCTTATGGTTAAGGGACTCCAAAATGTTATCGGTTTGTTTTTCTTTCCAGACGATATATGAAGCTGAGCAATAATAAAAGTCCTAGGTCAAATATTCTTCTTTCCTCTCTTATTATGTGAACAACCATCTCCTTAATAAGCAGGTGAGTGTTTAAAAATATGGTCTTATAAAGTGGTTTAGATCTGAGTCCCATTTAGAGTCATACATTCAGCACTGTATTTTGTTTTTCCTCCTGTGACTTTAGAGAGTTATTTAATTGTCAAGCACTCCAAGCATGTAAACAAAGAATGGTTTGTAGTTTAAAAAGGCAAGAAAGCAACAGTGTCAAAAGCACGAGGCAAAGGTTATGAAAATATTCACCTAAGCAAGACTTATCTCAAAAGGAAGAGGAAATGGAGTGCAGGCTCAGCAGAGTTTTCTAAAATTGGACCTGTTCACCCGGGTGACAGATGATTAGGAGACTGCCCGCATCTGCCCGCTCCTGCTCCAAATGCCTTGCCTGTATGTGTGATTGTGCAGAAGCTTACCTTAAAGGTCAGAAACCACACATTACTGCTTTTCGTATTTTAAATAAAATTCATACTTTGGCATTTAAAAAGCTTCAATGGAATCCAGAAAGTCAAACGAGAGGCAAGAAGAGAAAAAGAAACGGAAGCCAGAGGCACGCCTGTGTTTCTGGAGGAGCGTGGGGGGGCGGGGGGGGCTTTCTCTGGAACCTCTTCAGCTACAGTTCAGAAGGTGGGGCCAGACTGCGCATAGCGTGCCATTCTTGAAGGGTCCTTGGGGGTGACTCATTTGTTTTGTCATTTCTCATGAAATCGAGAGGTGGTGGCCATCACTGGAGAGCAAAGTGTGACTTGATGACTGATCTCATTACTGAACAGAGGAAAGCAATCACACGCAAGAATCAGAAACTCCCCACTCCTCTAAAAGTCCAGCGGCTTCATAGAAAAGTCATTTCCACCCAAGAAGACAGGTGTCAAATGAGAACATGGCCAAGAAGAAAAAAATAAACATCTTTTTATAAAAATGTAACACTAGTAGTGAACAATCGGGATTTTTTCCCCTCGCTGCAGAGTTGATCATTCCTTTGTATTTTTAAAGTTCTCTCCTTTTCTAAATGTATCACTCCACTTTTAACTATCCAAAGATCCCCTTGTGGTTTGCTTCATCTCAATTAAATAGGTATACTTTTAATAGAGGGATAAGATAAAAATGTCACGTATCTGTCCCAGACATGGCTGAAGTTCAGGAAATAATACTCCAAGTATGTCACTAAGACATGCTGAGGACTTTGAGCTAAGCAGAACGGGAATACCTCAGAACCAAGGTCCAAAACCTTCTAGCCTCTCATCCTCACTCCCTCAACCCCCACTCCACCCCCAGGCGTGAAGAGCAGCTTTTCCTGACATGTTTCCATCTCCCAAAAAGATCCACAAGGCACTGCCATTGTCCTGAGTCCCCTCTGCAGGAATTTCCTCAATATGGAAGAAGACAAATTATATTACAGGAAAGATGGAAGAGACACCATACCCACGCAGACTCTGCCACAGACTGTCACCTAGACTTCTGAGTGATGCTCAGAGACAACTTGTCGGTATAACAAATCGACCTTGTTTCCACTGGCATTTCCTGGCACAGTGCATGCTTCACCTCAACGGTCTTGAAGAAACCCCAAGCTCTTATTCCTTTCATTCTCAGGATGCCTAACTGTAACTGTGAGTTGTTCTTCATGTATCATGGGCTGAGGCATGGGAAGAAGGAGCATCCACCTCTTTCTCTCAGCTCAGTAGCGATAGACCTTCTTCGGATACTGTTTGTCAATATCATCACTGTTTTTCAGGCCTCCAATAATGAAGACATCCTCTTTGTAATAGCAAATGGCTCCTTCTTCAATGTTTAGGACTTCTGGAGGCAAGTTTTTGAGGATCTCATCAGACACCCGACCGGCAATTTTTCTTACTGCCTTTTCGTTTTCTAAAGAATAACTCTTGGGACAGCACGATGCTGTCTGATAAAAGTTTGAATTAACAACAGACATCTGGGAAAAACAGTAATTGTCAATAAGTGGTAAAGATTCCACATCTTGCCACTGTCGAGTCTCTGTATCATAGCAAGTATTAACAGCCTTCAGTCCATCCTCAGTGTCCCGGTCCACAGGAGTGCAGGCGGCAATGTACACAAACCAGTCTTCAATGGCTAGAACTTTGACATCTCAAAGAATCTTTGGTGCTGGTTCTAAGTTGTGCCATTTACTAAGCTCAGGATTGTAAACAGTCACATCTTTAAAGCCAGGGCTAAAATTGCCATGTCCTCCAATGCTATACAGCTTCCCTTTGACTTCTGTTAGCCCCCCCCCAAAAAAAATGCTTTCTTGTCATCAGACTACAAATGTGTTCCCATGTATTCAAGTTTTGGTTGTATGTTTCCACAGTTTTAGCAAATTTAGGCTGAGCTGAACTTCAGAGACAGGCATGGGTGTTGTGCTGCACATGGAAAAGAAAGGGAACAGGTTTTGTGGATCATTTACTGGGCTAAAATGGATAAAGGTACGTCACTGAATATGTTCCAAGAATATTTGGTTTGTCCTTAATAAAGTAAGTAGATTCTTACTCCAGTTTTAGAAATGAGAAGGTAACCATGTAAAGCTCAGGGACAAGCAGAGACAAATTGGCAGAATCTAGGCAGGCAGACCCTAGTGCACGTCTGTTGTTTGCATGCTTCTGAGGCACCATTCTCTTTGTGAGTAATAATCAAAATCTTGGCATCAATTCAGAGCATAAAGCAGGGGACATACTGTCTTGGCTTAGCCTCATTCACTGTGCTGGGAAGTTTTTAATTCTTCAGTTTATTACTCAGGTAAGGAAAATGAGTCTCGAGGAGTTCTCACTATCACTCATGCAGGAAGTAATCCAGCCATGACCAGAACCCAGAGTCAGGGCTTTCAACTCCTCTGTATGTTCAGTGTTTCCTCCTGACTCTGGGGGCTCCTCCACTCCCTTCTTATAATCTGTGAGAAAACTGTAGGCACCATCAGATCTCACACCCATCTGCAGCCAGAGCTTTCAGCCCAGCCACTTATGGCTTTCTGCCCTCTTAAAAGACTTTGTCTTTTTGAAATTTAGCACTTGAATCTCCCATCAGTCATTTGAACATCCAGGAAACAAAGGATCAGAGATGGTACTTTGGTGTGCTTTTAAAGAAGCCTTTATTTGTTTGTTTGTTTGTTTGTTTACTTACTTATTTAGTTAGTTACTTACTTACTTATTTATCCATTTACAGGAATTCTAGGCTCCCCAGAACCCTGCAGGGGATGGGGAAGTGCACTTATAGTCTCTCTGCTATCAACATCCCATTCAGATGGGTAAATCTATTACAACTGATGGACTTAATTGCCATGTCCATAACATTCAGTTGCATAGAGCATCCTGGGCTTCACATTTGGCATTGTATAGCATGCTTTGGGGCATCACCATTATAGCCACAGAACAGTTCACTGCACTAAAAATCCTATGTATTCTTTCTATTCAGCTCCCTCACCCATCAGCCATTGATCTTTTTCACTATGAAAGTAGTTACTAAAGGTTTGTGTAAAACAAAAATTAGACCAGCAAACTAGATGTGCAATGTAGTGTGTTGGCAACTTGGTAGAGTCATGAGGATCACTTGATGCCTCCTTGGAGGCCAGCTTGGGCAATATAGCTGGCCATCTCACAATAACTTAATTAACTACTTAATTTATTTATAAATACAAAATGGAGAAAGTAAGAGGAGAGAAAGGCATTTAGTACTTAAGTATTAAGGGTGATATAGAAGGGGAACAAAAGACCTAAAGAGAAATTCCATCAGCTTCATGTGAGTTAAAGCCACATCTCTCTGTCCCATCCATACCTACATCTGGCTGAAGGCACAACATGGTGACTTCAAACTATGTTTTAAGAGTGACAACTTATGTTGGAAAAAAATCTCACATTAATACACAGTATATTAAAGTACAAACATATCTGAAGTAAATTTATGTTGCCCTGAAAGTTTAGCTCTCTTAATGACTTCCTAAGCTGGTTAGAAATAAAAGAAAAGAAGAAACCGGATTTCCCTCAGCCCTGTGCAAGTCTTGTTCAGTGGCACGTAAGAGCTGGAAGAGACCAACTGGCCAGGGGTGTGTGTGCATAATTCTTTGTGTTTTAAAATTTTACTTACTACTATTGTGTTTTGTTATATCACATTGTTGGCTTGTAATTGGACAAGTTCTTAGACATTGGAAACTGGCAGATAACATAAATCAGGGCTTTGGTCAGCTTCTGTTGAGAGCCAGTTTCTAGTAACCACTATACAAAGAGTTGTGGGCTACACAAGCTCAGGTCAAACAAATCCAAGCAAGGATAGAGAAGGTGAACACAATGTAGCTATGGCACTATTGGTGGAT
>CAJQZJ010032464.1:4763126-4786509 GCA_907164525.1 Lophiomys imhausi
CTATTGGTGGATTAATACATACTAGGAGAGGGAAGGTGAACACAATGCAGCTATGGCACTATTGGTGGATTAATACGTACTAGGAGAGGGAAGGTGAACACAATGTAGCTATGGCACTATTGGTGGACTAATACGTACTAGGAGAGGAAGATCAGTTTTAGGGTATGGCTCCAAATAAGTTTACATCTCCATGCTTCTGGGCTCCAGTAAAAAGCCTTATATCTGAAAGTAATAGGACTTTATAAGCAAAAAGAAAAAAAAGTACACAAAATTGAGTAGTGAAAGCAGAGATGCTTCATTTGAGAGGAATGGGGGACTGTGAATACATGTTCAAAGCACGCTGCACAAAATTTTCAAAGAACTAACAAAAATGAGGGGAAAAGGAAAAAAAGATGTAGAATCTGTATGAAAGATATCAATTGCCAGGTAACATACATATAAACATAAATATATAAAATATACTTTAGAATCATCTCATGCATAACTATGAAGTGAAAATTTTACAAAAGAAAAGAATTTAAGCTATAAAATAATTAAATTCTTTTTGTTATATATATTTTTTGAGATTATAATTTGACATTTTCCCCCTTATATTTCCTCCCTGCAGCCACTCCCATGTACTCCACCTTTCTCTATCTCAATCTCATGGCCCCTTTTTCTTTCATTGTTTTTGGTGGTGGTGGTGGTGGTGTGTGTGTGTGTGTGTGTGTGTGTGTGTGTGTGTGTGTGTGTGTAGCATACTTGGTAAGTATAATGTTACTTGTATATATGTATATTCTGGGCTGCTCATTTGATATTGAATAAAAATTAGTATGCTCTTCCCTAAGGATTCCCCTCTTCCGTGTTAGCATGTCTACTGGTGCCGTCCTTGTTCAGGTCTTTAGGCAGCCATGTTGGTGAAACTTCATGGAATTAACTTCTCTGACATTTCTAGGAGACACAATCTCACAGAAAACTCTCCAATTTTCTGACTCTTCCAATCATTACACCCCTTCTTCCACAATGATCCCTTAGCCTTAAATGCAGGAATTGTGTTGTGTATTTGTCAGTTGGGACTAGACTCCCCAGTTATGAATTTTAATTGGTTGTGGTTTTCTGTAAGGGTCTCCTTCCATTGCAAAGAGAAGTTTTCTTGATGAGGTGAGAACTATACCTATCTGTCAGGGTAAGGATAAATATTTAGAATATAGTTAGGGATTACGCTATTTTGTAAAGTGGTGGTTGCAGGTTCTTGCTAAGATCCATGACTTCCCTAGCCTTGGGTAGTTGACAAGGTTTACACTATCAGGCATGATTTCCTTCCTGTTAAGAAGGCCATTGCTTACTGCCAAGGTGTGCATGCCACTATTGCACCTTTAAGTATTGTGATATGTTGTTCATTCTTCTGTATTTGATTCCCTCCTCCTTTCTAGTTAAAGATCTCCCCCATTTTTCCATTTTCCCATTCAGGTTATTTGTACCCTGCTATTCCCTTCTCTACCAAAATAGTACAATTTTAATGTGAGCTACAGTGTTTGAAATTGACATGAAGTTACTCATCCACTATGACACACTGTTCCATTAAACAGAACAATATTAAAAATTTTAAATCAGTGCTTTAAATTCTTTCTGGCTCTACTTCTAAGAATTTGTCTTGGAGGATGGCATTTAAAAAAAATAATCAGGTGTGCATGACCATTGTGGTATTGCTTGTCTACTAGCAATGCAAAAAGTGAAGCATAAATCCATAATGGCTCTACTCACTCAAAGAATTTCTCTGCCTCAGTCATGAAGAGCAGGCTATAGTTGGCATGTGGCAGAGGGTGGTGCAAGAAGGTCCAATTTCAGCCTGACTCACTCACAGGCTGCCAAGTTGCACATGGTAAGTCTCACCCCCCAGACCTTTCAATGTAACTACTGGAGGATCCCCATAACACACTACCTGCTATCTACTAGAGTGAATGATCTCATAGAGAGTAAGGCAGACACCAACAGGCTTCCATGGCCCAATCCTGGAGTCAAATGTTAACATTTTCACTGCAGCATTCCATATAGGTCAGCTGAACACTACCAAGAAAGGGAATAGAAAAGGGAGCAGATACTAGGAGACAAGGCTTATTAGAGGTTGTCTTTTGTACCCAGAGTTTGGAAAGTGGAGGAGGAGAATGAAAGAGTGCCCAATGTCCATTATTAAGGTATCAGTTAAATGTTTATTTTTTGCAAGATGTTATAGAGCCTTTAAAAAAAACAGTCTATATATGGTATTACAGAAAATACTCAGATTTAAACTGCATTTGTATAAGATTCCTCCAGTGTTTTTATTAAAATAAGTATTTGGAATAGTTAAGTGCAAAAAAGTAAGAAATTTCTGAGACACATTTATGCACATTTATCAATGTGAGGTGGAGTCAGGAGAGGTAGTTATTGGGTCATGCAAACATTCTATTTTATGCTTTATATTTATACCACTAACATTTTTTAAATGTTTCCATTCAGATACACTTGGGGTGTGTGCCTTAAATTTCATGTTATCAACTCCCCAACTTGAGGAGGTTACCATGTAAACAACACCCTCCTCTCCTGAATGGATGAGTGGGTTACCAAGGGAATGTCATTTTTGTTATAAAGTGGACTAACTTGCGTACTTGTGCTGTCTCAGGACTGTAGAGCATCAGCACCAGCAACAAGTTCCCTTTGCTTGATTTTGAGCTTGGAGCCTCCAGAACTGTAAAAATACATTTCTTTTCTTTAGTATACAGTGCATATGTTCTGTTTTAGCAATAAAAATAGACCAAGACAATTGACCTTTCGAAACTAAGATCTGATTACTCTAATTTAGTGGTTCTCAACCTTCCTAATGCTATAACCCTTTCATATAGTTCTGCATGTTGTGGCATGTAAAATTATTTTTGTTGCTACTTCATAGCTGTAATCTTGTTACTCTTATGAATTGTAATATAAATATCTGATATGCAAGATATCTAATATGTTACCCCTGTGAAGAGGTCGTTTGACCCACAAAAGAGTTTTGACCCACAGGTTGAAAAATACTGCTCTAATCAAGTGGGTTAGCATAAGGATAGCTCAGACTTCAGGTCTAACTGAACCAGAGTTTCTGATTACAGAAGACCAAACCAAGACTATTACTTGAAACTGTGGGATTTGAAACGTAATAGTGAACACTTATTATGGGCCTAGCCTATGTTAAGCTTTATATATACTGACATAACAATACTTTCTTCAACTCTCTCAAGGTACCTGCCATTTGCATGGGATTCTAACCTCAAAATCTGGCCTCTGAGTCCACACTTTCCTGTTCTCTGTGACGTTTTGTCATTTTTATATCCATGTAGTGTCTTGGTTACAAGCACAAGCGTCTAGTGGTGTAGGGTTTGGCTAATGAGTAAACACATGCAGGAAGTGGTTTGGTGCATAATACTGAGTTTATCCATAGTTCTGTAGCTGTATCAAGTCACATGCCAATACTTTCCAAAAAATCAGTGCTGGCAAGACCTTGACATTATTAACATTCCTTAATTCAAAACTCAGCAAAACATATTAATCTATTCTTTTATGAGAAAGATGAAGAGGAAAATGATGGACTTGTTTCCATAACTATAGGATTCATTTTCCAGAATACCAACCACAAAACATGTCAGATCCTTACAGAATGCAAATCAGGATTGGGGCCTGAGGACAACTGAGATGTGAGGGGAGGTCTTGATTCCTACTGAGCTGCTCTTTCTCAGTGACTCAGAGTGCACCTCATA
Source organism: Lophiomys imhausi (assembly GCA_907164525.1). NCBI lineage: Eukaryota > Metazoa > Chordata > Mammalia > Rodentia > Muridae > Lophiomys > Lophiomys imhausi. Next base: position 4,766,876 of record CAJQZJ010032464.1, read on the forward strand.
GATAGCCTCTTTTGGCCAACATTTGGCTGTGAGATATGGAGCAGCCAGTCCATTTCCTCCTACTGCTGGCTTCAGAGGAGTTAACTCACATCAGGAAGATGTCAACATGTGGTTATAGAATAACACCTGGTACAGTGACTGATTCGTGTGTCTTAGCTTCAGGATTATCCAAAAAGAGGCAAAGTAGACCAGGCATGGTGGGGCACACCTTTAATTCCAGTACTTGGGAGGCAGAGACAGATGGATTTCCAAGTCAGAGGCCAGCCTGGTCTACAGAGTGAGTTCTACGACAACCAGGGCTACACAGAGAGACCATGTTTGGGGGGGGGGGGACAAAAAGAGGCAAAGTAGAGCATTTAAATGTACATTTAAATTTTCAGAGATAAATCATATTACTAAATGTCATGGGAGAGTCAGATGAGAGACAGAGATATCAAATATGCTGGGGTTTAAAGTAGGATGAGTTGTTCTAGTTGTGCCACTGGGGTAGAGTTTCAGGGTAACAGGCCTTGAGTAGATATAGAAAACCACCTGTTTTGTTCCCCTTTGATGTAGGTCAAGTTCACTTGCTGTTCCTGATGTAAAACCTCACAGATCAACATAGATGGACTTCAGTTTGTACTTGACCACAAAGAGAGAATGAAAAGCAAAGCAATAAATGTGAAGCCAACACAAAGTAAAATGACTAGCCTTCTGTGTAGAAGATAACATCTTTAACATCTAATTTTCTTCCAGATAAAACTATATATATGTATGTTCATATGTATGTATGTATGTATCTAATATTTTGACAATGTGTAAATACCCATCACTAAGTTGTTCTGTACTTTTTCAGCCAAGTTCTTCAGACTACTCAAATTTTTAACTTAAAAATGTTTATGGCTTGATGTGTGATGACCAGAGGAAGTAAAAAGCACCCCCCATGCTTCTGTGAATATGAAGTATGTCCATTCCTCTATATTTTACCTGGCATGGGGAAAGCCTGGCATGAAAAGAACTAAGTTCTCCTCTCTGCCTGATCTCACTTCTATGTTGTCTTTCTGTCTTTAAAGTACCAGCCAATAACATAGTCTCCTCTGAAGGGGCTGATAGGTTAATATAAGTTAGATTTAGTGAATACCTAAGTTTCTGATACAGTCTCTTAATTCGGGGCATGAAGATCAACTGCTGTGAGCAATTAGCTTATCAGCTTATGGATGAAGTCAGGTGAAATGAGGGGAGTCTCTTTGGACTGAAAAACAAGGTTGAAGCCAGGTGAAAGAAGGAAAGACTTTATGACCTGGCATTGCTTTCAACTGCTAAGTGGGCAGAGCCCAAATTAAGCTGAAGCAGGTGGAACAAGGAGTGATCCTATTTAAGGACAAGTGGATGACGCCAGAGGGGCGCGTGCGTGCTAAGGGCCCCCGATATGAGAGAGCTCCGAGAGTCCTGCTGGAGAAAGTTCTGGTAGACCAATGGCCAGATCTCCCTGAGGCAGAAGGAAGCTGGTGAGCAGAGAAAGCCTCGGCAAGACAGCAAAAGGCCAAGGACTAAACCCTGTGGCTCAGCTTTTGCCTAGAGGGGTTTGACCTGTCCGAACAGTGGCCTGAACGGAACTGTGGCCAGCCTTAAAGACTGAGGCAGAGCAGCAGAGTTGCTGATACGAAGGAAATAAGTTGGCCTACAGACGGCTGAGGTCTCCCAGAGAGAAGAAAGCCTCAAGCCTTATTTAAAGTGAGACTTCGATAGCCAGTTTACCCTGACGAACCTGCGTCTGAGCTATTCCAGAAAAAGGACTGCTAAGTGCATTAAAGAGTCTACCCCCGAGACTGGTTTCCTGACGACTGAGGACCTGCCCCAGAGACTGTATCATTCTAAAAGGGTATGAAAGTAGTTGTTATGATTATCAATAGGTTTAGTGGATAGGTTAAAGGGGTTGTAGGAATTTATAGGATTAATAGTTAAGAAATTAATGGTGTTTGTTATAAGTGAATTTAGTAATAAATAAATAAGTGTTAAATAATAATTTAAAAGTTCGGTTTCACTCCTCCAGGTGAAATATCTGGTTATTCGTGTGATAGTAGTTTTATTTATTAAAAAAAACAGTTATGAGAATGTTTTTTCTTTAATTCCAGGTGTGAAGTCTCTTCAGTTAAGACCACAGGTTCAAACTATTAACTGCCCCATGAACTAGTAGGGGCATGGCTTAGACAGCTGAGCAAGTTTAACTCAGAGGACTTGAGGGAGCAAGAAAAAGTGAGAGCCCAGTAGGTCTAAGAATATGTTTTTTTTAAGTTGGTAATGCAAGTTAGGATGGAAACTGAGATAGGTAGAGAGCTTTAAACTCATCAAGATAGATAATAGAATATTATTATTAGTTGCCAAATACATATGGACTGGGAATATATGTTATACCTTATAATTTTCATAATTGTTGCCTAATTGTTCTTATTGTTTTGTATTGTATTTATTGTTATAAAAAAGAGCCTTTTATTGGACTAAAAGGGGGAGATCTTGGGGGGGATACATCTTAAATTTAAAAAGAGAGAGAGAATAGGCAGGAGAGGGGGAAGAGGATAGGAGGGTGGGACCAGGAGGGGAGGAGGGAGGGGCTGTGATTGAACTGTAACTTGAAGCAATAAATAAATGTTGGGGGGGCGGGGAAAGTGAGAGTCCGGAGAAGAGGTGTGTTACAAAGAAGAAAGTGAGGGCACTACACAGAAGAAGAGGAGAGGGCTAAGAAGAAGAAAGAGGTTGCTACTACCTGAACTGCTGCTGGTTCTTCCTGCTATTTCCTGGTTTGCTGGACTTCTGGATATTGTGACTAATGAGACTGGTATTGCCCCCTAAGAATCCAATGACCCTAATCAGCAGAAAGTAGCTCAAAAAGAAAACTTCATCCTTTTCTGCTTTAACCTTCCTTCTCTCCCACATAGTGTTGGGGGGGGGGTTGGAAGGAACAAGAGTTGGAAGAGAGAGGTATTAGCTATAGAAAACTAATAGGGAGAATATAAAAAAAAAAATAAAAGACACATTGTTACATATTGGTTTTAATGTCTTCAGTATGTCTCTAACTGATTCACTAAACACCTATCATCCACATAGCTCTGTCTCCCACAGTGTGTGTGTCCACTCATAGCCTTTATTTTTTCATTTTAGCATGTGTGCTGAGGAGTCAAACTTATCAGTTTGCAGAATGTTTCCCACATATTATTTCATTAATGACTCACAGGAAGTTTTGGAAGTACACATTTTTCACACAAGTTAACTTGAGACTAGAATTTCACAGCTGTGAATGGCCTGAGATCTAGTGTCAGATGGTATGGGAATACAATAAAATGTTCAGAAATTATCGTTCTGTATTTAAGGTGCCAGCTTAAATGGGGAAAGGGGACATTATCGAGTTATATTGGGATCTCTTCCTATAAGGTTCCTCATTTTCCCACTTTCTTGTATTATTTCATCCTTATTTTGTGTTTCCTTTTGAAAAATAGCCCAAGAAGTTTTCCTCTGCAAGGAAGCAAGACATGAAATGGATAGATCACTCATGTTATTTCTCTCATAGCAGACACACTGGACCACTCAGTCCTGAAAAGCATCAGAAAGGATCTTTATAGCTCTACTCTCATGAAGTGATCTTTAGAGCCACACCCCTCATACAAGCTTGATTGGAGGTGGCAAAGTTAATTCCTACCACAAAACCCTTCAATTAGTCAGAAAGGACTCTTTAGGGTCTGCTCCCACATAAGGGATTTTATCAAGAGCTATGGCTGGGAAGGACAAAGAGGCAGAAGAGCCACTTGGGCTAGCAACATGGCCCAAAGTCTGTTCAGAGACATTCATTGCCCACCAGGAGGCTGAAGCTTCACTTACTTAGCTTGGGAAGTATGAGCTTAAGGCTTGGTTCTCTTCTAGACTCCTCAGTCTCTCAAGTGTTAAGTGTGAGGAACAAGGATTAAAGTGAAGAATAAGCAAAATGTCCTGAACTAGAGAAAAGAAAAAAGGCACACAGTAAGGGAAGGAAAGACAAGATGAAAGGCAGAGGCAACTGGCGAACTCTAGCTATGTAATAGAATTTTATGAGTTGGGCAAAGGGCCTAAATTTGTTGTCAAATGCTGGTTATTCTAGACCCAGACGGCAAGTGTGCTGGTTTTTTATTCTTATCTATTTGCTTGATTTGCTGTTTTGTTGGCCATTGACTATCAGACTGTCCTGCCTCTACCTTCTGAGTGCTGAAATTGAAGGCATGTACCACCATATCTGATACTGTGCCTGATTTTATTCTACACTGAGAATCAAACCCAAGACTCCATGAACGTTTTGTGAGTAGTCTTCCAAGAGCTACATCCACAGCATCTGCAGAACTCTCTTGTGTATTGTTTAAAGTGTGTGTGGGGGGGGGTAGGCACATGTGTGGACATGTGCATGTGCAGCGGAGGCTAGAGGAAAATGCTGGGTGGACTCTTCTATTCCTTCCTGCCTTATTTCTTTGAGACAGGCCCCTTTACTGAACATGGAGATAGGCCCGGACACTTCTACCTCTATCTCCCATAGCCTGTTTTCATGTGGGGCTGGAGATTCAAACCCAAGTCCTAGTTAGTGCTTATGCTACAATCATTTCCCCCCCTACTGGGCCATCTTCCCAGACTCGCAAGGGTGGTTGTAAAAAAAAAAAAAAAAAAATCTGCATTCAAATCTGTTGACCTAGAGTAAAATAATTTGTCTTCAGAAATCATCTAATTAGTGAAAGCTCTAAATTAATCAAGGCTAGCCTTCCCCCACACAAGAGGGAATGTGCCAGCAAACGCAACTGCGGAGCTTGAACTTGCCAGCTTCCGTACTCACAGGAGTCAGTTCCTTCCAACTGATCTCATTCTCAGCATGCGCATTGCATGCCCTGTGGGTTCTGATTCTCTACACAACCCTAACAGGAGTAGGTTCTGAGTTTCTATGTACAAAGAGGTGGATTTGAAGCTGCTCAACAGAACAAGAAGGAGCTGGCACCAGTCAAGCTTGTGGCCCTAGGCGTCTGTATACTGACTTCACTCTTCGGTTCATCAAAGGCTATTTTTAGCGTCCTTTGCTGGCTCTCATGTCTAACTGAGATTCCATTGCATTTTATGCTCCATTATGTGTCATCATAATTCTTTTAAGGGGTTAAATTAAGAATCTCAGCAATGCCAGGCAGTGGTGCCGCACACTTTTAATCCCAGCACTTGGGAGGTAGAGGCAGGTGGATCTCTGTGAGTTCGAGGCCAGCCTAGTCTACAACGTGAGTCCAGGACAGCCAGAGCTGTTACACAAAGAAACCCTGTCTCAAAAAAAAAAAAAAGCTCAGCAAAAGGATTCTTATCAAATAAAGAAGTTATGTAAGCTATATTTCAACATTCAAGGAGCATACAGATAACACAAACCTTAAAAAAAAAAAGATGGTGAGATATAGAAGTCACAGTTTGTGTACAACGGAAAGCATTTGTGTAATAAAACAGCAAGTCTTGAGATCAAGTCAGAGACTTAAACATCAAAGCACAAAGATGTAATTTAGAACCAAAACAAAAACAGATTTTCATTATAGAAGATGAAGTATTGGTCATGCCTGCTATCCCAGCACTTGAGAGGCTGAGGCAAGAAGATTGTAATATGTATGAGGTAAGCCTGTGAGTTCTAGGTTAGTGTGGGCTATAGATTAAGACTCTATTTCAAAATAATAATAATAAAATTAAAATTCTAAATTATAAAGTTGAATAGATGTAAAGGAAAAATGAATTTTGTTTGAGCATCCTTACCTGAAGATTGTAAATACTATGTAACTAAAATATTTTATGATGAAAGAAAATTAAAGTGTCCAAGGGTAAAGATGTTATGAGTAATAAAAACATGATGCTATTTTGTCTCTGTACAAACCTCTCACTCTAAAGTGTTTTCTGTGCTACCAAAAAAAACCTATTGCTGTTTTATGTCTGTCAGTAAGAAAAGCAAAGGGCATTTCTAGCTGTATCAAGGATTTCAGAAGAGCACAAAAAAAAAAAACTGAGGAACAAATATTGATGAACTCAGAATGTCACCACAATGTTAGAGTAAGAATGGAAGGACTCCCCCACCTCTCCACACAAGTCCCTGGCCAAAGCAAAACCCAAACCATGAAACAACATGCGGGGCACTGCCCTAAACAAAACATGCCCTCCGACCTCCTGTGCTTATCTATGTTGCATGTCACACAAATAAGACCATGAAGTAACAGAGTACAGTAAGTGATGACAAACATACTGTGATTTTTTTCAGTAAATGGGACACATGTTTCCTCTGTGCACAGACTGACTCGCTCCTTCTGTTGAATTTCCTCTAATCTGGAAGGGATGGAGGAGGAGCACGGAAGGTTATGAGTAGTTTGTTCCATAATTACATTGCTTTCCTTTCCTTTCCCTATTCTGCGGATGGCCAAGAACATTATATTGAGAGTTTTGAAGCTATTTAGATAGCATCTCTTTTAATGTGTCATGAAAACGTACTTGAAAAAAGCATGATGTGGATTTATAAAAGCCAGAATATGCTTTTTCCAATTTCCTTCCATGGAAACACAGCTGTGCAACGAGTCCTGCAGAGTGCATAAGATGTTCCCATGGTTGAGCCAGAGGACCTCAGAGCTGAGAAAACACAACCCCAGAAAGAGGAGTCAGTTTGTCCCACGGTTGTTGCTTTAATGTGATCCTAAACTAGGATGTGAAACACTTGAAGAGGTCACACATTTCTTATCAGTCGGTACCCACCCACCGTTTCCCATGCCCTTTGTGGTACACAGAAGCTGTGATTTAACAAGTGGAATTTCATGAACAAAAGTTGTATTCAATAGCAAAGGTAGAAAATGTGGGACTTCAATGGGTCTTTAAAAATTATTAGAACTTGTAAAGTAATTCTTTCCTCTGAACACATGTGGCTTCTTAAAGCTGCTTGGAAGGTGACTCATGTTCATTAATCTTAACAGTAATGAACAACAGGAAGAGGCTTCTAGAACACTGATAAAGTGGTGGCACTTCATGATAGATGTATTACTGTAACAGGAAGGAGGCCCTCTCCAATAAGAAATGAGCTGAAAGAAATCTACATGTGATAAAAATGATGTTTTAAGGGCTTAAAAATCCTTTAATATCTCCATTAATCTAATAAAGTTTAACAATTTTTAAATGGTAATAAGGGCTTATAAGGAAAAACATCAGTCCTCTCTTCATCTCACCTTCTACTCATTTATCCTAAAGCAACCACTCGAAAACATTTTTTTCAACCTTTTATTTACCTCTACCTGTTTTGTTCTCTTTCTTTTCTTTCCCTTCTTTCCTTCCTTCCTTCCTTCCTTCCTTCCTTCCTTCCTTCCTTCCTTCCTTCTTTCTTTTCTCTTCTTTTTCTGGAGACAGGAATTCTGTATGTAGTGCTGGCTCTCCTGGAACTCATTCAGTAGACCAGGCTGGCCTTGAACTTAGAGATCCACCTGTGTCTGCCTCCTGAGTGCTGAGAAGCAAAGTGTGTACCACCGCCGCCCAGTTTAACATTTAAAAATTATTTTTACTTTATGTGCATGATCTTGTTGCATGCATGTATATGTAAGTGCACCACATACATGCCTATTGCCAGTGGAGTCCAGAAGAGGGTGTGGGATCTGAAATTACAGACAATTGTGAACTACCAGGTGGGTGCTGGGGACAGAATGTTCTGGAGGAGCAGTAAGTAAGCACTCTTAATCACTTAGACATCTCTCTTGTCCCTAACTCCACATATTATATGAAGTTTAAACTCATATTTGTCGGAAGAGAATTACAATTTGTTCTTGTTGTTGTTTGTGTTTCTTTGCTTATTTTTCTTTCTTTTACATTTGGAGATTCTCCATCATGCCTAGTGACCCCTCACTGTCTATTTGCATACAGAGGCGCCAAGACACTGGTAGAAAGACTCTGCAGGAAGCTAGGGGACAAAAAAGAGCTAGCCACTTTTTGGTGGGAACACTAAAGCCTCCAGAGTAAATCAGTTTTCTTAAGAACTATATATTTTTCTGCAGAAAGGAACTCCTGAGTCTCCTCCCCAGAGGAAGCCCTGTTTCCTCTGAGGAAGTTTACAGGAGTAGGGTGAGGGTCCACAGTTCCTGACAACTTTCAGAAAATCCCTTATTTTCTGATCTCTACCTCTTATTTTCTCTCTCTTTCTTTCTTCCTTTCTTTCCTTCTTTCTCTTTTTAGTAAATTTTATTGTCCATGTTCACTGTACATAGTGAACATTAGATGTTCATAAGATGTCTATAAGCCAAGTGTGGTGGCTACGTTCACTCTCCACCCTCTACTTTTTCTCTCTCACTCTTCCCCTTCATTCTCCAGTCTCCTTTAATGTCATATTCCTGTGTGTGGGCTGGAGAGATGGCTCAGAGGTTAACAGCACTGACTGCTCTTCCAGAGGTCATGAGACATGATGCTCTCCAGTTGCAGCCATTTCACTCCTGCATACAGCCTGTGTCTGTGTCCTTCTTGTGGCTGCAAACTCCATTCTGTACCTACATCCTCTTAATCCATTCATGTACTCACAGACACCGAGCCTTACTGAACAATGTGGCTATTGTGAATCCTGCAACGCCAAAGTACAAATCGCTCTCTGGTGTTTACTCTGTCACGGGACTAAAATGCTTTTACCTGCTACAAGTGTGTTTCCATCTAATTTTTATCATGTCTGTTTCCTTGTCTGTTCACTTTTTTGGCATGTGACTGAGGTGATGTGATATAGTTCTTTGGTTTTCATAGTTCTATAGAGTCGCATTTAAGTACTCTTCGTTTCCTTCCTTTATGTTCTTTGGACGTTGCTATTTTATCTTAACTCCTTTTTAAACTCCTGTACCCTGCCTGGGATAGCTATTATATATTACTTTCTAAAGCACTGTGTCTCAAGTATGTCTCTGCTACATATACCTCTTGGTTTTCTTTTTAGTTTATAGTTCCATTTGAATAAATTTAACAGTTGATGTGATACTCTTATTGACATACCATAACAGACACATTTGTTATAGATCTACCTATTATTTTTATTATGTATTATAAATTTATGATTTAAAGTTTCCCACTTTGGTTTGGTTTATATTTCTACATTATATTGTATGATTATTCAATATCTTAGTTCTCTGTGCCTTTAGATAGCACCCATGAGTTCCCTCTGGATTATGAGCAATTACAATATTTCTATTTCATCTTCTTTAATTCCAACCAAAAGAAGCCAACTCGGATTATCATGTTCTCTATCTTTTGGGAGGATTTTTGTTTTATGTTTATTTTATGTGAATGAGTGTTTGTCTGCAAGTATGCATGTGCACCTGTGCAGGCCAGAAGAGGGCATCAGAGCCCCTGAAACACAATTTGCAGTTGGTGAGCCACCATGTGGGTGACTGGGAGTGGAACATGGATCCCCTGCAAGAGTAGCAAGTACTTTTACAGCTGAGTCATCTCTCCAGCCCATGTTCTCTTTGATTTTTTGGTTTTCAAGAAATGTCGCATTCTAAATTCTTTTTTTTTTTGGCTCTGGAAAATATTAAAAAAAAATCTGTAGGCTATTTGAATAAATAATTGCTAATTGCTTATTTATTATGGTGTGCATGTGCATGGGCAATGGGTGTGGAAGACGATTTGCAGGATTCAGTTCTCTCCTTTCACCATGTGATGTCTGGGGACTGAACTCAGGCTCTCAATCTTCTCGCAGGTGCCTTATCGACTGGCACATATTTTTTTTTTAATGTTTATTTATTACTTCAAGTTACATCTCCATCATAGTGCCCTCTTTCTAACACTTCCAGTCCCACCCTCCCACCTTCTACCCCCTATCCCTTCCATCCCACTCCTCTGGGGTGAAGTGTTCCTACATATCAGTCCCCCACCCCAGTTCAACAGTCATATGAGGGCCAAGAGCCTCCTCATACACTGGGGGCCTACAAGGCAGCACCATTAGGGCAAAGTGTCTCCTGGACAGGTAACAAAGTCTATGTTCCTATTCCTTTTGGTGCATTGGTTGTAGCATAGTTATCCTGTACTATATGGCTAAAAGTTGATTATAAGTGAATAGATGCCATGTGCATCCTCTGAGTCTGGGTTAGCTCACTCAGAATGACCTTTTCTAGTTCCATCCATTTGGCTGCAAATTGCATGATTTGTTGTTTCTGATGGCTGAGTAGTATTCCATTGTATCAACTGGCACATATTACCAGCCCAAAGGAGAAATAAGTTTTGAATTTTTTTTTTGTTAGATACTGATGATTTTTGTACTATTAATCATGCTTATTCATGAGGTAAATACATGCAGTTTTGTGATGATTTAAAGTGGAAATAATGGGGGGGGGCCAAGATGCCGGCGACCTACACTGACGCATTTTGAACGCGGGGAAAAAAAGAGCCATAAAAGACACAGAGTTGTTGGGCACTGTGCAAAGACCGGAGTGGCTAGACACCCTCCCCCTGGGAACACTCACAGCTCCCAAGGGACTGTTAAAAGTCCCAGGGTAAGGCTCTCCCCCATCTCTTGCAGACACTGAAGCCACTAAACCCGGGATTCGGGAACTCCCATTTGGAGAGGCGCCTGGTAAGATCGACCCCAACTCACAGCAGGCAGAATCAGAGGCCACGTGGCGATAGATCGCTGGCCTATTGGGATCCCCACACCTCAGGTAGAACTTATACCCACTTAAAAAACTTTGCGAGATAGTGGAGGTCTTGGCAAGGAACAAACAGGGGGCTCAGCAGGTGGTCCGCAGCAGCTCGTGAAGCGGAGGGTGGGAGGTTCCGAGAGAGCGAGGGAAGCCAGGAACACAAAGGCAGGCAGGAGGGGCCAAATCCCGCGCACTCATGGCAGCACAGCTGGGGAGGGAGCCCGGCTGGCAGGGCCAAATCCCAGGGAACCCACGGCAGGAAAACTGGGGAGAGAGCCAGGCGTGGGCGGGACCAGGGATCCCTGCACCCACGACTAAGCTGCTGGGGCGAGAGGACCACTCAGGCGGCCAGAGGATCCGGGGCTCGGTGCACCCACGGCCAAGCAGCCAGGGAGGGAGACCTGCAGCTGCGCAGACAGGGAGGGAATCAGGCACAGAGGCCAGGCCTGCGGCGAGAAGCCTAGTGAGAAACCAGAAATCGGGACCATAGCTGTATTCTGGAAAATCCAGACATATTAGGTGTGGAGCCAGACCCTGTGAGCCTCCGTGATGACAAACAAAGCCCACAGAATCTGTGCCTGGGCAAACAGGTCCATACCATCAGAACCATTACAGGCTGATAACTCAGAGTGCAACATAGAGAAGTCTGAATTGGGAGCAGTGAAACAATCCTGGTCCATTACTCACAACCTGGGAATAGGCTGCACCAGCTCACAGTTCCTCAGGTGATTAAAACCACAGTGACCCTGAAATCCGCCTGTAAGCAACGACAGATAGCCAAGTAACTCGTCCCCTGCACCAAATCATCCATTGTGGTTCCAAGCACAGAAATCAGACAGCTAAACGCATCCAATGGCCAAAGGTCAAAAAAATATAGAAATCAAGGAAATATGACTCCAACAAAGCAGAATTATCCTAGCTCATCCAATTCGGATGACCTCACACCAACAGAAACACATGAAAACGTTGACAATTCTGCATTATGGAAAGTGATAGAGTCCCTGCAAGAAGAACTTAAATCTATGAAGGAATTCAAAGAAGCCACAATTCTACAAGTCAAAACAAGGAACAACACCATTAAAGAGCTCCAAGCCAAGGTGACAGACCTTGAACAGGAAAAGGACAAAGCAATGAAAGATTTTCATACAAAAACAAGCAAGCTGGAGAAGGAAATGTACAAAACGAACAAAACCATACAAGACATGAAAATAGAAATAGAAACAATAAAGAAAACACAGTCAGAGTTAAAAGAGGAAGTGGAGAACCAAGGGAAGAGAACAGGAACTACGGATGTGAGTATCAACAATAGGATGCAAGAGATGGAAGACAGGATCTCAGGCATGGAAGATTCAGTGGAAGAAATCAGTACAACATCCAAAGAAAATGAGAAGTCTAAAAAATGTCTCACCGACAACATCCAAGAAATCAAGGACTCAATGAAAAGATGGAACCTAAGAATTATAGATATAGAGGAAAGAGAGGACTACCGACTGCAAGGTCCAGGAAATATCTTCAACAAAATCATAGAGGAAAACTTCCCAAACCTGAAAAAAGACATGCCAATAAAAATCCAAGAGGCTTACAGAACACCAAACAGATTAGATCAGAAAAGAAACTCCTCTCGCCACATAATAATTGAAACACCAAATGTACAGAACAAAGAAAGAATATTAAAAGCTGTAAGAGAAAAAGGTGAAGTCACAAACAATGGCAGACCCATCAGAATTACACCTGACTTTTCCTCAGAAACGTTAAAAGCTAGAAGGGCCTGGTCAGATACATTACAAGTCCTGAGAGATCATAGGTGCCCAGCCAGACTACTTTACCCAGCAAAACTCTCTATCAACATAGATGGAGAAAACAAGATATTCCATGACAAAATTAAATTTAAACAATATCTACCCACAAACCCAGCCCTACAGAAAATCCTAGAAGGAAAATCCCACCCCAGAGAAGAAAACTCCACCCAAGAAAACAAAGGGAATAGAAAACCCCTCAGCAACTAAACCAAAAGAGGCACAGGACCACCACCTATACCAAACTAATGGGAAATAACAACCCCAGGTCACTAATATCCAACATCAATGGACTCAACTCCCCAATAAAAACACATAGGTTTACAGAGTGGATCCGCAAGCAAGACCCTTCCTTATGCTGTATACAAGAGACACATCTAACTACGAAAGATAGACACTGCCTCAGAGTAAAGGGCTGGGAAAAGGTTTTCCAAGCAAATGGACCCAGGAAGCAAGCTGGAGTAGCCATCCTAATATCAAACAAAACAGACTTCCAACTGAAGTTAATGAAGAAAGACAAAGAAGGGCACTATATACTCATTAAAGGGAATATTCATCAAGAGGAAATCTCAATACTGAACATCTATGCCCCAAATACAAAGGCACCTACTTTCGTAAAAGAAACACTTCTAAAACTTAAAGCGCACGTCGATCACAACACATTAGTAGTGGGAGACTTCAACACCCCACTCACAACAAAGGACAGATCATCAAGACAGAAGACAAACAGAGAAATATTGAGTCTAACAGAGATCATGAACCAAATGGACCTAACAGATATCTACAGAACGTTTCACCCAAACACAAAGGAATACACCTTTTTCTCAGCACCCCACGGAACCTTCTCCAAAATCGACCACATAATTGGTCACAAGGATAGTCTCAATAGATACAAGAAAATTGAAATAACACCTTGTATCTTATCAGACCACCACGGAATAAAGCTGGTCTTCAACAGTAAAAGAATCAACAGAAAGCCTACACACACATGGAAATTGAACAGCTCCTTACTGGATGACCACTGGGTCAGGGAAGAAATAAAGAAGGAAATCAAAGACTTCTTAAAATCCAACGACAATGAAGACACAACATACCCAAACCTATGGGATACATTGAAAGCTGTGCTACGAGGAAAGTTCATAGCACTAAGTGCTTTCAAAAAGAAAATTGTGACAGCTCATATTAGTAAACTAACAGCTAAGCTGGGTGAATTGGAAAAAAAAAAAAAAAACACTCCCAAGAAGAGCAGAAGGCAGGAAATCATCAAACTTAGGGCTGAAATCAACAACTTAGAATCAAAAAGAACTATACAAAGAATCAATGAAACCAAGGGTTGGTTCTTTGAGAAAATCAACAAAATAGACAGACCCCTAGCCAAATTAACTAAAAGGCAAAGGGAAAGAACACAAATCAACAAAATCAGAAATGAAAAGGGAGAAATAACAACAGACATTAAGGAGATCCAGAAAATATTCGGGCATTACTTTAATAATCTATATTCCACTAAATTTGAAAACCTAAGCGAAATGGACAATTTTCTCGATAAATTCCACCTACCCAAACTAAATCAAAATCAGATTAACAGCTTAAACAGCCCAATAACACCCAAGGAAATAGAAACAGTCATTAATAATCTCCCTACCAAAAAAAGCCCAGGGCAGATGGCTTTAGCACGGCATTCTACCGGACCTTCAAAGAGGAACTAACACCATTACTTTTCAAACTCTTCCACCACATAGAAACAGAAAGAACACTGCCAAACTCATTCTATGAGGCCACTGTCATTCTGATTCCTAAACCACACAAAGACCCAACAAAGAAAGAGAACTTCAGACCAATCTCCCTCATGAACATAGATGCAAAAATACTTAATAAAATACTAGCAAACGGAATTTAAGAACACATCAAAAGTATCATACACCATGATCAAGTAGGCTTCATCCCTGGAATGCAGGGATGGTTCAATATACAAAAAATCTATCAATGTAATTCACCACATAAACAAGATGAAAGAAAAAAACCACATGATAATCTCGCTAGATGCAGAAAAAGCATTTGACAAAATCGAACACCCCTTCATGCGAAAAGTTCTGGAGAGAATGGGCATACAAGGACCATACCTAGAAATAATAAAGGCAACATACAGCAAGCCAGTAGCCAACATCAAATTAAATGGAGAGAAGCTTGAAGGATTTCCTCTAAACTCAGGGACAAGACCACAATGTCCACTTTCACCATATCTCTTCAATATAGTACTTGAAGTCCTTGCTAGAGCAATAAGACAACTAAAGGAGATCAAAGGGATAAAAATTGGAAATGAAGAAGTCAAATTATCCCTATTCGCAGATGATATGTTAGTATACATAAGCGACCCCAAAAACTCCACCAAAGAACTCCTACTGCTGATAAACAACTTCAGCAAGGTGGCTGGATACAAAATTAACTCAAAAAAAATCAGAAGCCCTTCTTTATACAACAAACAAATATACCGAGAAAGAAATAAGGGAAACAACCCCCTTCACAATAGCCACAAACAACATAAAATACCTGGGGGTAACTCTAACCAAGCATGTAAAGGACCTATATAACAAGAACTTCAAGCCCCTGAAGAAAGAAATGGAAGAGGCCTTTAGAAGATGGAAAGATCTCCCATGCTCATGGATAGGTAAGATCAACATAAAAAAATGGCTATCCTACCAAAAGCAATATCTAGATTTAATGCAATTCCTATCAAAATACCAACACAATTCTTTATAGACCTGGAAAAAGCTAGTCTCAACTTCATATGGAACAACAAAAAGCCCAGAATAGCTAAATCAATCCTGTACAATGAAAAAACATCTGGAGGTATCACCATCCCAGATTTCAAGCTGTACTACAGAGCAACAGTAATAAAAACAGCATGGTACTGGTATAGAAACAGACCAGTGGATCAATGGAATCGAATTGAAGACCCAAACAAGGATCCACACACCTATGGCCAACTAATCTTTGACAAAGAAGCCAAAAACGCACAATGGAAGAAGGACAGCATCTTCAACAAATGGTGCTGGTCCAACTGGATGTCCACTTGCAAAAGAATGAAATTAGACCCATACCTATCACCTTGTACAAAACTTAATTCCAAGTGGATCAAAGACCTTAACATAAGGCCAGCCACACTAAAGATACTAGAAAAAAAAGTAGGAGAAACCCTCGAACTCATTGGCACAGGTAACAACTTCCTGAACAGAACACCAACAGCTCAGGACCTGAGATCAACAATCAATAAATGGGACCTCATGAAACTGAAAAGCTTCTGTAAGGCAAAGGACACTATCATTCGAACAAAACGGCAACCAACAGACTGGGAGAAAATCTTCCCCAACCCCACATCTGATAGAGGGCTATTATCTAAAATCTACAAAGAACTGAAGAAACTAAACGCCAAGAAACCAAATAATCCAATCAAAAAATAGGAGATGGAGCTAAATAGAGAATTCACAAAGGAGGAATCCCTAAGGGCTGAGAGACACCTGAAGAAATGTTCAACATCCTTAATCATCAGAGAAATGCAACTCAAGACGACCCTGAGATTCCACCTAACACCTGTTAGAATGGCTAAGATAAAGAGCTCAAATGATAGCGCATGCTGGCGAGGGTGTGGAGAAAGGGGAACCCTACTCCATTGCTGGTGGGAGTGCAGACTTGTGCAACCACTATGGAGGTCTGTCTGGCGATATCTTAGAAATCTAGGAATAACCTTGCCTCAGGACCCAGCATTACCACTTCTAGGTATACACCCACAGGACCTCTCACGGAGACATAGGGAAGTCTCCTCATCTATGTTCATAGCAGCCTTATTTGTAATAACTAGAAATTGGAAACAACCCAGATGTCCCTCAACTGAAGAATGGATTAAAAAATTGTGGTACATCTATACAATGGAATATTACTCAGCTATCAGAAACAATGAAATCATGCAATTTGCAACCAAATGGATCGATCTAGAGGAGCTCATCCTGAGTGAGCTAACCCAGTCTCAGAAGGATGCACATGGCATCTATTCACTTATAGTAGGATTTTAACTATATCGTACAGGACATCTGTACTACAACCAACACATCAAAAGGAACAAGGACATAATTTTTTTTTTATCTTTTTCTTTTTCCTTCTTTTTTTCTTTTTTCTTTTTCCTTTTCCCTCCTCTTTTTCCTCTCTTTTTTTGTTGATATTCTTTGTTTTTGTGGGTTTGTGTGTTTGTTGGTCTTTTTTTTTAGTATTCCCCCAGTAGCAATGAGACACCTTTCACTGGCAGTACTGCCTCATAGGCCCCCGGTGAATGAAGAGGCTCTTGGCCCTCATATGACTCCTGATCTGTGGTGAGAGACTGTTAGGCAGGGACACTCCACCCCAGAGGAACAAGACGGAAGGGTCAGGGGGTAGAGCATGGGAGGGTGGGGCTGGGAAGCGGGAAAAGAGGACAATATGATAGGGATGTAACCTGAAGCAACAAACAAATAAATTTATTAACTTAAAAAAAAAAGGCAGGGGGCAGGGCTGAAACACTGTGAATGGAACAGAGGACACAGCCATTCGGCCTGGTTTTGCAGACCTCCAGGTGTAGAGAAGACGTGGAGCTAAGGTAAAATACAAGAGAATTGTGGTATTGGCCCATGCCTTTGACTTCAGCGGAGACGGGGGGTGGGGGGGCACCGTAGAGTTGGTGGTCTTATGTATTCTGGAGTCATACGGAGCGGGGTGGTGAGGGTACATACTCTTGGTCCCACCATTCAAGAAGAGTACACCCTTGGTCCCAGCTCCCAGCACACTGGAGACAGAAAGAGGCAGATCCCGGAGCTCAGGGTCAGCCTGATGCAGGGCAAACTCTAAATAGAGAAAGGCTTCGATCCAGGAGTGGTGGAACACATCTTTGATCCCTTCAGATGGGAAACACAGGTCCCTGATCCCAATAATTAGAGTTCAGAGACACACACATGGGATTTGGAGGGACCTAGGTTTGGAGGCTACTTACAAAAGGCCTTCTCGATGCAGGCAGATTGTCCTTTGGGATCTCAAAATATATACACTAGAGCTGGTTTAGCTCCAAGGTGACAGAATGATTTCTACTTTAACCCGGATTGAAAGATAACGCTTTGTATGTTGTCGGAAGGCCAAATTTGCTTCAGGAGAAGTACTACCTAGCCCCCCCCCCCCCAAAAAAAAGAGGGCAATTGTCCCAGGGTTGGGATTGGGGCAGGGCTCTGTTCTTATCTTTCCAGGAGAATCGAAGCGTCCATTAGGGGAGCCCGGGGACGGCTGGACAGCGGTAACCTCAGCAGAGAGCAGAATCAGGCACCAAGGAGGACGAGTGACCCAGTTGATTCTGCCTGGCAGACTTCCTCAATAGCTGTCTCCATCAGGGGCCTGCAACCACCACGGCAATCCAATGTCACTGGGACCGCTCAGCTCTACACAATGCCCCGGCTGGAACCTCAGTGAAGCCTGCAAGATCAGCTTCTGCCTACAAACCCCTTAGGTCATCTAAACAGCTGAGAACAGAAGGACTGAACATAAAAGGAGTGTACTAACATTTTTAACCATTTTTTCCATTTGAGTTCGGGCCCCAAACAAGTCTACTAGGACTCAAATCAGCAGGAAGTCACTTTAAGAGAGCGATGTCCCTTGCCCAGAGGGTGGGGAAAGTGTTTCTCCGCCCTTCTTTTTGGTTATTTGAAGGATAACTGAAAACTCCGATATTTAAGGGAAGAGATTACAAGCTGATAAATGGTCCTGTTTAATGGGTTTTGGAGGTTAGCCCCAGGGACTTCCTACTTTTCCTTTTCTGTATCTTTCTTCCTCTCCTATGTAGGAGTGCATAGGCTTGAGAAAAATGAAATATAGACATAGCACAGGAAGGTTCAAGAAGAAGGGGCAGATTATTGAATATGCCCTTATACCTTTGTATATTGATACAAAATTAGTAGTTTATTAGGCTAAAGTGGTATTGACCATTGTTTATTGTGCAAAAATAAGATTGTATTGGATTACATCGGTATTGATCTTTGTATATTAATACAAAATTAAGATTACAGTTGGCCACAATGGTATTGACCCTTGTATATGGACGTAATATTAAGATTGTATTGGGCTACATAGGCATTGATCTTTGTATATTGATACATAATTAAGAGTATATTTAACCACAATTGAATAGATCTTTGTATATTGATACAAAATTAAAGGTAACGCTTCCTAATGGTATCATACCTAGAGATACTTAAAAATAAAATATGAAGCTCTGGCCTCTTGATACCAACCGTCTAAAACGGTCTAGGATAGTTAAGTAAGACAAACTCCTGGTCATGCAAGCATGTCACTTTGTTAGCTACTATGACAGTCTATCACAGATATTCTCTAAACTACCCAGTAATCAAGTTGCTAAGAGACAAGCAACACTCGCTTATCTAAATACAAGAGATGGATAGGGCATCTTCAAACACCCCAAGAGATCTGCAGAATATGGCATTCAAAGATGTTATCTTAAATTAAGATTTTCTTTTCTTTTTTTTTTGATATCGAGACATATCAGCGCCTGACAGCACCCCCTATTCTACTCCAAGTAGAAGATAAGCATCAAAGAACCTCCACTGTAAGATGGTTGAATTAGTGGCAAGCCTATCTCATGAAAAAAACCCTTGCACCAACTGCAGACAGACTGCTGTCCAAAAAGGACAAAACTTGGTAGCAGGGAAGTCGACAGCCTAACTCTGCCAAGACAGGGTAGGTAAGTCCTTCATAATCCCTGCTCTACAACAAATGTCTGTCAGAGAAACAGGACCCAAAGCCTGAAGACTGATGCAGGAATGTATGGAGAGAAAATGGGAACTGTCCAGGCAGTCACTGGTATGTCCTTTCTTAGTTTTGGAAGCTGCAGGCCCTGCACTTCCTATATAAGCAGATATATTTATCCCTCTCAGGTCTCTGAGGTGGTTGAAGAATAGACAGCTAGAGTCTCATAGTTAAATTTTGAGTTGTTTAGGAATCAAGAGGGTGTTATAGATCTAAGAAGATACTCTTAAAAGTGTGTTGCAAGTTAGTATGAATGTTGAGTCACATATAGACCTTTAAACTCATGGAGATGGTTAGATAGTAGAATGTTAAAGTCAGGGGCCAAATATGTATAAACTGGACATTGGGAAGGTATACTGGGCCA
>CAJQZJ010032464.1:4786609-4807753 GCA_907164525.1 Lophiomys imhausi
TCCCCGCGTTCAAAATGCGTCAGTGTAGGTCGCCGCCATCTTCCTCCGGACCGACTTTCTTTTCATAAGAGAATTTTCCCTAACATGGTATTAGAAGTCTATAAGACTGTTTAGGAATCAAGAGGGTGTTATAGATCTAAGAAGATACTCTTAAAAGTGTGTTGCAAGTTAGTATGAATGTTGAGTCAGATATAGACCTTTAAACTCATGGAGATGGTTAGATAGTAGAATGTTAAAGTCAGGGGCCAAATATGTATAAACTGGACATTGGGAAGGTATACTGGGCCATTTAACTCTCATAAATGTGGCATATTTATATCTGTTGTTTTGTATAATACTTACTGTTATAAGAGAAGGAACCATCTGTTGGACTGAAAGGGGAAACCTCTGGGGGGAAGAGGGTGGAAGGGCGGGATAGGAAGGGGGAATAGGGAGGGGTTTGTTACTGAGATGTAACTTGAAGAAAAAAAAATAAAGTATTTATAAAAAAAAAAGAAAATTGACAAACTGAAAAAAAAATAAAGTGGAAATAACTTAATTACACACAAAAATAGAGACTTTGAAATGATAAAGATGTTTTCTTAACTTTTCTTGCTGAAGTTTCAAACATACATTGTGTTATACAGAAACTATACACAGGATACCCTATTTGAATGGATGTTTTTCTACATTTCTTCCAGATCATTTATTATTCGAAAGTCAAACAATCCTTGTTTGTTCTCAGATAAAAAGGCACACATGAAGTCAGGTAACTCCAGGTCAGGACTTACTGGGAATTCTGACAAGAACCCTGCTTTGGTGGTATGACATTCTTACCACTGTATTCCATGCCAAGTGCAGACGCTCCTGGAAATTGTGAGGAACATGCAACATGGTGGAGCCACATGACAAGGCCTGAGCAGCAGTCAAACTAACCGTGCTGAGTTGCTAACAGCTCCTTCAGAAAGTCTCTCCAGAGAAGCACAGTTTAAGGAGAACAGGTTTCAAAGGCTCTCACATCTTGCTTTATTCTGCCTCCTCTTCCTGACTATTCTTCAACTCTCTGTCACCCTCCTCCTCTCCTTCTTCCTCCTCTTTTCACTCTCCCTTCTTCTTCATCAACTACCTTCTTCATTTTTTTCCTCCCCACTACCTCTCTCCCCAAAACCAAGAACTGCGTTTCTTGAGCAAAGCTGCACCACCTGTTGGTTCTTAGAAGAATGTTACAATTATGCGCAGCAAAAATCTGAAGACATTGAACACGTCAATGAAAATAACTATTACCTGGCTTTTCCTACTGAGAAAACCTTGCTACTTAATGGACTGCACAGCTTGGAAAATATTAATTTGATTCCAAACTGACCAAACATGTGGACACGGAGCATATACTACATTGTCCCCTTCTTTCCTTCACAAACAGCAACTGTAAAATGTTCATGCTGTTATAGTCATACTTCACACACCCTTTCAATTTCTCTTTTCCAGATTCCATTTATATGAGCTGTTTCTTGGCTTCCTCCCCTGGGACTTCCTCCCTTGATTTTTCTGCCTTGAATCAGTCTGTGGCTTCCTCTCTCATTATACTGCACTCACTTCCTTGGGCAGCCCATCTCCCGCTTTTTCAATTACCACTTTTATCCAAATAATAGGTATATTTATTTATGCTTCCAGATTGAACTCTCCTCATGAGCTGAAGATTCCCATCTCTAAATACCAGCCTGGGTAGCTTGCAGGCATATTAAGTCCATCCATACCTTTCCCCCGTTTTTGTTAATGGCAACTAACACATTCCAGCTATCTATTGATGTTTAAACCTCACCTTTAATGAAATACTGCAGCAGCCACTTTATCGTGCACACAGATTCTGTGGGATCAATAATTCTGGGATCTCAAGGATAACTTGGCTCTGTTCGCATGCTGGATGTCAGCTGAGAAGACTGTCTTTGACTATTAACAAGGGAGCTATCATAGGTCCCACTTGCTACTAAACTGAGGAAAAATAGGTCCTTATCCACTGCTTCCTAAAAATATTTTTAATTAATTAATTAATGTGCATTGATGTTTTGTCTGCATGTATGTCTGTGAGAAGTTGACAGATTCTCTGGAATTGGAGTTACAGATAGTTGTGAGCTGCCATATGGGTGCTGCGAAGAGCAGGTTCTCTGGAAGAGCAGCTAAATGCTCTTAACAGCTGAGGCATCTCTTCACCCAAAAAATATATTATTTTAAAGTGCTCCTTCATGTTAACAGCATAAAAAAGAGGAACTGCACATTATAGAATAAAAACTATCTTGAGGGGCTGGAGAGATGGCTCAGCAGTTGAGACCACCGTCTGCTCTTCTAGAGGTCCTGATTTCAATTCCCAGCAACCATATGGTGGTTAACAACCATCTATACTAGGATATGGTGCCCTCTTCTGGCATGCAGGTGAACATGCAGATAGAGTACTCATATACATAAAATAAATAAATCTTAAAAAAAAAGGTAGAATTAAACTACCTTGAGCATAAGCTGCTAAATTGTATTGTTGGAGGTACAGATTAAAATATTTGAAGGGATATTTATTGGTTGTTTGGTTTGGTTTGCTTTTTTGGTTTTTTGAGACAGGGTGTCTCTGTGTAGCCCTGGCTGTCCTGGAACTCACTCTGTAGACCAGGCTGGCCTCGAACTCATAGAGATCTGCCTGCCTCTGTCTTCTGAGTGCTGGGATTAAAGGCATGCATCACCATCACCTGGCACCAATATTTACTGAACCAATTATTTTTAACAGTTAACCTGCAACATCACTTTAAGAATTTAATAAGTTGGTTTGCATTCACTTATTATAATTGTGGTTAGGACGTACATCCCAGATAGAGCAGATCATGAAAAGGCTCCTTGCCTTACCAATTGAAAACTGGAAATGACTTTAGTCAGACCTGAAAACGGAAAAATTGCTGCAAAGACTAATTTATAAATATGTTTTTCACTCCAGGCAGTGGAGGCACATGCTTTAATCCCAGTACTCAGGAGACAAGAGGCAGGAGGATCTCTGAGTTCAAGGTCAGCCTGGTCTACACAGTGAGTTCCAGGACAGCCACAGCTACATAGAGAAACTCTATCTCCAAAAACCAAAAACTGTGCTTAGGTGTGTGCGTGCGTGCGTGCGTGCGTGCGTGCGTGCGTGCGTGTGTGTGTGTGTGTGTGTGTGTGTGTTTCACTTACTAAAGTGAACTTTAGTTGGAGGCCTTCCCGACCATTTTATAAGCAAATCACCTATGAAAGGGCAGTGTGGCAACTGTCATCCTGTGGCCAGCTTTGTGGCAACTTGCTGAATATGGCAGGTTAAATCATGCCAAATTTTATGTTAAAACATATTTTCTGAAATGTGAATTAGATGAGACTGCAGGTGAAAGACTGTTTCAAATACCAGTTGAATGAGTCTCACTTCTAGACTTGAACCAGGAACACTGCTAGAAAGATGGAATGCAGTTTAATTACCTTGTTCTGCTGGCAAACCTGTGTGAGCTTGGCTTAAAACCATGTATAGAATCTGGTCTGTGAGGTTCTATTGTGATTGGGATTCAGAGAACACACCTAGCCTCACTAACTTAAGTGTTCTCATTAAAGTTTATTATGAAATTAGAACTTAACAGGTATATTTCTTTGAGAGGAACTAAATTTTAGAAGGTGGACTTTTAAATACATAATATTTGTGGCAGGAATATAATTTCTAAATGGGATTTTCTACATGGACCCTTGGAACTCCACTTTCATGGATTAGATCTCATTATATAACGTTGTTTGAGGTCAAAATATTCTGCAAAAGGAGTTGAAAACAAAGGATTAACAGGGCACTCATAAGTAATGTGAATAAACCCCATCTCACAAATTTTAGTTTTTAATGAAATTTATACTGAATGACTACTGTAGTGAGTAATAATAAAAATAAGAAATGTGCTGAACAAGTAGGTGAGACTATTTCCAGGGCATGCTTCTTATAGATTTAAACTAGGCATGGAATGATGGACGAGAGTGTGAGACATTCCAAGCAAAGACACCAATTACCAGACGGCCAGAAGTGGTGTAACTGAGAGGATGCTCAGAAAATCATCTGAAGGCAAACCGCATAGAAGAAACACACAGGACACCAAAAAGCAACAGAGCTGATAATGGACTGGTTTCAATGTCATGCAAATTTAGAATTTTCCCATAGGACTTGCTTTGAATATTCAGTATGGAAATGCCAGGGGGGTCTAGATAAACAATTCTGAAGGACCAAACATGACTGGAGGCAAAGCAGCTATGGGGAACTAATTCACTTCCCCCTGAATGTGCAAACCAGTAGAATGTGGAGTAAGTGACAGCACATAACTTCAAAGGTTAGACCAGAACACAAGCATGCTACTTCCATCTTTTCTCATGGAGTGTGAGCCACCAACAGGCACTGTGACCTACTGTCTAATAAGGAGGGAACTTTAAGTTGTCCTGGCCAAGCTCTTCAGACCTTGTGTTTCAAATTTTGAGGTGAGTTGTGTCTTGTTAAATTATAACAAAAGACATGAAAAGATATATCCTACAGAAATACATTATTGGACTCAGATCTCGGCATTCCAAAGTATTGCACTCAGCTGACCACTGTTTTTTGTCTCCTGAAGGTTCACACAATGTGGACTTGGTCCTCTCTGTGAGGGTTTCAAGGTGGTAGAAACTTGCAGAGATCTACCCTAATGTGAGGTAGTTAAGCCACTGGACACACTGCCCTGCGAAGGGATAAATGCTGATTTCTAGAAATTAGTTTTCACGAGAGTGAGTTATTACAAAAATGTCCACTGCATGAGTCTGGCCTCTACTACAGATGGCCATTCCCTTCCCTCTTCTCTGCCATGTTGCGTACTGGCCAAAAAGGCCCTCATAGAGTCCAAACAGATGGAGCTGCCTGATACTCAACCTTTAGCACCCAAAATGACAATCTCTACCTTTCTCTACAAAATACCCAGCCTCTGGTATTTTTCATCATTGTAATAGAAATCAGACCAATCTAAGTAAACAGTGTGGTAAGAGTTTTGTTTCTTTAAAAACCCAGTGATGATATGAATGTTTTTGTTTTAATCCCAGGTGTGGGGCTGCGTCAGTGGGTCCACAGGTGCAAACTATAAATGCCTCGTGCTCTAGCAGGGACGTGGCTTAGCCAGATGGAGAAAGTTAATTCTGTTAATTCTAGATATTGTGGACTGCTGAGATTGGTATTGCCCCTAAAGAACCCAACGATCCTAAACAGCAGGAAGTAGCTAGAGACCTATGTCCCTTTGCCCTTTAACCTTCTTTCTCTCCCACCTAGTGTTGGGGAGGCTGGAAGAGGTATTATGTATAGTAAAATAAGTAAGAATGTGTAATAAAATAAAAGCCACAAACTTCAACAGCAGAGCACAGTGGTGGGAAGTTAGTTAGATACTTAACCTGTGTATTTACATCTCTCCTGATATACCCTTATGACCAACATGCCTATGTTAGACAACATGAGTCAGGTGTTCATACCACATGGGTGTGTGCCTTCATCTAGTAAACTCAGAATAGAGACGTTGGTAAGATTTTGAAAGAACAATTCACTTTGAAGAACAATAAAACGTTTTTCCAGACATGGGCTCACAGTAGTTACTGAAGAATTCAACACAGGTAAGATTTTAAATTTCATCCTTGTCTTATGTCTATTACCTACAAGCCTTAAACACAGATAAATCAACCAGGAATCCTTGTGCTTTTTTCCCTCAGTTCTGGGAATAAGACTCCACGCTTGCTGAATGGTAGACACGTTTGCCATGGAACCACATGCTCAGCTTGACATTTTTAGTTTCTAAAAGGTAACCCACACAGGTGTATTTGAATAGCTGTTCTTAGGTCTTCCTTCCAAATCATCTTTACTGAAATATTACTCACAGATATTAGAAAATGCTGTGATGTTGGAGTGTTGAGTTCAATAAATTCTGACAAGTGTATAGTCTAAAAACCAGTGTCAGCACCAATAACACCTCAGTTCCCCCCGCACTTGCAGCCCGTGGCAGCCACTCACCTGCTTTCCTGCATCGAGTCTCCCTGGTCTAGTTTTCACAGGTGACTTTTGACAGAACATGCTTTTATGTCTAGCTTCCCTCTGCTACCATTGTGCTTCTGATGCCTGGCACACTTCCATGTCTCACTTGGTGCTTTCTCTTGTTAGCTGTGTTCTAATGTCTGTCAAAGTCACACACTGTTTATCCATTCGCCTGCTAATTTGGCTTTGAGTTGTTTCTTATTTTGTCTATTCTTATAAAATTGCTAAGAAAATGAAATGCAAAATTTATATTTCTCTTGGGTAAAAAACCTAGTAATAAGGAACTCTTATTGTACTGAGAAATGTGTGTATTCCTAAGTTATCCCAATAAAATAAAGAATACAAATACTTACTTGTCTTATTTTATAATAAAATTTATTAGCTGAATCTATGTAAGACATGTGGAAGAATTTGTAGATTTTTCTCACCCTAAAAGAGCCAAACACAATCATATACATTCAACATATTCCAGGATGATATTTAAATATGCAGGAGACAACTGTTCCTTACAAATTCAACATATTATAAATCAAATAAGATAGTGCAGTCATACTATTATTTAGACAGATAATCCATGCATTAACAAATCTGTGAATTTTAAAAGATAAAAACTGAGAAATCTCTAACTTGAAAACTAGGACAATTTCAATTGGTCCATTTTTTTTTAATATAAAATGCCCACATATTAGACTACCTCCATTTGTTTTAATTAAAGAAAAATGTTTTTCATTTGTTTTAGGATAAACTCCTATATCTAAATGTCTAAAATATAAAACTTTAAGTATCCGAATCCAGGGGTGTAAGTTTTTGCTTTCAAAAATACTGAGAATCTCAATATCATCAAATCATAATCCCACAAAAACCTCACCACTTAGATGTCCCTCATTTAAATAATAATGCCATTTATAGTTATAAACTATAGATCATGATTATATAATGCAGGAACTGACTTAAACATTTCAGAGCTCCTAAATACCTATCTTTATTTTAAAAATGAGTATTTTTATAATATTCTGGTCTATAGAGAAAGATACATGGAAATTATATCAAAGAAACTTCAAAAATGACAAAAATGTCCCTTCAAATTGCACCATTTTGGTTTCGGTTTTGGTTCTTTTGTTTTGTCTTTTTGGGTTTGTTTTTGTTTTTTGTTTTTTCAAGACAGGATTTCTCTGTGCAGCCCTGGCTGTCCTGGACTCACTTTGTAGACCAGGTTGGCCTCAAACTCACAAAGATCTACCTACCTCTGCCTCCCGAGTGCTAGGATTACAGGTGTACAGTACCACCTGGCTTTAAATTGTATTCTAAAGTTAGGAAGAAGGCCAGCCTGGCTGAAGTAATGAAGATAAAATGTATCCCCTGACAAATTTCTGTGGCAAAAACTAAAACTTCAAGCAACAAATAAAATAAAGCGTTTCCTAGTACACATCATAGAACTTACAGTCCCTTATCTTAAGACCTTAAAACCTGGAAACCCAATGTCAAGTTAACTGGTCATAGAAAGTGATTCTAAAAGGTACACATGGATCTTACAGCCAGCGAATCTGACATTTTTACATTCCCATCCATCACTGCCACCTCACCCCACAGCACTGGAAAGATGAAAACCACCTGCCACAGAGGTGCTGTCTGGAGAAGGCCTGAGCAGTAAGGCACGGAGGAGAAGGAGGAGGAGGACTGCCTGCCACACAGTGGCAACAGCACAGGAAGAGCACACCTGTGCCCTCCAGGCCCTGACACAATGCTCTGCTACCTCAATGCACCCAGTCCTTCGGATGGCGCAGCACTTCCAGAATTTCAGCTTCTTTGGAATTCTCTGGGGGCGAATGCATGTACTCCCATCTATACATGTCCAAAACAAAATGCAAACAAAATAACAAATGACATACATGACTGATGAACAATAGAACCTTAAGAGTAAAAAGAATGCATTGTACCTCCACCTCCCTGTGCTCACCTGCCTTGCACCCACTATACTTGCTTAAAAAACAGAACAAAACAAACCAAAAGAAAAAAGAAAAAACCTGCTTCTTAAGAGGTTAAATTTCTTAATAAGTCTTAGGTATGTCTGCGTTATTATTAAGATCCTAAAGTCAGATATACTTTGATTATAAATTAGCATTTCATAAAGTGTAGAACCTTGGGTGACACATAGGTACATAACATCTTAATTTTTACAAATGTGCCTCTTCAGAAACAAGGCTGTGAGCAAAATCACCCTCAACCCTCCAGCACCACTTCTCAACCCCTGGGCTTTCTGTGTCCTCATACACAAGGCTATGTCACTCCTCCTGTCACTTCTTACAAAATCCAATCAGTGCTTTAGTTGCCCCCAATTTCCTCCTAAAATCAGCAAGGTGAAAACAAGTGAAGTATTCAGAAACACACAGTCAGGGCTGCTGTGCAGATTCTGTGGGCACAGGCAGTTCCTATGATGAACTTCTCCTTACCGGGCTGTGAGAGGTAAAGACATCAAGATGCTTTCGATCCTGGACCCTGGAGTAAACAGGCCAAACTTGGTTCCCCGATCATACAGCAGATTAAATTCTACATACCTGTCATAAAGATATCAAATAACAGTATTTGTTGAGTGAAACCTTTCAGAAATGCCTAAGCAACACTGAGAGGCCAGCTTTTCCTGATATCCCCCTAACAACTAGAGCCAGAACACAGAAGCAACTTACAGCCCAGTGAGCTTCCTCTGGGAAGCATACACAGAAGGGCATTCTTTCCCGCTGGACAATTGGGTACAGCTTGGGCCCAACACAGAGCAATTATAAATCAAGAAGTTTATGTTTTCCCCATGAACAAACAGTGCAAACACAAATTGGGACCAGGCATACCCAACAATTGAGAAAGAAACAGCATTCTTTCCTGGGTCACACAGCTTGGGTTCTCAGTGTAACTCGAGGCATTTCAGAAAAAGGGCTTTATCTCAGTGTAACTCGCAGTACTAGACTAGGAGTACTGAACTATAAGTGAGGACCAGATACCACTAAGCAAGGAGCAATCTATTAACAGTGACTAACACAGCCTGAATCTTCCTACAGCCTCAACAGAGATGGGACCACTCATTCCCATTCTCATCTATCTGCAGCTTAGCACTATGAAAGCCAATGCTCTGTGGCTCAGTGCTTAGTTTTACTCCTTTGTTTGTTGGCTTATTGTTTGTTTGTTTTTCTTTATGAAACTATCATGGTTTCAACAAAGGTTATGTTTAGGGTATTGTGCAAATTTCCTACTAACTGTTAGGAAAACAGATTTGAATCGCATCTAGCCTAAACATCTGCTTCTGCCTTTAACATCGTAAGATTCAAAAGCCTCTTCAAATTTAAAATTGTAGTTTCTACCGCCCTAAAGAACTCAGAATGATTCATAAAAATGGGTATCTACAGAGCCCCCTCAGTCATTTCCCAACTCAGATGAGGAACTGCTCTTTCTGTCCAAACTTACCTCAGACATTCTTACTGAGTACACAGATTCAGAAATCCTATAGTAGTTCACTTTTGAAAAAGCAAGTTTTGTGTGGAAGTTTTCTTAAAGAAGGTATAACAATTTAAGCAACTGTGTCTATGGATTTTTGTCACCATCTTATTTATCACTGACTGGCTTGCATGCGCTAATGACTATTTCGTGCCTTCTTCTACCTGTCTCAAAATGCAGTTTAAGCAATTGTTTAAAAACTCATTCCTGAAACCTTGAGAAAGAATTTCCCCACTTAGCGATCCTGACTTGACATAGCATTTCTACAACATGTTCTCTAAAAGAAGGCTGTGATTTGAAGACCTGTCTCAAGGATTGTTGTACAAGAGCTCTCATGACGCACTCTGTAGCATGTTTCTGCTCTTTTTTGATTTGTGAAGTCTCCTTTCTCAACACCAGCCAACACTACTATGGAGTGCACTTGGAGATGACCTTTCTAGCACTTTCCACGCATCCAGCCTCTTACATTCCTGTAATCCACAAGCTATAAAGAATATCTTCAATTTCACAGATGCCTCTGTTCTATCCTGCTGCCCTTTCCCAAAATAAGAAAAGAAAAAATTAGTTCAAAATTTAGTTCCTATTTTCCTGTAAAAAGATGGCTAGGAGGCTAAAGTTCAAGTTCTAAGAAGAGAAAGGTAGTAATCGAGAAAACCAATAGATGAGATGCACAAAAAGAGAATGTAAATGAAGTCGAAAGGGAATCCAAATGTCTGCTGAAAGGGACAGTCTTTTTAGGGGTGGAGGAGGAAAGTGATCTGTAGAGGATACAGATACAAGTTATGAATACAGTGTAAGAAACTGAAGTCAGCGCTGCCCACTATGGGACCTTACTTACTCTGATGCTGGGGCTATCTAACGCCCCAGAGTCTACTGCTTTCTTACAACACATAGATAAGGGTGACCGAGATCTTTTTTTCAAAGATTTGTGACATACTAAGCCATGAGGAATTAATCCAACGCTCCACACATCTCCTAACTCAAAAGACAGCAGACAGGCAATGATACAAACAGAGCAGAGCCATCAAACAATGAAAGAAAAAACTTTTTGTTGGTAATATTGTGGTAAAAGCTTCACCTACATAGGATTTATAAAGCTTTCCAGTTTTGCCTACAGAATATGTCCAAAATTGAAAGAGTTTTAATTAGCAATACCTTTCTTACTGAACTAGGAGCCACTTTCAGCATGCCGACACTGTGCCTACTCTATACTCTGTAGGTATGCCTAACCTCAAGGGGCCCAAGATAAATCTAGAGAAAGGAGGACTGAATGGGAAGGGTGTATTTGACAAAGTGGGTAGTGGGGGGAGGTGGTGGGGAGAAGGGGTGACAAACATGCTCAAGTGTTATAAAAGAAAAACAATTCTCACTTCAGCATTGTTACACAGAGACCAGACATGGCACACAATTATTTAAGTAAAACAACCAAACAAACCCTTCATAGAATACTTACAATGAACTTTTTTAAAGTGTGACATCAAATTTGTAAACAGAAAAAAAAAAAAGAAACCTTAAATGATGCCCTCATCTTTACAGAAGGTTAGAAGCTGTCACTAGGAAATGAACAGAATTGAATTCTACATATATGCTTATCAAAAATATATGTATAGGTGAATTAAGTAAACCTTGGGACATTGATTATACAATGTGATTAATTTTTAATGCTCATCTACATAAGGAAAAAAATAACAGTGTGGATTAATGTGACTAATTATAAAGTACTTGGCTGAAGCAACACAACAGCTACTATCATTAGAGCCCATCCACTTCTGTCAGTCGTGCAAAGAGGCCGTTCGTTCTTCTGCTACTCACCGCCCTCTCCTCAGCTGCTGCCACAGCTTATCCTGCGGGGTGAATGAGTCATCACAGTGCTTTTTCACAATGGGAACATAAGAAGGAACCACAGCCTCAGCACACGTCTTAACTAAGCGGAACGCCTCCTCCTTGGACGGAGAGTTGAGGTCATCAAAAAAGATGCCTCCAATGCCCCTCCGCTCTCCACGGTGCACTATGTAGAAGTAGTCATCACACCTAGAACACGCAGAACAGTAAAATCAAGGACGAAATGGGAAGATAAGAAATACACGGGAAACTGATACAGGCCCTGAGGTTCAAAGCACTCTCCCTGACTCATACCAGCAGTATCTTTATTTTCTACACAACTACGAAAGTCGGACTTTTGTCAGATTTTAGGCAACTATTACCTATGCAGAACATGCATACACTTTTGCCTGCAGAGCAACCAGGCAATTCAAAACAGCCCAATCTAAAGGATAGGAAACACAAAGAACTCCAGCAAATAGAACAAGAGTACAGGGCAGCTACCAAGCTTCCTAAAATAAATGATGCCACCCTCTGGGGTCACTGCTGCTTTTACAGGAGGCAGAAGGTGAGGACCTCATACACTGAGCTCTTTCGTGCCGAGTCTTCATTCACCAAAAGTGGGATGCTGTAGACAACTTTAGGTCTCTCTCAGTATTAAGAGTGATGACTCTAAAGCATGCACAACTAGGCAGAAGGCTGGCAGAAGGAAATGTTTGCAGAATGTTTTCATATGTGTTAAAGGTTACCCTTCTGAGCCAGCACAAGAAGCCACCAACCTACTCCTGATGTATTTGCCCTCTGTCTAATAAAACAACTCCTAAGATGCCACTTACTAATACTAAACTTGTAGAATAGTCCTTAACTTGGGAAGAGTTCTTTTGATGATCTTTATACAAATAAGGTCCCCGGGCAAGTCTATTCAAACAAAAGGTCACAGAAAACAGAGTCAATAACTCACCATTTTTTAAATTTGGGGTAGATGTCTGCCCCGTGCTGATCACAAGCTTCCTTCAGAGTGCGATGGAAATGGACAGCGTCCTCTTTGTTCAAGTATGTTGGCGTGAGGTCACATCCACCCCCAAACCACCAGTGCGTGTTCCCTACCAAAGCAAGGCAGCTGAATCACTATTCCGAGACTCAGGCATACCACTGGTTGTGCCAGCCAGCTTAATTCAGCAACCTAACTCCTTAACATGGAATAGGTACAATCAAAGAACATCTAACTGAATTTAGCTCTGACAGCCAGTAAAGCTGAGGCTCGCAAAAAAGTAAAACCAGAAAGAAGAGGAGATGGGGAATTAGCACGAAAGAAGAAGCTGTAAGGGAAACGGGATGGAAGACCGTGAGTAATAACAGTCCGTGCAGATGGTCTCGGCTGTGACTCTCAGGGTTGGCTTAACACTAGGATCGCACAGTTCAAATCTGAGCTACGTTACTATTTGGAAAAGCAATTTCTACCTCAGACACATAAAGCTAACAAACACTACCCAAGAGATGCTGATGGTCCCACTATTAGGAGTCACCCCCAAAAGCCTCTGACAGACACCTTCCATTTATCCCATCAAGGGAGCAATCTGCCACATGGGAACAACTGTTTTATGTACTCACTCTTTTCTATAAGTTGTCTGTATAGTACCAGTTACCACTTCTATATGCGTGTGCCTTTGAGTATATTGCGTGTGCACAGGTCTCTCACTGAACCTGGAGCTTATGAATTCACTAAACTGCCTGAGGACCTGAGTTTGTATCACATTCCACACTCATTTAAAAAGCCAGGAGCTAGGGAGTGTAGACTTGAGAATATCTGGAGCCAGGCAGTGAATGTATATAGAATACATATATTTATGTATGTGCCTCAATGGCAAGTTCTCAGTTTCAAAAATAACAATTTGTATTTGCAAAAAACTGTGTATGAGACACTGAAGTTTGGGTTCACAATATCATTCTGTATGGAGGAAACATTAGATGAGAGAATCAGTACCATTCTGATGTTTCAGGTCCTGTATATCCTACCAAGACTAAGTCCATATGATATTCCCAAAAAGTGTACTAAGTTTGTACTTGCTCATTTTTTGATAAGGGTACCTTTTGATTTCTTTAAAATACAGACTTTGCAAAACAATATTCTGCACAACTCTTGAGAGGCTTACCATCAGCTTCTTCTACTTCAAAGTATCTGTAGTTGAAGTGCATAGTGGGTGCATAAGGATTCTTAGGATGAATCACAGAGCTTATGCCCATAGCAGTAAAGGGTAATTTACCTAGAAAACAAAATAAAATAATGAGACACATTCAATTGCCTGGTTTGACACAAGTTACTCCCATGCAATTTCTAAATCCATTATCAAAAGATGCTTTGTAACTTGTCTCTTAAGTTACAATTTTCACAATTAAAGCATGTGAACATGCTTACTGGGCATATGCATCCAGTGGCTGTTCCAGAAGAAAAAGTGATTTTTAAGTAAAACTGATAGGAAAACAGTTGGCAGGGAGAGTTATCTGATTTACCGTCTTTCTTCTTCAGAGCGTTTCCTCTGCTTCTCATTTGGTTTGCTGCTTCCTCAGAAAGATTCCCATGAACGACAGAGATGCTCACTCCAGCCTTTTCAAACACGCGCCCATCCTGAAGCACACAGGTGATACCACCACCTCCTGTCCATAGAAACAGAAAACCAGAGAATAGGGAACCATCATATGGGAAACAATTCTCCCATGAACATGGCAACATGAGCTCGCTCCTCCTCTAGTTTTCAAACTATCTATAACAGTATATATATTTTATGTGCAATCAATTGGATAAGCTTAGCTTTGTGTCTTAAGCTGCTCATACTAGGAAAATACTGAATCCAGATACAAACCACTAAAATGACTGTTTCTTCCGTGTTCTCTGCCATTGCCTAATAAGTCACCAAAGAACTCTTTCTTCAAATATCACCAAAAAGAATTCATTTGTTATTCACAAAATAGAAAGCTAACGTTACAGGCAGGAGTGGGTACACTGAATGGTGTTTTATTTTACTGAATACAAGAATTCCATATTGCTTCATGATGTTTTCCTCAACTTGCTATTTACCTTTAATTTTATATACAATTTAAAAATGTAGCTACTCAAATTCTTAAGGGATTCAGAGCCTTAAATTAAGTAAAACATATATTACTATTTAAGGTATATGAGTTTAATAGGATTTTTTTTTCTTTAAGGCAATAGGGTAACCAAAAAGTCATTGTTCTCCAACATTAATGCTCAGGTTGTTTTATTCCTAAGAGTTCTTTAATTCTAGTAAGGGTATGTCTCTGTCACAAGATGATCCAGCACAACCCTTGAACATTCCGAATGAGAAAAACTCAGAAGAAGTAGGACAGTATACCCAAGATCACACAGCTGGGAAGAGTAAGTGATTTTATTTTCAAGTGCTGACCATGTTTCTGACATTCTAAGTTCTCTGCATATATTCATAAGTTATGAAACAGGGGCAGAAAAGAGAAACTTTCAAAGGTTACAGAGAGAGCAAACTGGTATTTGAGGTTGTGTCCTGGGTCAGTGGCTTTTACTTTAAAACATTACAAGATGGAAAACTACAAAAATCAGACTGAATGTCATTTAACACAGATGTGGCAGTACCATAGCTCAAAATGTGTTGATGATATGCCGTGATAGTTCCAGCCAGGAAAAAAATCACCAATCCTCACGTTTAAGATCAAAATGGAAAGGGAGAACAGGGGACAGACAACATTGTCACCAATACATGACTCAACAAGAATGGGTAGGCAATTGGGGATTCTGAGGAAATGTTTTCCTTCGAGAAAGTTGATGATGCAATTCTGTAAGAGTTACTGAAACATCAATCAAATATTTCTTATGCAACCCCCCCAAAAAGGGGGTGGAGAGATTCTTGACTCGGGGAATCTAGTACACATGAAGGATCAGTGTTCCTCCTGCCTCTATTGGATAAGGGACAAATGCACCCTGACCAGCAGATGAACTGTGGGGGAAAATCTGTTCAGGAAAAAACTTTGGACTGTTGTCATCCTTAATTAATAATTACCAATTAAAATAGTTATAACTCGGCAGAGTTATACCTGAACCCACCACTCATAAATAAGTACACATAGACACCTGATGGAATTTAACAAGCCTAAGGAAAGAAACAGGAGGAGAGGAAGAACATACAAGATGGGTTAGATGGAATATCAAAACTCCACGTGGTATGGAACATGGGCATGGAGAGAAACAGCCCAGGGGACCCTTGTACATATTATGGGGTTTTATTTGGGGAAATAGAATAGAAAGTTAGCTTTGATGGGTTAAGATTACACAGTCCAGGCTTAGGCTTGTCAAATTCCATTCGGTATCTGTGTGTACTTTTTTATGAGTGTCTGGTTCAGGTATAACTCCGCCCAGGTTATATCTATATATTTTAATTGGTAATGATTAATTATTTATTAAAAACAGAATGTGACAGTTCCAGGGTTCTGCCTGCAAATGTTTCTTAATAAGCCTATTGTAAATGCAATTATGAATTGCCGATATTTTGAAATGGCCTGTTGCACATCTGGGTCCACATCTGGAAGCCAAGAGAGAAAAGCTCTCAATGACACTCTTTTAAGGGTGTCTCTTCTACCCCGTGAGTCTACTAAAGCAAACTATCCCCAATCCTAAACTGGAACTGGTACCCAACCAGGAAAACAGGAGGGCTCATCTCACCTTCCTTCCTCTCCCAGCGGTCCACAGAGAAGTCGGCGACTCCGTCTACCTGTGCCAGCGCCCGGCACACCTGGGCCTGGGTCTCCATAATCATCAGCTCCATCTTGGTCTTCATGTCCTCGGGCCTCCTACGCAGGTCACGCAGCTCGGTCACCGGCGAGGTCATGAAGGCGCTGCAGCGGCGGGCCAGCTCGTCCTCGTCCTCCTCCCGCCGTCCAGCTGAAGGGCTTCGCACCCCGGAACTCTTGGGTACCATCTCCGCCCGCTGCACGTGCGCGAAGGCGGCGGCTGCCAGTCCTGCTAACCCTGCGAGAGCCGCGGCCAGCCCGGTCCCCAGCCGGGACCTGCCTCCAGCCGAGGGGCTGTAGCCCAGCCCGCGGCGAGACAGGGTGCCAGCAGTGCCAGGCAGCCCGCAGATGTGCGCGGACCGGGACCAGGTGCACAGCTCTCCATAGTCTCCCCGCACCACGCGCCAGCAAGGACCCGCTCCCAGGCGGCCCAACCGCAAAGCCATCTCCCGCCGCGACTGGGCAGAGCCTGTCAGTCCTGCTGACACGCCGGATCCCCCGGAGTCCTGAGACCCGGACTCGCAGGAAAGAGAACCCGGTGCCTGGAAGAGCTGCTGCTGGTGTGGGCCGCGGACAGCAGGCGGGAGCCGAGGATGCTGGGAACTGTAGTCCGGTCCTATCGCCACCTGCTCTTGCCAGACGTCTCCGGAACTGGAAGATAAGACTCCACCCCGCCCACAGAGGTGGGACTTACTGGACTGACACCGGCCTCTGGAGCTGCTGGAGGACTGTGGAGTTGCTTGAACTGATAAGAGAGGCGGTTTAGTCACGTACTCCTTCGATGGCTCTGCTCGCTCACCCAAGATGAGCAAAAATGGGCCGGAAGACTGAGGACAAACGGGCAGAAATACGACACACAGACACCCCTGTATTAAACCACCAAACAGGGATTGCAGACTAGTCCTGGCTGTAGGGTCTGGAAGATGCGCCTTCGCCCCAGTGCTAGGCTTACCCAAACAGCTCGGGAAAGTCTCAAGAGTAAGTAAGTAGGGGGCGCCTAAGTTAATCATAGGAAAAACAGCCACACTCTATATTCTCCCCAACAGCCCTACACTTTGAAAGTATGAGGGCAGAAGCCCGCAGAAATTTTTTCCAAACTATATAGTGCCTAGATACAGATGTCATTGTCAACATATTTTAGAATATAGAAGGGCTCATTTGCCGTTTTACTATCCAGGGTGATTTTAATTTCTACTAGTAAATAATAATCAGGCCACTGGTTATTTTTCCACAAGTGTTCTGTACTGCCTAGATCGGGAATAGAAGCTCAGTGGGTGTGGTTCTGACTGGTCTGTTCACTCCCCTGCTTCTTATACAAAAGGAGACTCAAAATGCCTGGAACAGCATGCTTGCTCTGGGCTGGCAGCTAAGAGAGCAGAGCGGCAGGCAAGTGACACAGAGAAGTGATGAAGCTTTCAGAGAAGAAACTCCTTAATTTTTAGCTGTAATGTTCCCTGCCTGCAAGCCAACTTGGAAGAGAAGGAAGATAAGAATTATCTCCTGGAAGGTCGTTTGCCTTATGTAATGGGTGTGGCTGGCCCTGCTGATGATAAATAAACCTCTTTAAAGAAAAGGAAGTTCTCTAATTTCTCTGTAAGAAACACCCCCATTTATGCTCCCATTCTGCTAATGGGAAGCTAGTGAAATATAAGCCAAACAGGAAATTTTGGAGCCTTGCCTAGACAGATAAATTGGTCCTGAACAAATTGTCTACTAGCTTCCAGCCTGTTTGGATGTCTCTTCCCCTCCTCTAGCTTCCAATATAGCTCTTTCCTTCAATTTTAATGTGCAGTGCTTAATGGAATCCTCAAATAACCTGATTTGTATGAGAAAAAAAAAATCTTACTAGCCAAGCATAGTGATGCATGCTTTTAATCCTAACACTCAGGATGTAGAGTCAGGCAGACTTCTGTGAGTATGAAGCCAGCCTGGTCTACATAGTGAGTTTCAAGATAGCCAGGGCTATCTAGTGAGACTCTGCCTCAAAAAAAAAAAAAACCAAAAAAACAAAACAAAACAAAACAAGAAAACAACAACAAAAAGTCATCTTCCTGTGGGTTTAAATTACTCATAAGTCCCATTTGTTGGTGTATGGCTTAGAAGTAAGATATCCACTCTATAAACAATTTCATGCATCAGAAAGCTAGTGGGGACAAATGAAAAGTTCACAATAAGTTATTTTTAAAAAAGCTGCCGGGCATGATGGCACATGCCTTTGATCCTAGTATTCGGGAGGTAGAGGCAGGCAAATCTCTGTGAGTTCAAGGCTATCTTGGTCTACAAAGTGAGTCCAGGATAACCTGTATTGCTACCCAGAGAAACCCTTTCTTGGGAAAATAAAACTATGCAGTAGAGATACTCATCTGCATCTAAACTCAGTGTTGTAGTACAGTATAATTTAATTTTCTATATGACCCCACTAGCCAGGAAATTCTGATTAGCCTTGTTGAAACTCACTAGATACAGGAATACAACTGTCAACCTTCAAACTCCACATGCTTCTCAGAATCCTTATGAGTTTGATCCTTCCTGTATTAAAAATAACTAATTTTATGCCTGATATACTGCATTTATTTTCCCTGTTTAGGGAGAGTTTGAGGAAACCATTTCATTTCTCTGATACACACACACACACACACACACACACACACATAATTATCAAGTGTCTTTCCTAAATTATGTTTTACCAATTCTCTATGATAGTCAGACATGAGATGTGTCTTATCACAGTGACTCTGTTCTATTGCTTTTAGACAGTCACAGAAACCCAGGCTAATCAGTAACAAGGTTTGCTAAACATGGCCTTGGACATTTCTGACCACTTTAGGAGCTCTAATGGGGTTGTGAAAGGAGTTAAATTAACAAGAAAGTAAAGTTTTTGAGATTTTAATATTTTGTCCTATGAGTTACATTTTGAATTTTTCATCTTCTTACAGATTTTTTTTAATCTTAAAGATCAATAAAGAGTTGCCTTAGATCACTATATATGTCAGGCATAGCACATACCTGCTATTCCAACCACAAGGGAGGCTGAAGCAAGAGGACCACTATAAGTTTGAGACTAGTCTGGGCTACTACAACAATCCTACATATTAAATATGCAGTGCAATTTAGTGTGGTTGACTTGACCAGCCCTTTCTTTAGTTAAAGTAATTTTTTTCATTAATTTATTGTTTATTCACTTTACATCCCTATCACAGCCTCCCTCCCTTCTCTCCTCCTAGCCACACTCTCCCACCCTCTTCCCCCTTGCCCCTTCCTCTTCTCCTCAAAGAAGCAGAGTACCCCCAGTACCAACCCACCCTGGCACAACAAGTTGCATCCTCTTCCACTGAGGCCAGACAAGGCAGCTCAGCTAGGGGTAAAGGATCCAAAGGCAAGCAACAGAGTCCAAGTCAGAGACAGCCCTGCTCCAATTGTTAGGGGACCCTCATGAAAACCAAACTACCCATCATTTACATATGTGTAAGGGGCCTAGGTCTAGCCTATGTATGCTCTTCAGTTGGTGGGTCAGACTCTGTGAGCCCCCGTGGGCCCAAGTTAATTGGCTTTGTAGGCCTTCTTGTAGTGTTCTTGGACTCCTCCACCTCCCTCAAACCTTCCCCTCACTCTTCCACAAGACTCCCTGAGTTCAACCTAATGTTTGGCTGTGGGTCTTTGCATCTGTTTCCATTATCTGCTGGATAAAGCCTCTCAGATAACAGTCATGCTAGATGTCTGTCTGCAAGTATAGGGAAATATCATTGATAGTGTGAGGGCTTGGCCCTCTCCCATGGGGTGGGTCTCAAGTTTGGCCAGTAGTTAAAGTAATTTTAATTGAATGTTCACAGAGATATGTAAAGAAACCACTCAAACATCCCAAGAAAAAAAAATTATGTAAGAGACAGATTCACAGTACCTACACCTTCTCTTCTATCTTTTGTCTTTAGCTTCTTTCTAATTTTTTTTCTTCAGTAATATGGATGCAATGTGTTCACAGTGATTTTGTGACTGAGACCATGAGAGTTCCCCCAGAATGCCTCAGAAAGCAGGTAGCTTGGCAGCGTGTGCGATTTGAGAGCATCCTTGAGCACTTACAGTAGGTTGTGCTACTTACTTTCAGACATCGTGTGATGTAAGATCAAAAAATCTAAGGAATGAACTTGTTCCTTAAGTCTTACAGATACATAGACTCTGTCCATCTTGGTTCAGATGCCCACCTTGGAAAAGCGATAATGTAAGCATATGACAGCCTCCAGCTAGTGTTTGGGTTTGGGGAGGGGATGGTGAAACTGTACCATGTAATCTCTAGGGAAAAATCGTGGGAGGGGGGGTTATGGGGGAGAGCTGAGAAGACAACATCATGGATGCTCACTTAAAAGGGTGGAATAAAGATCAGGCTAGGCAAGCCTGGCAACCCCAAGTTTCATCCCTGGAACCCATATGATAAAAGTAGAGCCAACTTCTGTAAGTTGTGTTCTGACACACAATAACTTTTAAAAGAGAAAGTAATTACATATTTTGGGCCTTCAGTCTTTTAAAATATTCTAGTAGTGCCTTTGTGTGGGGGTGGGTGAGTGGGTGTGCGAGTTTATACACATTTGCACCACAGCACCCTGTGGAGATCAGATGACAATTTGCAGAGATCAGAGTGCTCTTCTACCCTGTGGGACCCAAGGACTAAATTCAGGTCATCAGTCTTCGTGGCAAATACCTTTACCTGCTGAGCCATCTCACTGACCCCTTCTCTACATTCTTAGGGATGTTAATTTTATGTATTATATATGTTGGGCCACATTTCCTAGATATTTTGTTAAACATTTTTCTGTATGTTCATGTAAGGGTAGTTGCACAAGAAATTGAAATTTGTATTGGTGGACATTCTGCCTTCCAAGATATGTGTGAACCTAAGCAGAAACCCTCAAGTATCTTCTGACAGTCTACTCTACAGACTTGAGATTTGCCAGACTCCATCATTAAAGGGAAAACATTCTCTCTCTCTCTCTCTCTCTCTCTCTCTCTCTCTCTCTCTCTCT